>JAEBDU010000055.1:116194-336609 GCA_016802625.1 Heliconius numata | reverse complement strand
AATAAGATCATGTATCGAAAACATTGCAATTTTAGGTTTAAAAAATATGGATTCTCTAGTGAATACTACTTGATAGGTAATTACTGTTAATTCTGTGATAAAATGCGCTAAGCACAAATCTTACATTAATTGTATGTAGGTTTAAAACAAATATAATAGACTAAATAGGTGGACTTAATATGATTCACTTTTCACTAGCTAACTTTCACAAAACAATTTTAGGTTAAACTCTTCAATAAAACAACTAATAGTATTAATGATTTGATGATCCTTCAAAACTAAAAATTCGTTTTTACGATATTTGAAAATAATTATATGATAATTACCCATAACTAAAAAATCATAAGTTGAGAAGTAAGATATACTAACTTTGAAACGTGCAGCAAAAATAGACTCTAATTTTAATATGTTTAAGATATATTTTATTCCAGTTTTCATACTGTCTCTGTCGCACTCGTATGACTCGATAGGAATAATTATAAGATAGGAAATTTTAACAGATGTCTATAAAGTCTGACAGCGCAGCGGCCATCGTTGCGGATTTTGTAGACGCGACCCGAATTCAAATCTGTCTTTGAACATACTGATTTTTATTTTTATTTTTGATATTAATTTCTAGTATTTTATTTGAATCAATGCGATAGGGGTAAGTTTTACTTATACTGATTATGCAATTTTAGAAGTTATATAAATATTTTCAAAAGTTAATTAATTAATTAATATGTTTGTGTTGTCGTAGCCTATCGAAGCGCCCTTTATGCTCAGTGGATTTTCAATAATCCAGCAGCTCAATAAAGCCCTGGAATAGTCGTGGCTGGTTTTAGCAGAGTTCCGTCAATATGGAATAAAAACTCTCCTGGCGCCCTTTTAGAACGCGAAACAACGCGAGTCAAAGTCAATACTCGAGACCGAAATTGAGAAGCCACGGCGGCCAATCATCGATCTAATATTGCATCTCGTTCAAATGATCGAAACGCTTGAATTCGTTCAAATGATCCAAATGCTTGAATTCGTTCAAATGATCCAAATGCTTGGATTCGTTCAAATGACAGAAATGTTCCAATTCGTTCAAATGATCGAATGCTTGAATTCGTTCATCGTTCATGATTGGTTGTCGTGTAAGATGGCCGCCATCGTTCATATGATCGGGTCAGTGTGATCTTAGTGATAGAATCAGCCACACGCTTCTCGTGATTGCAATACTTTGACCCGATCGTAAATGATCGACACAAGGCTACATTGTACACACTCGTGTGTTTTTTAACTATGTAAGTCAAATAGCATAGATTTAAGTTATTTATGTCATTCGACTTCGAGTATTTTCCAAGAAGAACGGGGAGCCGAACACTACGGTCTCCGCATACCTCTTTCGCCCCCGAAGGGCAAGGAGAAGAGGTTGATGACAGTATCAACCTCTTCGTATATGCCTTTCGGGATCCCCATTTCGGGGGATCCCGAATCTCATGATATTTACCTCACCTTCCTCCAGTATTTGATACTGTATTTTCAAAGGTCTACTGAGTCCTCCCTCTACGATACGTTGAAATATAACAAAATAATTTTTCTAAAGGTTCACCACTAGCAGACCCATTTTGGAAGCTTCCATCGCGACGTGAATATCCAGACTATTATAAAGCAATAAAAAATCCTGTATCATTGAATCAAATAAAGAACAAAATAAGGCGAGGAAGCTATGGTACACTATCAGAAGTGGCTGGCGACATGAATATTATGTTTGAAAACGCCAAACAGTATAATGTGCCCACATCCAGATTGTATAGAGATGCTGTGAAATTGCAAAGGTAAATAAATATATTTTGTATACAGTATAATTTTGTATCTATAATACATGTCATTGAGGCCAGTCGTAGCGCAGAGGCACAAAGTGTGACTGTAAAACCGACTGTTTGTGGGTTAGATCCCCACTCAAGGAGATGAAATATTTATTTAAATTTATATTTCCATTTC
The DNA here is from genome assembly GCA_016802625.1 of Heliconius numata. Classification (NCBI taxonomy): domain Eukaryota; kingdom Metazoa; phylum Arthropoda; class Insecta; order Lepidoptera; family Nymphalidae; genus Heliconius; species Heliconius numata. The sequence continues at coordinate 334,641 of JAEBDU010000055.1, read as the reverse complement.
TTCGCTTTGGAATACACAATGTCTCCAGAATTTGGCAGAAAGTAAGGAATGGAGTATTACACGAGATTCCCTCTGCCTACCCTGCTGTGTGTGGGATACAGCGTGAAGCTGATTTGATTGATAACACATGTAATAATTTTCTATTTTCTATAAGTAGTAGAACTTACATATTTTTTATTTTGCATATAATAATGGTTCCAGATGATTATAATTTTTTTATATATAACCGATAACAAAATGCTAGATTATTTATATTTAATTTAATTATTGTACTTATATTGTAATATATATTAATAGACAAAAACAACCATTTGTATAATGTTATAATTAAAATGTATTTATATTTAGGTTGATGCAACATCGCGTGCAAGAACTCTTAGACATCGTCCAGAGCTCTTCCAGTGATGATGAAAGCTTATCATCAGTGAAGAATCACGCACAAGCGAATACTCCGCGTCCTAGAGGTAAATTATTTGTAGTATTAAACTATTTATTTTTAAATATAAATAGTTTGTTAGTTTGTTATTTATGTAGTTCGTTTATATTATTTCTTTTCGAAAATAAAGATATTGTTGATTTAAATATACGTTAGCTTCTTCAAAAGTTTCAATATTGTATTGCGCTTAGATCTATCGAAAGATTTGTTAGTTATTAAAACATTTTGTAACGCCGTATCCCGCGCATAGCAGGTGAGATAAATTTAAAACACTCCTTTCCTTAAATTTTGCCGAATCATCGAGATATAACTTGTCAAGTGGCAGAACTTAACCCAGTGCTTTAACCTTGCAAAAGAAAATAATTAAACAAAATTAATTCCCCTATTTGAGAGTCGAACCTACAACTGGCGCGGCGGAGATTAAATCATTTCATTAAAAAATTTTAGTTGATTCTAACAAAAATAAATATATTAAATACAATAATATTCACATTAATCTTTAGTTTAGTAAAAATGAGAGAAACATAGATAAAAATTATATATTTTTATTTATTTAATATATATTTTTTAAGGTCGTCCCCGATTAAATCCAAACCCATCAGCAGCACCGTCTTCATCACCATCTCTTATCATAACGAAATCTAATTTGCCACTTAAAAAGAAATTACACTACATTTCTAAGCAACTAGTAGAGTTCACCTGTTCCGACGGCAGACAGCCCATGTTGTTGTTTATGGAGAAACCTAGCAAGAAGTTGTATCCCGAGTATTATAATGTTATCGATCGGCCAATTGATATGTTGACCATTGAGAATAATATTAAGGTGATTATTTATTATATGATTTATTATAGTATTAAGGTCACCATAGGGTTAGCATGCTTTTAAGGGTTCCGTACGTCAAGAGATAAAAACGGAACCCTTTTTGAATCATTTTGTTGTCCGTCTGTCAAGATCAACTATCTCGAGATTGTGTAGAGGTATCAAGCTGAAATTAATATCAAAAGTCTATGGTGCCTTAGAGAATTTGCAGCCTTAGGGCATCGTGGCACAGCGTGTGACTGTAAATGCTACGGTTTTGGATTTGATTCTAGCTCATTGTAATTAATGACTTTCATTTCTTCGCTCTAGTAGGAAGCAACAAAGCGCGGCATTGAATTATGCCACTTATCTCGTATTGGATTACGGATATGTGTGTGATATAGCGGGAAGCTAAAATAAATAATATTATATAATTGTCAATCTTTGTTCTAGACTGACCGTTACAATAGTATGGAGGAAATGGTATCAGATTTCCGGTTGATGTTCTCAAATTGTCGTCAATTCAACGAAGAAGGCTCCATGATATATGAAGACGCGAACCTTCTAGAACGCGTTATGAATGAAAAATTGAAAGAAGTTAATACCCATTATGAAAGAAAAACACCGGTTAAAACTATAAAAACAACTAAATCTAAACAATTGACACCATTTGAGCAAAAATTACGTACTTTGTATGATGCTATTAGAGATTATAGGGATCCTAAAGGTGTGTAATGAATTTTAGCTTTATATAAGTTATTTATTATATAAGTCCTATCAGTCCTAGTTTAGATTATAAAACTTAAAATAAAACCTAGAATTTCCTTTATAGAATGTTAGTATGTTTACACTATAAGCCGACGATATGATCCATAATGATTAGATTTTTATGTTAGAAATTTATATACAATTGTAATAATTACTACTATATATTTCGTTTATTTTATTGTAATTAAAACACATATAGCATCAAAAAAATCTACAATCGATAAAAACAATAGATTGAATTAAAAAAATATGTTTTTTAAAATAAAATCCTAGATTAACTTATTAATTAATAAATAAATATATATTTATATAAATCAATATTTTTTTAAGTGAATCGTCAACTAGCACTTATTTTCATGAAGCTACCAAGCAAAATGGAGTATCCAGACTATTACGAACTTATCAAGAATCCCATTGATATGGAGAAAATAGCGCATAAACTTAAAAATGGCGCCTACACCGCTGTTAATGAACTAGCGTCAGATTTCATATTAATGTTTGATAATGCCTGCAAGTATAATGAACCAGATTCACAGATTTATAAGGATGCGTTAATTCTGCAAAGAGTTTGCTTACAAACTAAACAATTGTTAAGGTGGGTTTGTATGAATTGTTTTTTTTTTTTAGTTTCACGCTGTATCCCGCATATAGCAGAGATTGATGGAACCTAGTATTAAGACACTCAGTCCTCCAATTTCCGCTGAATTTTTGAAGCATTGCGTGTTAAGTGGCGGAACTCAACAACGGGCTTTGCCTTGGCACTAGAGTGACTAAATGAAAATGTTAATAAATAAAATTTCATTCCCCCGAGTGGAAATCGAACCACAACTATGGTACGTTTACCATACAAGGGACCGTTGATTCAGGAAAGAGTTTGCTTAAAAAATTAATAACTGTTGAGGTGTGTTTGTATGAAAAATGTGCGCACTACTCAAAGATAAAATAATCGTATTTTATATTACTTTAGTAAAATTAAAATAACGATATATAATACATATATTTGTCAAAAATAATAATAATCTATATATATAAAAATGAAACCCGTTTTCCTTGGTCACGGCATCACGCGTGAATGACTGGACCGATTTCACTAATTCTTTTTTTGTTGTATTTGTTATTATTAGGAGAAGGTTCTTACAGAAAAAAATATTAAGAAAATCTATCAGAAATATTGAAAAATGTACATTTAATTTTGCATATTTTAAAAAACGCGAGTAACAATTATTTTGCATAGGAGTTATTTATAGGACGTAGGTGCTCGCTAAGACGGGAATTTGCAATATTCGACTTCTAAGGGGTTGTTTTTGGGGTTGAAAGTTTGTATGAAACTTCGTTACTACAAATGTTAGGAATCTCAAATTTTGCATGGACGTCACTTATAGGACGTAGGTACTCATGGAGACAGAAATTAATAATAACGTAGTTCACGCAGGCGAAGCCGCGAGCGGGCCGCTAGTTATTAATATAAATGGTTGTTTCGTTAACAGGGAGGATGACGACGCGGTACCGGATGTACCGGCAGCAGTACAAGACCTACTGCTCAATTTATTTACCACTGTTTATAATCATCAGGATGAAGAAGGAAGGTTGTTATTATGATATGTTATTATTTTAATTATGAATTATGATTTTTTTAATTATGATATAGTGTTATAGTAATTTTTATGATATTTTGGTATTTTTTTTTATTAAGCTTTACAGGCATAGCAGGATGTTATATCACTTTAATCTTGTAAGTTCCAAACCTTTAGAACTTTAATAAAATATTTTAACATTTATATTATTTTTAGATGCTACTCAGACAGTATGGCAGAACTGCCGGAACATGATGAATCGGCAAACGGAGAGAAAGTACGTGCCATCTCCTTAGACTTAGTGAAAAGGAGACTTGATAAAGGATTATACAAACGTTTAGATCACTTCCAACAAGATATGTTTGCTGTTTTTGAACGGTAAGTCATAGATTATATAACAGGGTAGGCAGAGGGAACCTTGTATTAGAGAGTATTCACACTAGCGCCTCATCTCGATCCCAGTCTGGTAAAAATATTGTTATATTCGAAACAATAAAAGCATTTATGCTATATATGTTCTATATTATTTTTCTTATTATTCTATATTATTCTTCTATTTTATTTCTAGCGCTCGCCGTCTCTCCCGCACTGACAGTCAGATATTCGAGGACTCGGTGGAGCTGCAATCCTACTTCATCGAGCAACGGGACGCTCTATGCCGGGGCACCCTCTCGTCGCCCGCGCTCGTGTACACGCGTGACACTGTCGCCACCAGCGTGGAGCTCATCAAGCAATGTAAGCTGCTTCAAGAGAACGACGACGAGGATGAGACCAGGTGAGTCGTGACCATTCGGGAAGTAAGTAATCAAAAGTCTTGATCTAGTTTTCTTATTTTTGAGATCTAGTTTTCTTATTTTTTTGTCTCCAATAAAGTTATGTGTTTGTACTTGATAACAAAATCTATATATCTATTGAAATATACTTTGACTAAAGTCTATTAAATTCATTTAAAAAAATCTAAATAATGATATATAAAACCTAGACCATTATAATTTATAGATATTTATTTAAAAGATATTATGATAATTATTTATTATTATTACTATTTATTATTAGTACTACTAAATAAATATCTATAAATAATATCTATTTAAATATACTTTGCTAAAACCAATAAAAAAGACACAAAATTTTGTTGACTAAATACAATTTCAGATCGAGTACAGACGAGTCGATGGCGTTAGGTGGAGCTCCACCACAAACTCAGTACGGGAAAGGCGACTTTGTATATGTTCAACCAGAAAAAGCAAATAAAGAACCATCCATAGTTCAAATAGAACGAGTGTGGACCAATTCTGATAACGTGCCCATGATATACACTAATGTGTATTTTAGGTTAGTATATAAAAAAAGTTTTATAAAACTTTTAATATGAGTTATTTCACTTTATAGTATATCAATATGGGTAAATTATAAAAATATACAGGTTATAGCTCATCTATCATTCAACTTATGAATATTGTTCTATTAAAAATTATATGAATTATCTTTTCATTTTTCTAGCATGTATTCTACTGATGTTTTCTAATAATTTAATGCAAATAGAATGTTAGGGGTTAGGGTTATAGTTAGGGGGTAGTAAAGTAGATATTATATAAATCAGTGAAAGAAAACAATATTGGTGTTAAATTTAAATTTGATTCTTAGTTCTCTCTTTTTTTTTGTTCTATATCCTCCCAAGAGTAGAACAAATAAATATTATTATATAATTTTATTAACTAGATGACCATTTTAGACGCGGTACCATAGCAACGATTATGTCACTACACAAAAGTGTAAATATATGCTAGTGTGTGTTTTATTTATTTTATTAATTAAAGTATTTCTAATGCATTTTTAAAAAGTCTTTCCACAATCCTTTACTATACATAATTAAGGTATGTTTTATTAAAAGGGTTCCGGGTTCTTCTACGTATTAAAATATAGATTATAGATATATTATTTATCTACAGGCCCCATGAAACATACCACGTGCGTACACGCAAGTTCCTCCAGCAAGAGGTGTTCAAAACGGAAACCCATCGCACTTTACCACTGGAGCACGTGATCGGACGCTGTTATGTTATGAATGTTAAAGAATACTTCAAATTTAGGCCAGAGGGTAATTAAAGTTATTGTTGTCTAGTTTCACGCTGTATACCGAATATTGCAGGGTACACATTGGAACCTGGGAACCAAGTGTTAAAAGACTCCATTTCCTATTAAGACACTTCCGTTCCGCACTTTCCGCTGAATTCTTTAGGGATTGCATGTTGAGTGGCAGAGTGAGGAAAAGAAAATATTAAATAATTCATTCTCCGAGTGGGAACTAAGCTTGCAACTGTCGCGTACACAGTCGCATGCTTCAGCCCCTGCGCCACGACGTCTTGAATTATAAAATAGCCATGAATTATAAAAAATGTATCCATTATTAAAAAAGCTTATATCCCCTTTATTCATATATTTTTTTAAAAGGATATTTAGACAAGGACGTCTACGTTTGTGAAAGTCGCTATAACGCTAAGAATCGTTTGTTCAAGAAGATTAAAGTTTGGGAAGGTGCTGAAAAAGAAGCAACTCTCATACCTAGAGATGTAAGTATATTAAAAAATACACTAAATATTTTTGTATATTACGAATCATTCTTATGCTTAGTACAAACTACTGATGATGATGCCTCCGTAAAGGGAGAAATAAGAGTGACTATTAATTTAAGAATAAAATGTAATATTTTTTTAGCTTGACGCTGTATCCCGCGTAGCAATGTAGGCAGAGGGCCCTGGGGACCTGATGTTAAGACACTTCCTTTCCTAGCTTCCCACTGGATATTATATTTAAAAATAATTGCCCACGATTATTGAGATTTTAAATGAATTGTACTTTAAAAAATGATGCCGTCGTGCTATGTGCCTACCCTGCCAAGAGCGGGTTAAAGCGTGAAGCTAAAAAAATAAAAATAATAAATAATAATACCTTTAAAAGTAATAATTATTCCTATATTTAGGTGCCTCTCGAGCCAAACAGAACGGTTTCAGTGTTCCGAGAGCGCGTGGAGAAGCACAAAGACGAGCTCGCTGAATTGGAAGTACTCGAGAATGTACAAGAGAAGGAGCGACCTGTGAGTTGCTATTAGGGAATCTTTAGTTGTTATTTATTATATGTACATTTTTAATATAATAAGTTGGTTTTTAAGATATTATATTAGCAAATTCTCTCGTATTCCTTATGAGATTCTTCTGAGCTATTCGATTTTTGGCACCGTTTTGATATCTTAACCTCTTTCAACTCGTACATGAATACTTACATACTTTGCCTCCTTTCAGTTAATATTAAAATTGCTGTCTTACGGCATTTACGTTATATTGTTTTAATTAAGACAAATGTTTAATGTCAAAGACGTTCAGTATATAGGTAAAGCGGTTTTAAGGGTGTTTTTCTAATTTTTAAACTATTTTTTCCTTTCTTAAAAGGTTGTCTAAAAGACAACTATTAGCAATAAAACTGCCATTGCACACTCTATATTTGTTTTTCAAAATCATCTGTATTTTCTGTTACATTGTTTTTATGTGCAATAAACATTTTCTTTCTGTTTATCTATATGTTTAATTATTATTTTCCTAGGACGTAGTGATGTACAATCCACTCGGTACTGATGACGAGAACACATACTACGAACAGTACAATACAGTGTGTTCTGGAGTAATAAAGACTGGAGATTATGTTTATGTGGTGACCGATGGTGGAAAACAGCTGATAGCCCAAGTTGATACTATATGGGAGACAGGGGAGTGAGTGTTTGTTATTTGTTTATTTAATGCTTATTAGTTACATGGTCGTCGTCTGAAAATACTATGAGTGGGTTCGATCCCCATTCGTGGAATGAATTCTTTTCATGTAATTGGTTGCTGGTGGTAAGTGTGGCGTTCAGTTTCGTTACTCAATACCCAATGTATAGAATTCAGGTGGAAAACAAAAGAGAGTGTGTTTAACTCGTAAGTTCGGTGTGATTTTGAACTTTGTTATTAGGCATTTTTAGTATTCAGTCACAAACTAATTTCACCGATGATGAGTAAAGTACAGTTATAATGTAATAAATTTATATGATTATTTAAAAAAATAAATAAAAATTGAATGTGTATAAATCTTGTTAATTAAAACATTTTTTCAGTAATAAATGCTATTTCCGAGGACCTTTCTTAATATTCCCGTCTGAAGTGGCCAATATTATAAATAAGGTATGTATTATTTAGTATAAAACTTTTTACTACTACTTTTAGCGAACTTTAATGTGGTTTTTACTTTAAGGGAGAGAGTACTTTATTAGAGTAATTGGAGAGAGAATTTTTCCTAGTAGAAGTTCTTTATAAATATGTTTAATAATATAATGACGCTAGTAGTGGTGCAGTGGCACAACCCCCTGACTTTAAGAGGGACAGGTTGAGGGTTCGATTCCAACTCCAGGAAATGAAAATTTAATATTTTCATTTAATATTTAATATTACTATAGTCCAAGCCGGTAAGGTCGCGAGTAGATGACTAGTTTAACCAGATTAGATATAAGATATTTCATATGTGAATAAAAATGTTATATTGATATTTTCTTTTTAGCCATTCTACAAACAAGAAGTGCTTCTAACAACAATGCATGATACAAGTCCTTTAGTAGGGATAGTTGGCAAGTGTGGGGTGCTAGACTACGATGATTATTTGAAATGTATGTATAAAAATATATTTTCTATATAATAATATTATTTGGAATAAGTCTCATACATGTAGAAAAATAAAACCTATAAATATTTACTGGTATTTCCGAATATTTTTAGGTCTGACTAATTTTAACTACTTCATTTCAATTTTATTTCCTCACTCTGGTAACAAGGACTTAACCTAAATAATAGATAGAACCCAAAATAATAATTACTTCAGAGGCCTCACAATTTACGGTCCAACCCTGGGAACGGAATGTGTTAATATTAGATTTCTTCTGCCTACTCTGCTATATGCAGGATACAGCGTGAAAAACTAAGCTATTGAACTATATCGATTTATGGATGTTTCAGGTCGTCCAACAGAAATTGCGGAAACTGACGTATACGTATGCGAGTCTGTATATGACGAGTCTAATCGTGTTGCGAGAAAACTTAAAGCTGGATTGCGCAAGTTTGAACACACTAAGGATGTCACCGTAGATGAGGTATAAAATAATTATATAATTTATTATCCCTTTGTATACCGCAGTACAATCGATGAATATCGTTATTCTAAATTTATGTGGATTTAGCATTTCTCGCTACTTTTAAAAAGCAGTAGTACTTTGCTGTTGATAAAAAAATTTTATCATTGAATATAACTTTAATAAATATGTACATTTAAATATGTATTAAATATTATATGCTACATTTTCAGATCTACTATTTCCCCAAAACCCTCGGCCCGCCAGCACTCGCGTCGGCTCAAGACGTTCAGACGTCGTCTAGTGCATTCACACAGAAACCATTCAACCCAAATGTTAATACTGATTCTTTGGTATGTGTTGTTTTGTTTGTTTATTTATTTATTTATAATGCAAGCACATATTGAAATTATTAAAAAATAGGCGCAACGTGATCTTAAAAACAACAAGCATTTTTATTAATAACACTCCACACCAAATTCAAAACAGTAGAATTGAATTTTAAATATAATAAAAAATATGTAATATTGTTTATTGAAATAGATTTGATTCGGCGATTGAACATGAATCTACTATTGACTCGGAATACAGTTTTGTTGAGAAGAGCTACAATTAAAATATATATTTCTTCAGAACCAATGTTATTCGTAATTGATAGATATACGATATAAGTTTAAGTTATAAAAAAATATTTGTAAACGAAAATGTGTGCTGCTAGATGCAGCGTGAATTTTAAACAAAAATGGCAATTTTAAATTTTTACTTCTCAATATCCTAATGTAAAATTTAACCATATTTTCAGGATGGAAAACCTCAGTTCACGAATCTCATCAATACAACGATTGGAAGTCAGGATGTCGAGATGATTCTAGAAAACTCATTAGATGATTCCTCACTCGCATCGCCAGCTACGCCATTGTCTATAGGTAATAAAAAAATATTTTTTATATTGTTTATTATGTAAATAATTAGGTTAATATGTTTGTTTATGTTAATTTATATGTTTAACATAATTTTATAAAAGAACGACGCGTTTTAAACTTGTTAAAATATTGTATGTACTTGACATCTATGACTATAACTTCAAATAGCTTTCTTTTACTATGTAATAGATTAGTAATCAAGGATAGGCATCGAGAAGAGTATAAGATATCATGTTAATCGTTTCGATCGGTGTTACTCCGTGCATTTAAAATGTGACCTGCATCATAGACAATTATTAGTTACTTCCATTTTACTAGACTGGTTTTTACATGTAAAAACTAGTAAATATATATAATATGTCTACTTAATTTTTTTATATATGAATTTTACAAGGTGGCAACAGTAACCCCTACAACCCGTCAATGGCCCCGACACCGAACCAAGAACGGACAAACCAAACGGTTTCAACTCCAGTCAGTGGCAAGAAGAAGAAAGAACAGAAACAAAAGATTGTCACCGGCTATATTTTATATTCAAGTGAAGTCAGGAAGGCCATTGTTGCTAATAATCCGGAATCTACTTTTGGTACGCACGATTTTGATTTTGCGATTCTATGTCGCAATATATTTTATAAAAAAATTACCAAAGAATATGATTTTTTTATAATACCCTTATCATTTGCTTTGTGCCTATATTAGTCATTTTTTCAAGTCTGTAGAATGGTCTCACTATGCAACATTTATTTATAGCCCCACTAATAATTAACAACCACAGGTGAAATATCCCGCATAGTGGGCAACGAGTGGCGTTCTCTAGCGGCCAGCACCAAACAAACCTGGGAGGAGCGCGCCGCGCGCTGCAACGAGGAGACCTCGGCCCGCCTCGCTGAGGAGATGAGGGAGCTGTCACAGCATGTATGTTGGAAATATATTATAATAATTATTAATACGTGAAGCAAAAACAAATGTATTCCAGGTTATGTGTCTTAAGACTAGGCTCCCTCTGCCTACCCTGCTAAAAAAAGTATATAAAATTGACATACTAATTGAAGTACTTTGAAAAACAGAAAATTTTGAAACACTAATTGAGAGAACCTGGTCACCTAGTCAAATAAAATATATAAACTAATTATATATGTATAAATTGTAATAGACCCCAATGGAGATGACATACGAGTGTGCGTGGGACACTTGCGACTGTCAGTTCGAAGATCTTGCCGATTGTATGGAGCACTGCATCGGCGATGGTGGTAACAGTAAGTGTTTATAGTTATAATAATAATTAGTTAATAATAACAAATTTGTCTATTATAAATGCATAATATACAAATAAAAAATATGTTATAATGTTTTAACATTTTAACGCTGCTAGTGATTGGAACTTTTGTTGAAACAAAGAAGAGTAAGCTAGAACGTGAGTATGTTATAATTATGTAATATTTATTGGCTTTTTTTTTTTTCGTTACAAAAATCATAACACATTAAAATAATAATTTCCCAACACAAAACCATCGCGCATAATCTAAACTACACTTCTTCATACCACTATGCCATACAATATCTACTAGTGATGTATTTTAACAAGAAATAAAAATTTAATTACATGTGTGGCGGCAGCGGGGCACGTACAACAACACTACCGGGGTAACTCGGGAAGTACAAGCGGTACCGGGGCTACAGGCGGTACTAACGAGTTCCCCTGCCTGTGGCGCAGTTGTGCCCGCGTACGTAAAGGACAGGCGCCCTTCCCGAACCTTCCACGATTATTACGCCACGTTAGAGATCTACACGTTAATAAAGGGAATGGTAGGATTATGGCTGTTCATGAACGTTCGAGGTATTTGTTTATTTTTTAATTGTTTGATATCTTTTTAGTAGTAATGTATAAACAGATTTAATTGGCCAAATTAAATTTTCTATTTAACAAATAACAAAGTTAATTACGTAGTATATAATGTTGAGATATTATTTTTTCATATACAACACATTTATAGTTTGTAAACATGTTATATTAATATTATTTTAGGAACTTCGTACCTTCGTCTAAGAAGCCTCCTAAAGTGTATTCGACTAGCTTCCGCAGCGGACTAATGTCACCAGGAGGTAATTTGTAACATGTTTTGTTATTAAATGTCTAAAATATATATTTTGTTATTGCATTGACTACTAAGAGGTTTTACATCACAATCGACGAGTTGTTTATTATGGATAAATACTATTATTATTGTCTTTACATCATACTTACCAGAACAGAGATATATTATATCTTATTTACACATTAATCAATATAATTTTCTTTAGCTTCATACTGTATTCCGTATAGATTATATATATATAACTTCTAACTACGTTCCCAGGTATGTCCCCAATGGCGCGTAACACGCCGTCCCCCGGCGAGGGTACAGGGTTGGCCGTAGGTGCACTAGGGCCGTCAGCACGGGCAGGTCTCGATCCGCTATTTGTTCACGCACCACCTCGAGCACAACGTGTTACTCATTCTGAGGCTTATATACGGTAATTTAGATTATAGTTTTTTAAATATTATTGATTGTACTAAAATCGGTAATGTACATTATATTAATGCTAGAAAAAAAAACCTTAATCTTACTGCCATAAAATTGGATTCACACTATGGTGCAATATAACGCGCCTATCCAACTAGCGCAAAGAAAAATAATTTATATCTTTATATCTAATATGTGTTGACCCATAATCCGTCAGATTTGTGTATTGGAATTTGTATAATTCGAGATATTTGAATCGTAACCAAGCCAGATTTCTCTATTATATTATTCTATGGTTTCATAGAAAAAATACTCATATTTTTTTTATTATTTCTCAAAGTTAAAATTGAAATGAATACTTAAGTAAATAGAACATTTTTTCTACAGATACATAGAAGGCCTTCACTCTGAACAAAAATATATAACTCCGTGGGAGAAATCATTAACTCCAATGCCAGCGAACCCCGACCCTTCACATTATAACATTCACAAACTACCCTCCCACTGGATGACTGAAGAAACAGTCAATGGCTACTTGCAACAAGACAAAAATTTATCGGAGACAGATATACAGAAAATGGATCAAACTAATAAAATACTGAAAGGCCTCTGTGCCCTGCGAGATTTTATGATGAAAGATGCCCTCTCGATATATAAGAGCTATTGAAGTATTGTAATAAAGATTATTCAAATTATAACAAACTACCACTACAACTACTTACATTGGATGGCTGAAGAAATGGCTGCTGGCAAACAAGGCAAAAACAGATATATTGGTACATCAAACTACAAAATAATGGAATGTCTAAAATTAAAGATGTAAATCTTTCCATGTAGAGTTATTGAAATAAAATTGTAATCATTTGTTATGTAATATTTTTTTTATTAATTTCATGTTGTATTCCGAATTTAGCAAGGTAGGGTAGGTTTAGGTAGCAGGAATCCATTGTCAAGACACTTTCAGTTGGCTTGGCAGTTTCTCATGCCTCCTAAAATTTTTTAGATATTGCGTATTGACTGGCGGAACTCCGCATTTTGTCTTGTTGCTAGGGCGAGTATATGAATATAATGCAATTATCACACAACCTTCGGGTTCAAAGTTGGAAAGAATTGTTTATATAAAAAAATTGTGGTGTGGTCCATAAAATATATGGAATTAAAGTACTTTAAAATATAATATGGAAATAAATACAACAAAATTGTAAAGCTTAGCTTGTGTAATTTTAATATCCTTATAATTACAAATATCAAATTACATAGTGTAATAATGGCATAACGAGGGTGTACATAGAAGCAATATTCTTAAACACTTTCAACTTCTTCCTTGAGGAGTCTTATCAGATTATTGAATTTCTTACCATCAAAGATTAATATCTGGAAAATAAAAAATGATAAGCTTTTAATTATTATTTGTTAAAAGGAAAACAATAATTATTGTTTGAATAGAATTAAAAATATAATAGAGCCTTTGCTTCACGCTTTTGGTGCAGCGGGACAGCATTTGCTTGTAAATTTGACCGAAGTGGGTTCGATTCCCACTCTGGTGTATGTTATACTGAAATTATTTTCATTTCAGCTCTATAGTAAGGAAAAGCGCAATAGCCTAAATTCAGTCGCAAGTGGGATGTAATGTCCCGACTGGGTCCTCGTCAAGACATTGAATTTTAAATTATTATTTATATATTTTGTTAAAATTTTAGATTGACTCATTAATTTAGTCTCTTATTACCTTTCGACAAGGAGTCATGGCGCCACCATCGTAATCCCACTGAGATAAATCAGCCTGCTCTGTCACATCAACATCAAATTGGACCAATGCCTCTTCCACTAATGGTTTCTCTTCTTGATTCGCAAATAGTACTTCTGACTCATCATCTAAAAGAAGGATGAGAGATTATCCATCAACCTTGCTTAGAAAAAAGCATTGTATAGTACGACTGATATATTGTACCTGATATGTAGTTTTGCATTCAGGACTTTATGCATTATAGACTTTGAACAAAAAGAATCAAAGTTCCTAAAATAAAATCTACAGCCAACTCCTGTGTCTATGACTCATTGGCCATAATGTAGACTTTATCTGGCAATGGTTCTCTGTAGCCATCACAAGAAAGCTAAAAAGGTCTAATTAAATCTTACCTCCAGTTTTGTAAATCTTGCAAATCCACACTAAATACTGGAAGTTGTATGGCATATTTTTCTTTAAAGCCTTTTCTAATTCATTTTGAAGAGATGCAAAGAGTGGCACACTTATTGCTGCTGGAATGTTGAGGATTCTGAAAAATACATAATTTTTCAATAAAAGTATCTATTACATACTTTTATACATTTATATTTAAGCTGTCTGACAAGAAGAGAGAAGCTCAAATAAGAAGTGTATATTCAATATAATTACAATATATTTTTTTATTCTCTTTATTTAAAACATCATACTTTACAAGTCCCAGAGTAAGATTATTAAATAATTCATTCTACAAAGTGTGAATTAAACTTAGAACCATTGTGTTTTTAGTGTGCACCCAACTGTACGACAATGACCAAAATATTTTTTTTTCTGTAAGATTTTTCCCTATAACCAACACAATCCATCATAATAGCATAAAATTAAGTATCTTATAAAAATACAGGTTTTAAAATATCCTCACTTATAGCATTTTTTTATATAATCTATCTTATTCTTTACCTTTCATTAATGACTAGTCCTACATGGTTTGCATCATCTGATAAAATTTTATTGACAAGTCCTTTTGTTCTATCATCAGCATTGTCATTGGCAAGTGTGGTTAGCAATGTTCTGATTTGTTTTATGCAAGGTTCTTCCTAAAATAACATTTACTTCTAATTAATAATGTTTTCTTTTAATCAAAAATGATTTAAAAAAGATTTTATAATTTTGAAGTTGCCAAGTAAAACAAACAGGCTTAGTAATTTGATATTGTAGTAAGGTTTTTGTAGCACCGAAAAAAATATAATAAGAAATCATATATAAACTGTGTTACAACTTACTTTTCTTTTGGTTATGTTTAAAACGGTTGTAATTCCAAAAACTCCATCACTACCATCATCATCATCATCGTCGTCATCCTGTCCATCATCTAGACACTGTTTTACAACACTACCAATATAATTTTGGGCTAAAAATGAGAAAATTTCATTTATTTTAAGAGTAATTATGAGAATTACTTTTTGTCATAAATTAATAGAAGAAATATAACTTACAAATAATTATTTGTGATAGTGCTCCTAGGTCAACATTTGATTTTAAAAATAGCTGTCGTAAAAGTTGTTTGATGCCGTGAAAATCACAATCTTCTGGGTTTCTTCCTTCAAAATCTGCTTGCAGTTCCTGGAGGACCAAAGGTATTGTAGAAATAGCATTGATAAATAATGGCTTTTTTTAAAAATTTTCATATAATTCCAAAACACATTCAGAAATATAAAGTAATGGTTGTTATTGAATATCGCCATGTGTCGTGTAGGTTATGTTATTAGTTTACCTTATCGCCTATAAAATTGCCATCAGAATCAAAATCAGAGTCTTTTTCGCTGCCAGAATCTTGTTCTTCTTCACTTTCGCTCTCTGGGTTTTCTATTTCCTTGTTTCTTTTATTCGACATTTTTATATCAGAAATTCGCCGGAAAACAACACAACCACGACAGCCAAACAATGACAAAATTTACAATGACAAGCTGTCAAATATTAGTTATCTAATATTATTCGTCTGTTGGTTTTACAATAATCTGTGCAAAGGAGAAAATGTCTGCTTTGAAGTAGGCTTTAATTATAAATATTAAATAAAAAAATATCCCTTAAAATATTGTAGTTAACACTATTACTAAGCAAACATTTGCACTACAAATAGGCAATACACTAATAATATAAATATTTAACTAATTTGTAAATTATGTGTTTGTGTCATTTTATAGGTATATCAAACAAATTTTCAACGTATATTTTTTTTACAATACATAAACTATTATATTTTTTTAATAGTAAAATGTGCCTAAAATTTTAATAGTGATTTAATGTAATAAAATTTATTGAATCTAATCTATTATATTTTTTATGGTTTTATTCTTTATACATATTGATTAGTAGTGTAAAGTAAGACCATGACGTTTTTAGAATCTGAAAATAACAAAATACTATAAATTATCAATCATATTATTTGCAAAGTCCTAAACATAAAATATAATTATAAAGACAACATTACGGTTGCATAACTTGCTAGCGAAATTATTGAAAATCCACAAGTTGTTATATGTACTGGCTTTTGAGATCTGTAATTAAGGAAGGAAATTTATTTAATGATCGATTACTTACTATTTTCATATAATAAACTCCCTAAACATAATATATCAAGCTCACCTATTAATTATTATAAAAATAGACTTCTTAATTTTACTTGACGCTGTATACCAACCACAGTTGTATAAAGATTCTGCTACTCCTGTGCTCTGAAGTAAAAATGTTGAGTATACATTTTAGTAAATATTAAGGGCAGACTCGTAAGATTTAAGGATTGCACCTTGTATTTGTATTTACTTTGTAATAATATACTACTCAAATTAATAAATAAAAGACAATAAAAAATTATAGGTATTTATAGACAATTTTAATTTTCATTACCGTGTCTATTAAATTTTGGCCATACCAGCACAGCATCCATGTTTGCAAAATTGATGTTATGAAGAATATTTTATATATAAACTCGTTCCATTTTTCCACAAACTAAAATGAAAGCTAAATTAAAAATGAATTTGGATTTTTTTAATAAAACATAATATTCATAATATTTCATATATTGCCTGGATGCCCCAGGTATTCTATACATGAGGTAGTTGTTACAGAATACCGAATTATACAGATTGTTGGTAACAAGTACATAAAAATATGTTTTTTAAATACAATGATTTATTTTGGTACTTACCGCGCAACAAAATAAACAAAAACATATAATAACGGAGCTATTCACAAAATTGACAAGTAGGGAAAATGTGTACATGCTTTCCACGTCATTGGACAGTCTAAAAATTGTTAAAATTAGCAATTAATATTATATCGTCTACAAATAAAAACTCAATACAAGACAATAATTACATAAGCATTATATCTATAAATATATTTCCGGCTCGAAGGACCATATTTTAATATATTGATTGTAATACACTATTAATTTGATAAACTATTTATTAATAAAATACAGAATAAAGAATGCAGTGAAATGATAATGGTCATGTTATACCTAACCTATAAGTAGGTACCCGTGGTTGTTGGGTTGCTCGTTAAGCATGCGACCTAACCTATCAAAGTTAGTTTGAAATAAGTATGAATAAAATAAAAAAAATTGAGAATACAGATGCATAGTTTTGTTAAATGATTACCTTATTAAAGCTCGGTGTCTCTGTATGATAGAAAATAACTCTAAAGCGAGCTTTCCTTGCGTTTCTTCATCGTGAATTGGATTTGATTGACTTTCTAAATATTTTTTACTATATGTACCTTAAAAAATTGATACGTTTTCAATTGGACAGGAATGGTAAATACGATTTTATGTAGATTTATTTTATTAGTTCAATTGCATAAACTAACATTTAAAAAAACGAGAGCTCCGTCAGTAATGAGATTTTTTTGTAACTTATAATAATGCCTTAGAATAATGCCTTGCCCTAAAGTAACGAGTCTTATAGTTTAAATAATTTTACACGTTTTTTGTATTATTGTATTTGTTTGGCGGAGTGTGGGGAGCACAGTGTTAAAAAACTCCGCTCTCCACCTTTTGCCTACTTGATACAGCGTAAAGCTGAAAAAAGAAACATACTCGTAGTTACCTAAAAATGTATTAAGGTACTTAATGTCTTTCTTTTTTAAATATCATGTTTATTTATTTCTAAACTATGTAACTCTTATATTTTTTAAAGTTGACTTATTTTAAAAATTATTAATTTCAATTTTACCAAGAGGATAAGATTCAAGCAGTTGGTCATCAATAGGGATATATATTAACTTTTTTATCCGTATAGATAATAAAGAAAACTGAGTAGTGATGTGACACAAAAATATACAGTATAATAAATCAGCTGAAATCATATAACCAGCTGAAACGAAACCTGAAAGAAATAAAAAAAATATCAAAAATATTTAAACATTGTTGTGGAAACATTTAAACAAATTACATAATAATTAAAGGATATATGTATATATTTTTACACATATTAATAATAGTTGTAAGTAGGTACTTACAAAGCAAACATTGTGTAAAATATATTGCCTCAAATCTACCAGGCTTGAATTGGTCAAAAGGCAACCAGAAGAAGAAAGGCATTAAGAGCTCAGTGTCAAAACCAAGTCTGTTTTTCACCCAGGCTATAAGAGGCGGACCATTAAATATGCTGCCCAGAGCCATGGTGCTAGCGAAATATACTAAAAACACGATATATTTTTGTATTTAAAAATAAATAAAAATAATAATTGTTCTTTCAAATGACTTCTACAATTTTTGTTTTTTTGTAGCCTCACGCTTTTTCCTAGTGTTAAGACACTATGTTTTCTGCGTTCCCCCCAAATTCGAGACACTGCGTGTTGGTTTGCGAATAAAAGAAAGAATATTTTAATATTTTAGCAATCCTGACAATTTTATCGTTAAAAGCTTTGTATTTTTCACTAGAATTTTTTCACTAAAAACTTTATCCTGTATAATTTATTCTAAATATACCTATTTCTATTACCTTTTATTATAAAGCGTATACGACGGAGGGCATCATTCATAACTTTATGTTCCTCCTCAGTGATCGGTCCGTTGGGCCACATATCTCTCAGCTCTTCCACCAGATTCTTATACACGTAATAATACCGTTTTATCTTAAAGGATTTACAAGTACCTAAGGTGAAATTTATTTTCCTCAATTTATTTTTGTAATTTAAGAAAGAATATATTTAAAGCTTATTTTAAAAGAAAGTAAAAGATTTGAAGCTTTTTATAGAATTGGCCTAAGAGGTGAATGTCCTGATAATTCATAAAAATATATTTTCATATCATTATATTTGCTAGGATTATAGGAATATTTCCTATATAGCTAATATAATCTGCCTGACTGAGGTAAGACGCACGCACAGCAGTAACCGCTGTGCGTAGAAACGTGAAATTTGAACAGATGTTTATTTTTGTAATGTGGATACCCACTACGAAGGGATTTTGAAAAAAATTGACATTAAAGGAATGAAATAGGGGTTGAAAGTTTGTATGGAAAAATTTTGAAATCGGCACCAATTTTTATAAAATTTGAAATTCAGACTGATAAAAAGATTAAATTGAAGACACATTTCACTTATTTTGGAATTCACCTATGAAAATAATTTTATAAATATATTTAATAAATATTCGTATAGTTCTAGCGGGCGAAGGCACCCAGGTTGGCTAATGTCCTATATATATAGCGAATGTAATGTCCTATATAGAAGAATTTATATAATTTTTATCCATCTCTAATAATAAACTTTTATTTTAAAAAGTTTTTGCGAGCTTTTACTGAAACTGGGACAAATGAAAAACTGAGCCTAATCCTCGCGGACTTTACTTGTAGGTATATGTAGATACTTTATATATTTTATTTATAAGTCCATAGTTCTCATTGTAATTTTTATTTAGACTTACCTATAATCAGGTAACCAACACAAGGCATCATAGTAAACAGGTCGACAAAAGTGCCAACAGATGCCATAGAAAACATATTGATACTCTCCAACATGCTCGATATGAGAATGCTTACGAAGTTGAACCAAAAGTAGAAGTTCCAGCAAATGCTAAAAATAAAAATTAATACGTAAAATAACTGCATCCATGATTCCCACGTTCGATTCCTACTCGAGGGAATGAAATATTTCATATTTTCTTTTCCTCGCTCTGGAAACACGGCAAGAGCGGCGTTGTGTCCCTCCAGAATTGTCTTAAAGTGAACGGAATCTTCACACTGGGTTCCCAGGGTCTCTCTGCCTACCTTGCTATATGCGGGATGCATCGATAAGTTAAAAAATAGAGTAACTCCATCTTCTCATTCTCTTCTACATGGCATTAGAGCCGGCTTTTATTGCCAGAGTCTGCCAGGGTCTGTTACAGCAAAATACTTTGCAAATTCTTGAATTTGCATAAGAAAAATCTAAGTAGTGTACCTAAGTACCTTTTTAGCCTTGTATCCTTCAAAAATATACGAATTCCAACTACTTTTAAAATTACCGTTGGAATTGTGTAGGTAGCATCATAGTCCTTCACATCTCCTGTATATACCTAAAAAATTAAAACTAATAAATTTTTCATTAAGTATTATTTTTTATGTACAAAATAATAGTTATACTTTTTGTGTACAAAAAGGGGTAATAAAAAAAACATATAGGTACCTAAAGTTTACTGTAAAAGCTTAAACTCTTAAAAATTATATCAAACCTTTTCATTTTTTTCAATAGCGACGGCTGTCGTATTTGAGGAAAGCATTTTTGAAAATGTAATATCTTTATTCATTTTAACAACTGCCTTTTATACGTGAAACTGTAAAAAAACAGTATTAAAAATGAATGATCTCGATGCTATGTAATTATTTTAAACTGCACTGTATTCATGTGCCTATTCTGTTGTTCGCGATTTAGTCTGTATAAAAAATATATTTTATTAAAAAAAAAACACAATAACTATTTTATAACAAGTATATATCCTGTGAAGAAATGGTTTTTTTTTAACGTAATTCACTTTAAAAGCTAAATATTTTTCCCACTTTTACTTAAACAGTCCCGAATATAATTATTATAAACAATTTTAAATTATTTATTGTATAATTTTTACGAAATTTTTTTTTACTCAGTTATATGTTACTTTGTAGTACTGAACTGAACTCTACAACCGGCCTTTCAATAAATAAATGTCTTGATATCTTAAAATTTAATATAATATCGTTATTTTCAACATCAAAAGACGACATGAATGAGAATAAGTAAGTAAGAATTTTCGGCGCAATTAAATCAAGTAATAGTATATTTCATGGCATACTCGTTCTTTCCTCTGGAATTACTTAGTTAAAGTCACTTTAAGATGAAACTCATCATAGTTGTAGGTTAATGGTCCGTAACTTCTTCCAATCTTCTACGGGAACGGTAAAACGAGATTTTTTTTATCTTTCGTCTTAAAGTAAAAGCATTAAAATAACATTTTTATAGCGAATATTCGGTTAGCGTTCGTTTTATTATAAATCGTTATAAATATTTAAATAAAAATATTAGTTATTGAATTAAACCACTGCAGGTTTAGCGCATGGTTAAACCTGCAATTAAAACTTTGTATCATGCATAACAAATAAATCGCTCGTTTCTTTAAAATTGCTCATATAATATTTAAAATGTTTACTTCATACAGTTCTTTATACAAAATTAAATTTCTTTATTGTACCTATTAGTTGAAATAGCTTTATTTATTATTTATTTATGGCACTAGGGTACACTGTACGAACCAACTATGACAATAATGAATTTTGTTTATATATAAAAGGACTTTGTATATTAGAGAAGACAAATATACCTCTAAATTTCTATATGTATGTATAAAATAAAAGTATCATCAAGACATTCGTCGATATTTAGTTTTAAATTGTGACAAAGGTCCTATACATTAGTTCCTGTCTGTATCGAGATATATTTTATACATAAGTAGGTATATCATGTGAAAATCGTAGATAACCTTTCTTTGCACCATTTTACTAAAATTATTAATTAATAGCTTCACGCTTTATATGCGGACAAAAGCTGAAAGAAAAAAGTATTAGCTAGGTATATTATTGTTGTTTTGCATACTTAAGCATTCATATTTAGTAGCATGGCCGAGAGGTGGCAAATGCAAATGGCGGTCACTACAAGAAAATTCCATCGCAACTAAGTAATTTACCACGTGATCAACATTATTAATAATTAGACGTAAACAATTTTGTTTTTCTCATTTAACTTGCTTTTTTTATTGAACATTTTAATTAAAATAATATAACTTTTAATTTTCATGAAAAAAAGTTCAAAGTGAAGCAGTGGTACAAATTATATTGAAAGTGTAAACACTGTGGTTGTGGGCATAGGGAATCAAATCCATAATCATGGAGTTTTTATATAGCAGGCTAAGTAGAGGGAACCTACTGTTAAGACACTCCGTAGGTACCATGCGCATCAACCAATTTTCAAGACATTGAGCGATTGTTCGCAACGTTGTCTTGTTATCAGAACGAAGAAATAATAATAAACTATTTCCTCGAGTAAGTATTGAATCCATATCCGCCGCGTTACAACGGTTATTCAATGAGTTCATTATATTTTAACTATTTCAACTTCAATTCAGAAAATTGAAGAACGTCGTTTTCATTCTTTCCGTCTTCTCTACAATGCGGAACGGAAATCAGATAATGATGAATAGAAAAACACAAATAGGAGAGAGCCATCTCTCATAGGACAAGCAAATGACATTTCATCTACACTAGGTATATATGAAAACTAATACAAATGCATAGCTCAGTTTAGACTCCCGGACTATATTAATCTTTTTAAACTCTTTTGACTACATTATGAACCTATGTGTAGCGTACCAACAAAAATACTTTGGGCATATTAATTTTTAAAATTACTTTTTGGTAGAAACCACAGGAACGAATAGGAAAAGACAGCAACAAACACGCGTTGTTTATATAACAGATAGAATGCAATATATGAGAAAACTCCTAAATGTTGCTTATTTGCTGACGTGCTGGAAAGAAAATCCTGCTACCTTGGATAATTGTATAGAAAATATTTATATATAAAACAAGTGAAAGAAGACAAGGGAAACAGATAAGCGGAGAAATAAAAATATAAATTTCAATAAATATAATTAATAAAAAATATAAAAAATGAAATCATTTGTTCATAAAAATTGTTGTAATGATTTTTTTAAATGCTCTTTTAGTAGTAAGCATATACGAGTATAGCAATTTCGTTATTAAAAGTAGTGACTATTTGCTCGCTAATAGTATTAAGCAAACAAGGTCAGCAAGGGCAGCACCGAATATCTGAGGATAGTTTACTTAGCAAGCTGATTCCATTGTTCTATCCACTCAATTATAACTAACGACTTCCTTAATCAACCCTATAGAATTAAAAGTGTTCGCACACAAGTGTTTTCATAACAGCTACTAGTAGACAGGTAATATTATTTGAAATATTTGCAATTCAAATAAATAAATAGTGTTTTTACACTAGGCTCCTTCAGTGTACCTGCTTAACTTACGCGTAGTTACAAATACGCATCTTTTTTCAACCTACCTCACAATCACATTGGTTTTTAATTATTAGTGATTTTATTTTATTTTTGTGTCTGTTAAAAATATTTATATTTTTGTATACTTTTTATGTTTTCTTTAACTTAATGTACTTAGGAATGTGCAGTAGTCACACAAGCCAAATCGGGCTTAAGACCGCGAAGAATAATTAATTTTCATGTACTTTGTTATAAATAAATAATTTAAAAAAATGCGGGATATAGCGTTGAGATATAAATATTTAACTTAGGAATAAATATCAAATTTGGCCATGCTTAAAAACAAGTTAGTCAAGAACGATATTCATATCGTTATTATTACTAAAACGTGTTAATTTTTTGAGAGATGAAGTGCAAGTAAATTGGAAAGGATAATTTCATTAATAATTACATTTATCTGAGGAGAAAAAGCTGAATGGAATGACATTATCTTAGAAATCAATATTGCGATGTCGTATAAACTGTAAAATATATTACAATACGAATCGCGCTAGTTGTTAAATTTTATTGAATCAATCCAATCTGTATCTACAAAGTCCCAGACACCATAACTCGCGCCCTGTCTCATTACTTTGGAATTGTGCAATTTAACTATGTTTTATTTGTCTTTATTGAAGCCAGGCCAGGCTGGCAAAGGTCAGTCGTGGCGCAGGGGCCTGAGCGTGTGACTGTAAACGCTACAGGTCGTGGGTTTGATTCCCACTCGAAGAAATGAGTGAGTATCTAAAGATCTGAAAGAGCCCCCTACCATCGGATATGCTGGTGTCAAGGATATCGCCTTGAGGGAAGCCATTTAGCGAGCTGGTCAAAGTTGCTTTAACCATTCTATTGAAACTAAATTCAACCGTAAATAAAAGTTTATTCAGTACGGAGTCACAAGTTACAGTTTAAAACTTTCATATATTATCAGAGTTGAGAATAGTCGCTGCATTTATTTTCTTTGAAATTTCCTGCGAAAGTTAATTTTATTTTTAATTGAATATAGATTGATTTTCTATAACTTTACATCAAAGATAAGGGCAGCTTCATAATATAATATCTTGGGTTAGTAAAGTCATGATGGAGGAAGAAAATTACTAACTTTAAAATGCGTTCGTTTACTTATTTAAATTGTTCTCAAAGTTAAATGGAAGTCTCCAATGACATTGTGTTGAGTTCCGCCTCTAATATAATTTAGCGATCCCTTAACTTAGGCAAGACTTGAAATTTAAAGCTAACAATATTGACACTTTAGGTGTCTGCCTTAATTCTAAAACGGTTCTCAAAGCCTAATTTTATAAGAAATATTAGAATATTCATTTTAATTATAACCCCAAGGAGTTACTTATTTTATCAAATATACATAAAATTAAAAATTGAAATGTCTTAAATATATCGTCCGTTTTTTATTACAAGCACGTTTTGAATCAAAGTTATGTAAATTTAAATTAAAATTGTGCGTAGTTGTTTTACATTAATTCTTTTAATTAAATTTAGATTTTTTCACTGGTCACGTAATATATTCTTTAACAACAATCATTCTCTCAGCATAAACCTAAGTTGCGGATTCCAACCAGTAAACCAGTTGTAGATTTTCATTTCTTCGCTCTGGTGCAAAGGCAAAGCTCGGCGCTGACTTCCGCCGCGCCGTGCACACACGCACGCACGCACACTTATTTCTTTAAAACATGTATTCTTTTAACGTAACTTTATCTCTGTTATACCGTACCTCTTTCGTGTGTTGTCAACACAACGTGACATTGACAAAGAGATTTTGTGCTCAACTGGCACGCTCGAAACACCATAATTAAAAAACTAAAATACAAACCGCTGGTGTGCGCACATCCTGCCGTTTGCGTGTGTATCAACCGTCGATTAAGTGTCGCCTAAAATGAAACAATTGTTTAGCATCCTTGTAGGACACTAACGATCTACGCTACTGTAAATGTATAGAGACGATGTCAATATTGTTATAGCTACTCGTAGCTACTATTATACTTATTATATTTGATATAATGTCACTGCTATAGCAGTAGAGCCTGATAAGTAAACATTTTGGACGGTTATTACAAACAATAACATACAAATGCCAAGGTGAATTGAATTCATGATTAACTACCGTATTAATTAATGTTTACTGATGTTGTAAATTATAAATGTCCCTTAATTGCCTCAAATAAATAAGATATCTGTCAATTTGACAGTTTTTTTTCCAGCTCTACGCTGTATCCTGCATGGGACAGGGTAGGCAGAGAGAGTCTAGTGTTAGGGCACTCCGCTACTCACTTTCCGCCGAATTCTGGAAGCATTACATTTAAGTGGCGGAACCTAACACCGCGACACCAAACCAAAGAAATGAAAATATTAAATATTTCATTTCCTACTGGGAATCGAACCCACAACCTGTCGCGTTTAAAGTCGCACACTTGTACCCCTGCACCACGACTGGCCTCGAATAGATATGAAACATTATTGTCTAAGTCTGCGAAATCCATTTGTAATCCATTTCAAGATATCTCAAACTCGTTATATAGGACTTTTATGATCACTTATTATTTATTGAAATAAAATAAAAATTTATAGCTACTAAAAATATATAAGTAAAAGATTTAAGTTCTGGAAAGTAAACCAACAATTAACATAAAAATATATTCATTCAGGCATTTATATTAATATTTCGAATATATAACTTTGTATTTAAAATTTAATAATAATTTTAGACTTACCTATAGTAGTTTAGTACGTTTTCTCTAAATATTTTCGTTATATTACTTGTTTTCGGATTATAATTATACTAGCGGACGCGCGCAGCTTCGCTTGCGTATTTAAGGGTGAATTCTAATAACTCATGAAACATGTATTCAATGAAATATTTTTAAGAGTCTAAATTTCAAATTTTATAAAAATCGGTGTCGATTTAAGAATATTTCCATACAAACTTTCAACCCCTTATTTGCACCCTTAGGGGGTGAATTCTAGAAAACCATGAAACACATGTTCAATTAAATATTTTTAAGAGTCTAAATATCAAATTTTATAAAAATCGGTGGCGATTTAAGAATATTTCCATACAAACTTTCAACCCCTTATTTGCACCCTTAGAGGGTGAATTCTAGAAAACCATGAAACACATCTTCAATTAAATATTTTTAAGAGTCTAAATATCAAATTTTATAAAAATCGGTGGCGATTTTAGAATTTGTCTATACAAACTTTCAACCCCTTATTTGCACCCTTAGGGGAAGAATTCTAGAAAACTATGAAACACGTATTCAATTAAATACATTTAAAAATCTAAATTTAAAATTTTATAAAAATCGGTGCCGATTTAAATTTTTTTCCATACAAACTTTCAACCCCTATCTCACCCCTTTAGGGTTAAAATTTTTCAAAATCCCTTCTTAGTGGATGTCCAGATTACGATAGTAAACATCTGTCCAAATTTCACGTTTCTACGCACAGCGGTTACGGCTGTGCGTGCGTCTTACCTCAGTCAGTGAGGACAAGTCCTTTTATATATATAGATTATTTTGATAATCAGCGTAAATTCATGTTTTTTTTGTTCATTTCATGTTCATGCGTTATCACTATAGAGTTTTGGTCCGCTCAATATGTAGTGAATTGTAAAACCTAAATATTAATAACAATATGAGTAAAGATTAACCACAAAAAAACATTGAATTCCCATTTTCTTCGGGCCATAGCTACTACGTTTACGTATTGAAAATGAAGTTGATATTTTTTGGTCTCCTAATATTTTTTCAATATTTTCCCAAATATTAAGTAAGAGTTAAGTGTAATTGAATAAATTTAAATAAATACTTACTGCGTATTCGTTTGACCTAAAAATATTCTATTGTATTGAAATATTTCTTAATAATGATTAGAGGAAAAGAGCAGCGCTTATCTTTCGTTGAATCTTCTTCGTAATATCAGTATTCGTATTTCATGTATATTATGTTTAAACAATATTATTATGAAAAGGAGATAAACAAAAAAGAAACGCATTACGAAATGAAGCCTCCCCATTCCGCCATTGGTCTTCGAGTTGGTCGTATTGGTCCAATGTTACTAGCATCCGATCTCATCGTTTCAATTCAGTTGATGTAGTCGCGCCCCCGACTGCCGCCGCGTCGCGCGTGTAGTGACGCGCTACAGATTAAATAAAATACATTTTCCCGCGTTCAGCCAGTGACGTTTATGTGACGTTCTGAAATTTTGTGATAAAAACAAATAAAAAATAATAAATAAATTGTGGGCAATATAGCTTGCTGGATTTTATTTTTAGTGCTTCTTGTGGATGTTGCTGATTTGTTTTTAGTTATATTTGGCAAAAATAAAAAGTGAGGTAAGTTATTAATTTTGTACTAAATGTTAAAAAGTAGTAGTGTGGTAAGTACACATATTATATTTATTTGAGCTCCAAGTGGGTTCGGTCTCTCCACTCGAGGAAATGAAATATTTATTTAAATTTATATTTTCACTTCTTCGCTCTGGTGACAAGGCGTAGGCGCGGCGTACAGTTCCGCTACTCAACACCCATTGCCACCAAAATTTGGCGGAAAGTGCGGAACGAAGTGTCTTAACATTAGGTTCCCTCTGTTTACATTGTTGTGTTTTTATATTTATTTAGGTGTAAGAATGTAGTTTTATTGCATAATAAAATTCCAAAAAAGGCACACGTGTATCATATATGACGCGCAAGCATATGCCTATATAAATTATTATTTATGTTTAATGTCAGTGAGCACTTCCGGTTGATCATAACACCTAAGGCTAGGCATCAATGGAGATGGTTAAATAAATTCAGAAATAATTATATAATAACATTACAATAAAGAATGCTATTTGTAATAAAAATACAGAATTACTAATGTTCTTTTTTATTAATATTATACGAGTACATATCTTGTTATAAAGTTGATAAATTTCAAAGTTTCGTGGGCGTGGATTAACATAAAAACTTTTACCATGTGAATATACTCTAACTTTTAAATGTACTTGTGAAGTGAAATGATTACAAACCGAGTTTTTGAAGTCATTTTCTCTTACGTCTGGTGAATATTTTTACGAAATTAGATAGATATTTTATTTTTAGATGTTTTATAAATATTTTATATTATATGAAAAACATAAATACATATTACACAAATAAATACACAAAAACTTTTGGTTTAAATCTTAGTACAGGCTATTTCCGATATTAAAGACTTCGACCAGGGAGACATTGCAAACAAAAAAATAAGAAAAACTTCAAAGTAAAATACAAGGGCAAAACATAAATTCTAGCTTGTTTTGTCATTATCCTTCCTTTATGGTCACTTCTAACTTTTGTTTACTGTAATCTCAAGGTTAAAATAGGATTTCTTTTTTGTTTTTTTAGAAAATAGACAATTTGTGTTGATTTTCTTTGAAATTAAAGGTATAATGAATTGAAGTAAACTTTTCATGAATATTCTTTTATTAAATTTGTGAATATGAAAAGTGAATCAATTTTACATTTTTAAATATAAATTATTATAAAAAAAAATACATTAAACTTTTTATTATTAAGTTATTAAAATTATATATTGTGAATGTACATAATAATATTTTCATGGGTCCATCATTTTATTAAACAAAATATAAAACACAAAATAAAAAAAATATTAAATTAAATATTTAATTAATTTTAAGTACACATAACAAACAGCTTATGAAAGAAAAGGGTAGAGTCTGTTTTAACACTGACCACACTCACCTAATTAGAATTTTTATATACTAAAATGTACAATTATTTTTTTAGTTACACGCTGTCTCCCGCATATAGCAGAGTAGGCAGAGGGAAACCAGTGCTGCAACACTCCGTTTCTCGTCTTCCACCCATTTTTCGAGACGTTGCGGATTGAGCAGTTAAAGTTAAGTTAAGTTAAGAGCAGGTATCAAACCCACAACCGTCGCTTTTACAATCAGACGACAGCCTTTGTACAATTTTTATTTATTTTTACTTTAAACATATTTCAAAAACTTTGCTATCGTAAATACTCCTTAAAATCTTTGACTTAGTGACGTGATTAGCAACTTAAAACGAACATAAAATACGAATCGTGCTATTTGGTGTAACATAAATTCAAGTTAAGCCAGTAATTGGACCGTCTTTGCGGTTTTTATTCGTTCTGAACCTACTGAAGGGACTGAGGTACTCATTCCTGATTTTTTTCAATATTTTTTTAGGATTTCTTTCAACAAGAATCGTAAAATTACTGAATTATAGAAAAAATATGTTTCAAAAGTATATGAATATTTATTTATATATTTGTTTTAAGAGTTTATAATAGAAATATCTAACATTCAAAATTATTTCAAATTTTTTGTCTCCTAGCCATTTTACTTTTTATACTTTACGCGTTACTGCGTTAAGATACTCGTACGCATTTTTTGTATTTACTCGTAAGTCGTAGCAAGAGTTAATCTTCTAACTTTCTAAAAATAAAAAATAAAATAACTTTGTCGATATTATAGACAAAAAATCACTAATACATAGATTTAAGTGAAAATAGTTACACTCGTATAGTACGACTGAAAGCCAATCGATAGGTCAAAAAGATAACACAGCAAACGAATGTAATTAGGAAATTTTAAATTATACGAATCTTATTATTTTAATTTAATATTCTTAATTTAATTTTAAAAAAGGTTTTGTAATAATAAAACAGTTACAAAAAAAATAAAAAAGAGACTCAAAGAAGCTAAGTCTATCAATCTTTCACAGTCACTGAATTTTCGTTAGATTTAATGTGTTTTCATAGAACAACCTTTGACATCGGCGAAGCGATTAGTGCTCAACTGGCACGTTCGGAACGCCATAATCTAAGAAGAGGGAGAAGAGAACAGAACAATCTTTTCATATAAAATTATATACTCCAATTGACTTTAATTCTTATATTTTTGTTTTCTTCGCCATAACTATTACAAGTTTATATAGCACAAACCTATAAAAAACAAGAGAAGATTAAATATTTTGGTAATTCTGTATCCTCTGAACCAGATATAATTTTAAGTAAATGTTTTTTACTAATGTAATACGAAATAATTGGGTGAATATTTTTTGTTTATATCCTTACCTACTGAATATTGATGTTTTTTAAGAAACATAATTCGTTTTGGAATTTCGCAAGCGATCACCTAAATTGGATATTTAAGTAATTGTCGTATATTTCTGGAAAATTTATAATTTAAATGCATACTAACTTCGTTAATATAAGCAGTCACCACTAACATTTTTGTACTAACATTGTTGTCTAGGAGGCTGGATTCTAGGGATGCGTCAGTACACGTATACGTACATACCTGTTACTGTGTAGGTTGGACCAAACAAATATTTGTTGTATGCGAGTATTACATAATATACATGCCAAAGGAGCTACAGCCTGATGCTCTTACGGGTCGCATACATAGAATACCTAAAACAAATATTTTTAGCTTTACTCTCACTTAGCCGGTCAGAGGGAACCTGAGAACTCGGTCTTAAGACCCTTTGTTACCTGTGCTCACGTATCCTGACTCCTGAGGCCTTTGGAAAGGAGTGGAACAGAGTCTGACTACAAATATAATGGTTATGAGTTCGACTCCCACTCAGAAAGAAGAATTATTTTAATTTTGAGTTTTACCACTCAACAGGCACGTTGCCTCAAATGCGAGTAGATAGTGAAGTAGAAAGTACTTTATAGAAGAAAGTAGATATAGAAGAATTTTAGATTTAATAATGAAAACTAGCATTTCATTTTGCCTATATCTTAAAATTTTTATTTGACCACATATAATTAATAATAATGTGGTTATTTCTAATCAGAACTATTACATTTGACTAGACGTTATACAATATTATGTTTGTCTTATTATTGTTTTGACTAAACTGAAGCTCCCAAGGTCTAGTGAAAGCCACAGCTAAGACTCAAATATAATTTATATTTGCTTTTAGTATAGTTTAGCGGTATTTACAAAGTACACAGATATACATAGTGGTTTAGATAACTTTAAACTTAATATATGTATGTCAAAGGTATGTTGTAAGAAACTATTGGAAATATTAAATAAAGTGGGAAAGGTAATGAATTAAAACAAGGCTTCAAATAATTATTAAACAACTAAAGGGAATTATCTAGCAGTCTAATATCAATATCCGATTCTAAAGAATTAATCGGTGACGTTAGCGATCTTCCTCTTTCGGTCGCCGTTGACAGCCTTAAAAAGTGCCAGCCAGTAATTAGAGTCGTTCTTATATAACCTCTATGGTCATTATTTCTAACAATATACAGGGTGGAATTGTCAGCACCACTTTAAATGAAACCACAGTTTTAACTACTCTATAAAAGCCTAATATAATTCAGAAAAAAAATAATTCCCAAAAATGAAAAAGTTATTTTTTCAAACAAAATAAATAATAAAATTATTGTTTTAAAATAAAACGCCATTTGTAAAGTATAACATAGGCACGCACACACTTACCTGTCAAAGCGGCAACGTCGCACTTGTATGTGTGCGTCATACAAAATACAGGTATGGATAAAAATCGTGAAATGAAAAAAAAATCCTACGTCCAAACTGTTGAGGTACCTTGATTAATTTTTTTAATTCTGGGTTTGAAATATTTTACCCTATATGCAGTTTCAGTAAAAGAAGCGCTACCTCTTCCACCCTGTATATATTTGCAATTTTTTTATGCTTACATTGTTTTTGGATTAAAGCAGCATATACACTACGGTTGACGAATCGTGACTTTCATACTTTTGATTATTTTCTTCCCGCGTGTATAATCTGCAGAAAATTTGAAAACCCACTTGAGGGCGGCCAATACTCGCCGAGCGTATTGTACATATCTATATAATTTATAATGGTGTGGCGTGACGCGTACCAGCAGGTGCACGTCCTTCCTTCGTTACAGTTGTCTGGTGATATGATAAACACGGACGAAGCTTCATTCATGGAGGATATTTTAGTAAGCATTTTGTATATTATAATGAAACAATAAAAAATTGTGTCTGTATTTGGATATATTGCGAATTAATATAGAGAGGTATAAAGTTACAAAACTTTATATAAAAACCATTTTTTATCATAATGTACTCGTATACATTTTTATATCATTCGAATATGTAAAGAAAGAAAATCAATCTTAATATTATTTCATATAGTACAGAAAACAAAACAATTATAGAAATTGTAAAAACCTTACGATATATAGATATACTTATTTTTTTTTAATTTGTTTTTTGTCTCTTTTGAGAATTTGTTTTAATAGGCTGTTAGCAGGCTTGCAGAAAATGATTTAAAATATGTATAATTACTGGGATTTTTGTATATATCTACATATTTTTAATTAGATGTAAGTATCTGTACAATTAAGTAGATATATTTAGTTAAATTGTGCTTATTTGTTTGTGTTCCTTGCTATACTAGCATATCCAAACCTAAACGATCCGGGTCGAAGTCGGACAACGGGAGGCTATTATCCCTAAGTTTACTTTCATCCCAAGTAAGGGCGAGCGTAGCTGTAGATATAATAAAATAATATTTCATTGCTGAAATTAAATCGTGTAGAAAAATCTGTATCCTTTGAAAGAGGGACCAGAGTTACCCAATTCCGATTTTCCTTTTCAATCTGGATATTAAGTAAAAATTACTTGAATTTGTTTTTAAGTGCGAATCAAAATTCATATTTTAAATAAATATTGTTTTAATGAGCTTAGACTCAGTTATATAAAAAGATGTTACTATACATAGAAACGAACACTACGGGCAATTTGAAAATAATTGCATATAAATAAATAATTGCAATAACATTTCTCAATATAATAAAAAAATAAACAAATAAAACGTAATCAATTGCTATCATTTTTAAAGTATCATTCCATATCCAAAAAAATATTTTTAGAGAAAACGTATAAAATTTTAAAGTAGACGGGATTCAAACCTGTGCCTCTTGGGTACCGTCCAAGCGCACTTACCACTATGCCACAAGTTGTATTCACAATGAAACTATTTTAATTTCCAACGTCCAACGCTTTACGGCTGCAGAATACAGATTATTACAAAATTGTAACAAAAACTAATTTTCGTTCCACATTAGGTATACATATGTATTATAATTACTTTAAATAATTTAATTTAGAAATATAATATTGTGTGAAGTGAGCAATCAACTAAAACTTGAAAGAATATTTCTAACAAATTTTCGTTGGCTGTCTCGCGGGAACTCTCTTTTATATTAGAAGAATTATCTTATATAAGCGCCTAATTCTTTCTTTCCTTTTGGTCACTTGTTTTTAATTGAATTAAACCACAAGTGGGGGACATTTATAAGCAAAAAGTTTTATAGTGTGCGGAAAAAAAAGTAGAGGGAGACCTCGGCTGACCTCTCAATATTACAAATCGTCGGGGATAGTGCAGAACCGCGTATGTACCACAGGTGGGGAGCGCGTATCTGCATTTGATCAGATTTTACAGGAGGAGGTTAAAACTTTATAACATCGTTAATTTAAGTCCAAGTGGTCTCATTTTAACATAGAGAATAATAATTGGTATTTTCTACATATTTTTGTCATATACAATCCTTTACAGTGGTTAGAAAGTGGTTAATTTAAGCGACACGCCACTTACGCTGATTTGATTTGATCACGATCTTATTAAATTGAAACCTGACAGTTAGTTACACGGTTTTAAAATCAAACGTGCAATTAATGTTCCAAATAATATTTAATAATAAAATGAAGAATTTATTATTTATTAATTAATGTATTTTTTTAAACAATCCCCCTTAAATATAAAATTGAAAATACACTATCAATAACACTTTTTAATCAGCTTTGAGCGATTCTTTATCAGCCTTTTATACAACTTTAAGTATTACAAGTATAAATAATTTCAAAGTACTAATACACAAAAGACCAAGAGCTTTTTCAGAAAATATATTATCAGTAAATTTAAAAGCAAATTACTGTTATATATTTAATATATGAATAACAATAATAGATTCTTCAGGTACCTTATATAAATAAACTTTGTCTCAGTCATTTTCTTAGATAAGAATAAAGTATAGTGAATAAGGAAAAAATGGGGTAATACTTTTTTGGTATTTGTAGTAATAGCTGAAATTAGTTCAGTTTGTTTTCAATAAAACCACTTTGCCGCACTTTGTACCAGCCCCTCTTCCAGGGCGGATTGTATCATAAATAAGATTACTTTTAATGCTATAATCCTTGAAAAAAGTGTGGTCACACGTTACTACTTCATATGGAAATGGATTCAGGCTAGCTTCTTTGGTAATTGAGGAGTATTGACTATATAAAAATATTTCCCGATGTTTTAACTTTCTATTATGTAGTGAACTGAATCTACTTCCATTTAAGTATGGTCTTTTTCTAAAAAAATGCGGAAGCGCGTTTGAAACTATGACGTTTCTGTTTTGTGATGTAAACCATCAATATAAATTACGACGTTTTTAGTACTCTCTTCTATGATTTTCTTCAAATAATCGACAATTGGAACGCATGTGGAAGCTTTTAAATGTGATGTTGTCTCATTAAACCGATAGCGTTTTATATGGACAATTAACTTCATTTTAAAATACAATGCACTAGCTTTCAAAAATGGACATAACTTCACAGTCTGTAAATCGGCTGTTACTACGTGCAGCTTTCCATTTTTGCAGCCTCTTTATCTAAAGTCTTTTCTCGTTTGCTAAATCTTTACGTGACACATGTAGTTGATATATTTGTTAAGTAATTGTACCAGCTTTATATGAACAACATAGATCACATGCATCTTTTTTCAGCCTCAATGGCAGCCTCACGTTCCAGGATTCTTTCAGGAAACAAATCATTATTGCTACATGTTGATGTTGATGCTACCGATGCAACATTGGTTATTTCAGAAAATAGACAGTAATTTGGGACTTTCTAAGCAGAATGCACTAAAAGTGAAAAGTAAAAAGGAATAGATACAAATAAATCTTATTATTATTTAATTATACTTGTAAGAGATCACTAGTAGTGATAAGGTCGCCTTTGCATACTGCTTCTATGCGCGAAATGTCTTAATTGTGTTGTGTTTTTATTTTTATCTGTTTTCAATATTGGTCTATATTTCTCTTGTAAAATATTTTATTTTCTATATGTATGCAATAAAGAGATTTATCTATCTAAAAGTGGTTGTGTCGCAACAAGATAGAGCTTCGATTTCTTTAGTTCAGTTCAGTTCTTAATTTATAATACGTTTCGAGCGTGCCAGCGATTTCTTTAGTAAGCTCTACTTGTTTTAATATGTTTTGACGGAGTTTGACAGCAAAAATAAACTACAAAATACACTTCTAATGACACTTGAAGACTTACGCGGTACTGTTAATTGTCGATTATAAATACGCAGTATTGTTTTTAGGCGAAAACTAGCTTTATATTGGTCGAAAAAAAAATCCCATCAAACAGGAGGCTGCCAATCGGGATCTTACGTCGAATGGCCGTGAAATTGAGATTTAGCTACAAATGTCAGTTACGCGAAATTATCCAATGCTAGTTACGCGGATTTGCACTATCCCCGACGAAATGTTAATGTAAGTTTGTTTGTCACGCTTTTACGACAAAACTACTTAACTGATTACCACACTAAAAACTATCATAAAACTTTTGCACACATATTCTTAGAGGTACTAGAAAGGTCAAAGGATTTATGGGATTTTTTTAAACAAATAGAGATTATAATAATAGAATAATAATAATAATCCTTTGGGTATAATATAAAAATAAAAAAAAAGTTTAAGCGAGCGAAGCCACTTTGAGTCTCTAGTGTCTAATATCTTCATAAATCGGTAAAGTTATCTTTGTAAATAACTAACTTGCGTATAATAGACTAAATAGGGGGCATTCGTGGAATTTTAGTATAGATAGATATACAATATACTTGTATGTATAATTCCATGTATAATTTCTGTGTAGGTGAGATTTGTTCAGCTGGATTCAGTACACGGCATAAGGGCTTAGGGCAAGGGTAGCCAAATATATTACAATTTCTGGGATAAAATACAATTGATACAATTTTCAAGGTATTATTAGTATTTTAACAATGTATGTAAGTACGTAGGTTAAAGTATCCGCAATAAATAGGATATACTATATGTATAATGTTTATATTATATTAAATTACAATTAATAATATAATTAATAATAATAATAAATAATTAATTATTTATTATGTTGTATCTTATTAATTGCTATATTAATGTTTATATTATTAATTATATATTCCTAACAATTTAATGACCAGGGAGTAATGGGTAGACAGAACAGTTTATTCGCTTCGCTATATTTAATCTAATATAGAATATCGAGGGTAACTGAGACTCTTCGTTCATTTTGTAGAGCTTATTATAATATTAATTATTTTCTGTTTAATAGACAATTTAATGTTCGGACTATATTTATAAATTTTACTCCGTTGATTTAATAATATTTATTTTTCACTATATTAAAAGCGTCGAATTTCTTTACCTTTTTCCTTCGAAGATTTGAATATATTCGGTAGATACAAAGAATAAATTTCATTATTGCTAAGTTCAAAGCATAATAATGTAAAATATTAAATATATTGCAGTGGTTCAATTTATCCGTAGAATCTTAATTATATTATATTATTTTTAATTACTTTTGTGTTTTGCCATATTACAAATCGTAAATCGAGACTAGAGCAATTACAGTCTTCCTGTCTGTCCTGAAAAATATAATACAGTTGTTAAGGAAAAATAATGAATACAATAAATAAAATAACGACATTTCATATAGATATTAATAAAATAATCCTTTTATATAAAAGAGTCGAGCCAGCCCAACAGTGAATATAATTTTTATTGGCAAAATGGTGAACTTCATTTCAACTTTGCAGTTTTACGCTGGAATGAGTTTCATTATTAAAAGCATAACAGAATTCAGGTAAACCGCAATAAATATTGCTGCATATAATTGAATATCAATAAATTGTAAGTAATTTAAAAAAAATTGACAATTTTATTTCATATATAACAACACCTTTGCAAAACATTTTCTACTTCTGTTATATTTACTTCCTCTAAAC
Organism: Heliconius numata; assembly: GCA_016802625.1. Taxonomy (NCBI): domain Eukaryota; kingdom Metazoa; phylum Arthropoda; class Insecta; order Lepidoptera; family Nymphalidae; genus Heliconius; species Heliconius numata. The sequence goes on along the minus strand of JAEBDU010000055.1, from coordinate 297,091 downwards.
TTTAAAATATGATTGAAAACGAAAAAATCTATAAGTGGAAATTCAGTTTGAAAGTTTTTATTTCGTCAGTACAATTATTGGGCTTACCTATATATTTTTTTAATCTTTACGCACATGTTGTCAGTTTTTCATTATTAAAAAAAATCAGCTTCACGGTGTATGGATGGCGGTGTAGGTGGGGGGAACCTGGTGTTAGGATATGCTGTTCCCCATTTTCCTCTGAACTTTGGACGGAACTCAACGCCGCGCGTTCGGCGTTGGTGCAAGAGCGAAGACATGAAAATATTAATAAACAATAATTAATTCCCCGAGTGTGGATCGAACCAAACTGTATATTGCATTCATGTATGACAAATAACAGTACTATTTCAGTGTCAAAGGCAGCGTATATTAACAAGAATAAAAGTAGTTTCACTTTGTCTTCATGTCGTCTCATCAGAAAGCTTAACAAGCAATATATTAAGCCTTACAGAGAAAAAACCAATAAATTTCGTTCCATTCTTTTATTAACATTAGATATTAGACCTTTCCATATAACAATTTCTATAGACAAAAAAAATGATTATACAAAAATCCCTTATATTTTTAATATAACGCTACTGTACTAAATTCGTGTAAATATAGGCTTACAACTGCGTCGCCGGGATAAAAGGATTATCCTCAAACTCACTCACTCTCGTTAATAACTTTGTATATCGTAAAACGTTTATAATTTGGTTATATATTCTTTTCACGTTATATAACCTGTCCAATTTACAACTTTGTGTATAGAGTTTTATTTATATTTGAATAGTTCAGGAAATTAATTTGAAGGAGAAAATTAACGAGAATATTCTCAAGGATCGCTGTGAGATCGATGGTCTAGATTATCCCAAAGTGCCCTAAGCTTCGTTTAGTGTGAGCAGAAAAATACTATCCCTATTATTTCAATTTAATAATATTACTTAAAATATTTCTCCAATCTTTAGTCGTTAATAAAAAGATAATTAGTAAAATTGTACAAATATAGCTTAGATATGAAATTTCTAATTTTGATACATATTTTTGTATGTGGTCATTATTATTATTTCTCTACTATATGTATTATATTAGGAATCCATAAGTCAAGTCCACTCAGGAGGAATGGTGATAAGCCAAAGTCAATCATGTTCGAATAAATGGAAATAACAATGAGTTCATACAAGTCACGATCCTTTTGTTCTCTTTTTTTATATTTATAGAACTTTCAATAGATTTTATCGCCCATATGAACTCTTCGGTCAACCTTAATCTATTTATTATATAAAACTCGTTGTTCGCGGAGTTGAATTTCGCCGCAATGCCTCATCCGTCAGAAAGTGGGAAACGGAGTGTCTGGTCACTCATTTACCTCTGCCTACCTTACTATAGGCGAGATACATCTCTATCTATTCACCAAAAAAAGTCCTATGTATATTTTGCGGTTCACATAGAACGAGTTGATTTATAAGGGATTACTTTTTGTTAAACGTTTTCCTATCATATTTTCTAGCATTTTACGAATTTTTGCGATGTACGCCGACTGAATCTTATATTAAATTACTTTTATCATTTTCCGCCAACTTAGAAATTGCTGGATTGTAGAAATCGATGTCAAGTTTGGCTAGAAAAGGCTGGGGAAGAAATATTTTTCATATTCAAGCGAGTGTGTGATCTAAAATATATTTAATATAATTAATTTAAATGTTAAAATTATTAAATGTATTTTACTTCAATCCCTTATTTCTATATATATTAAATAAAAAAATTACTGGCTTAACCGTGTAAATTTAAATGAAAAAATAATTTAATTTAACATTACCTTATTTTTGTCTGCCTTTCAAAACATGCGAGATGTAAGAAGAAGAAAAAAGGCTATCTTCTAGTAATAAATATTAAAATATTCAGTTCTACCTTTGTTATATACAGATATAATGATTGATGGCCGTAGATGGCTTAAATATGAGCTTTTATTGAGATCCATCAATATGTCAATACAGGTAACTTTAGCGCTGCTGATGTAAAAATATGTATACCAGTTGAATATCTAAGTTGCCATGTAAAATATTCTAAAATATTGTTATGGAAAAAACTCCAAGAATGTTTTTTTTTTATTCATACTGTATCCCATATATAGCAAGGTTCCCTACGTTGTGTTAAGATACTCCGTTCCCCATTTTCCAAATTCTCGGAACATTGCGTGTTGAGTGGCAGAACTTAACGTCGCGGTTATCCTTGTTATCAGACCGAGAAAATGTAAAAAATATGAGAGAAAATGAGAATTTTTGTTTGATCATATTTCATTACATACATATGATATTACTAGTGGACCCGGACGCGGCTACGCCTGCTTGAACTATAAGAATATTTTCGCGTCGGTAATACTGTGCCGCCCGTAGGCTAGGTCATTTCGAATCAGTGACATCTCCTTAATTATTTATTAGAATGTTATACAGTAAATTATAATTTCAATCTAGATAAAATACTAAACGTGACTATTATATTTATTTTCATAAGGATGAATATCAAAATGTCGCGGTAACGGTTGCGTAGCGACGCGACGGTTGTTATTAACATGGCAGAATAAATTGCATGTCAAATTAGAAAGTACTTTAAAATATATTAGTTTATATGTGTAATGTAATGTTATAGCCTATAGCACTGCTGAAGAATGCAGCTTTCATACAAAACAATGTATATCGGACCAGTAGATCCAGAGATCTTAGCGTTCAAACAAACAAACTCTTCCGCTTTATTATATTAGTATAGATGTACTTAATATCGCTGATAATAAATACGTATGTAGAATTAGTGCTTATAAGGGATCTTGAAATAGTACCGTAAATAATAAATGTAAAATTTGGGATTTGGTAACAATAAATATACATTTTTTACATTTTCCTTAAAAACATATTTAAATACGAGTTTCTACTCTAACGTAGGTAAGCGTGGATTTTAGGTACCTATAGTTCACGCTTCTTCTAAATGGGCCCCATTTTCAAGTTCAAGTATCAGCTCTGCTAAAATGACGTAGGCCCAGGGGCCCTGGGATCTTAGTCTAAAACTAATGTGAAAAGATTATATAATAATGAAGATATCAATGTTATTGTCATAAAGAGTTATCATGTTTCTATCGTTCGAAGTACGTGCATCGCCTACCGGCACCCGATCGCCCCAAGATTAAATCGGAAAAAGATTATTTGTATTATCTCTGTCTTTAGTGCTATTGGAGACCAGCTCTGTGGAATATAAAGCGGCTGCGAATAGGAACTACTTTTAACTATTTTTTATCTGTCGACCTCGTTTTAAATAATGTTATTTATTCAATGTATTGATAAAAAAAAGATTTGCTGATAAAAAGACTTAGAGATAAGATACAATAGTCAATTTTGAAAAAAAGTTAATCCTAATTCTGAAATGTGACTAAGTTGTATATTATATGTTTTTTATCTACACGGTGTATCCCGCACATAGTGGGGTAGGCAAGGGGAATGCGGGAACCTTACTAGGTTCCTATTGAGATACTCCGTTCCCATTCAGCAACTCCGTTCCCCACTTATACTTAATCACTTATTATAATTCTATTATTTATATTTGTAATTTTTATTGTAAATTTTCTGAATATTTATAACGTTTATTCATACTGATATGCCAGTTATTTGATAGATTAAAAAAAATAATGTAACAATTTATATTTATTTTTAGTCTCAGGTTTAAGATTAGTAAATTTTCATAAGAATAAAATCCACTTATATAATTATAAGTGGATTATGAACTTAAAAATGATTATTTGTTATTATTTGGTTTATTTATTTCGTATTAGGATAGATATTCAATATAGCAGATAATTTTTTTCGGACAAAATATTTGCAATGGCTTGGAAACTCTTAAAATCTTTTCGGATGTTTTGCAAAGTGTAAACATAGGTATTTTTGTGAACTGCAAATATATAGCCGATAGTAGACAGGTCAATGTCGAATTTTACTATTCAAAGATTCTTAAGGAACTAAGAAATACTTACTATTAAATTTTATAATATATTTATTTATTTATTTACTTATATTAATTTTATCTAAATCGCAGGGACGTTTTAATATCAATGATGCAATTTCCCAAATAATTATTATTGAGCTAATTAATACATTTTTTTTCAGTTTTACACTGTAAGCAGTGGAAACCACTCCGTTCCCCAGTTTTTACTCAATTTTTTGTTGAGTGGCGAAACTGATCGCCGTGCTATGTCTTATTACTCGAGGAAATGAAAAATAACTCACTTCCTCAAGTGAATATCGAACCCACAACCATCGCGCTTACAGTCATAATATGTAAAACAGTATAAAAACCCATGCTGGTATTTTAAATAATAAAATAACATAAAACTAAATACATCGTTGCAAGTAAATACGTTAATTCAAATACCGCGTTTTCCACACGCTTTTGTTGAAATACTCTATGTCAGTGGATATTTATTCGTGTGATTAATTAAATGTTTGTTTGAAACTCGTCGGTAAACGTTGTACGAGTACGTGCTTTGATTTGGAAGAGATGTAATTTAGGTTGTATTATACAGACTATTTGCCACCAACTTATTAAAGTTGCTGATTGATTTAGTTCTGTCACTAATATATTATAGCTTACTACTGCTTGTGAAGAGAAATATAGGAACTTTGTCTACTTAAATTGAAAGGTAATGTAAATTTAAAAAATCAGCCTCACGCTGTATCCCGTACACAACAGGGTAGGCAGAAGGAACCTTGAGTTAAGAGGTTAAGAAACCCCGTTCTCCACTTTCTGCGGAATTCTGGAGGCATTGCGTGTTGAGTGGCAGAACTCAACGCCGCGCTTTGCCTCGACACCAGAGCGAAGAAATGGAAATGGAAAATATAAACGTAAATAAATATTTCACTTCTTCGAGTGGGGATCGAACCCACAACCTATGTCTCAAATTTGAGCAGAAACTGGAGAACGGAGTGTCCTGACTTTAGCTTTGCAACCTACTTTGCTACATATTATACAGTTTAGCTGAAAGAAAACCAACAGATTTATATGCTTTTTTTAATCAAAATGGTATCAATTGTAAAAGTGAAAATGACACTGAAATATGTTAACAATAAAACATTAAGCGAACGCTACGAGGCTACGATTTGCATATTAGCTACGAGAGCGCTACGAAAATGCAACTTTTATATTTTATAGGATATGTAGTAATTAAAATCTTAAATCAGTTTATGAAAAATAACTATTTACTTACAAAAGTATAAGATGTTTAATATCATAATTATTAGTATAATTATTTTATAAATATTTGTTATATGTATAGATTTAATTTTAATAACATTAACTCCAAAATAAATGTCTCGAGCGTGTCTACTTTCTTTTTTAATAAGTGTTACAAGAAAATAACAGGAAAAGTGAATTCAAACGGGATCAAACCAATTCCTATTCATGACGCGTAAAAAGCTTTTTGATCGTAGACTGTAAGAAGGTAGGACTTACTTTCAATATCATTTGTATTTTCGACATATTTCTTTAATATAAAAATAAAATATCTAAATTTTAATAATAGTTTTGTCATATATAGATGTTCTTGCTATATTTATGAAATTATAGCTTATTTCTTTTATGCTAAAAGTTCTTTTCTCTCTTTCTCTCATTTTCGCAAATTTTCAAGTAATGACTTTTAGTTTTGTAATTAGTTTTAGTTATTAATTTATTAAGCTATTGATCATTGCTGGGCTTAATGAATTAACTTAATAAAATTCTATATTATAATCTCCATTCAAATTTAAATTTAGCCCATGGGCTACTAAGTCTAACATAATATGTTTAATATTTCTTTTAAGACACTAAGTTTTACACTTTAATAAAATATTCTATATAATATAGGTATGTCAAACCCAGTTGAGCAAAAACAATTATTTTAAGCTTAAATTATTTCATTTGACTGCATCAACAGTAAATTTAAATCTGAAATAGTTCATGTGGAAACATTTGGAGCAGACCAGTCTTTCATCTAACTTGAAACATTCGGCAAAGCGAAATGAATAAATTCCTAGTATTTTTTAATTATAAGACAGAGGTGCTTAATTTAGTTCTTATATAACAATTCAAATAAAAATGTAGACTCTAGTATGCAAAATTACCATAAGTTCTTACTTAATGGATATTTTATTTCCAGTAGTTTTAAACTCGGCTCTGTAGATCACCATTTTGCAAATGTGAATGCAAAAACCATTTCGCTTTTTATATTCTAGCTTCAGGAAATTTCTTTCTTTATGTCTGTGTAATAAAAATTCTTGCTATTCAGCTTCACGCTGTTTTCCGCATACAGCAGGGTAGGCTAAGGGAACCTAGTGTTAAGACACTCCGTTCTCCACTGTCTGCCGATTCTGGAGGCATTCCGTGTTGAGTGGCTCGACACTAGGGCGAAGAAATGAAAATATAAACGTAAATAAATACGCTATTCAAAAACTACATTTTGTATTAATAGATTGGAGGTAAATTATGTAATTTGTTTTATTGATAATTAAGAATCCATTAGTCTTAATAAAAAACATATTAAGTAAAATATCATCATCGTGATAATACAATAGACTGAATGCAATAGATTTAGGTTCCTACTAAAATATATTTCAAACATTGGCTAGGCTGTCTAGAATTGGAGAAATACGAGTAATATGTCTATTTTACTATGTTTTTCTTGAGATAAAAACAGCAAACAATATAGGCTGTGGATTTTCGAAAGCGACAAACAAAAATAATATATGGAACAACTAGTCACGCGAGCCGGTAACATGTGTATTCATCATTATTCCTTTGTGCTCACATTACTTGTTTTTTATATGTTTTTCATAAACTACTAGAATATATTATTGTTCAATGACTATACTTGTGGTTAAAGAGTTTATTTATTTCTCGTATATTTCACTTAATACAATTATCTTAAATAGGTACATATTAATTAAGCGAGCATTTTAATCAGCCAAAACGTAAAAAAATAATAAAGAAAAAAACTATATAAAGTATAATTTATTAGAAAATATTGTGTAACTTGTACAATAAATGTGGTTTCATCTGTTTCTAGCTGCAGTTAGAGGGTTCATATGAAAAACTAGCTTTTTCTGGAAATAATTTTATAGAAATTAAAATGCGTCGTTTGCTCTAAAGTAAATAAATACTAAATAATAAAGTAATATCTTTTTAAAGCTTTATAAGTTCAAATAGTCTGTCAATCTTATTAATATAGCAAAAAATAGCTTCAACTACACTGATTATATCGCTAGCAAATTGAGGCCAAAGAAATCTTAATTTTCATGTTGGGATAAAAGGATTTTTTAATATTTCTACAGTTTTTTAATTTACGTAAAACAATATATTTCAAATTCATTTGTAAACATTACTATACAAGTGTTTAAAATGTAATTTTATATCCACTTAGTTCCAGATCGCGGTCCCACATCTAAGTATGTGAACCATAAAAACCAATCGAACAACTTAAGTGGATTAAACTTTTGCTCTCTTTTACTTACTTGTATTTACGAATATACACACATATTATAAAAATAATTGTGTTATATATAATCATAATTATCTTTATTTCTCCCAAGGATTTTTACCATTTCATAATCAACTCCACTTTTTAAAACAGCCTCCTTCGTTTCAAAAATATATTTTTTTACAAATAATTTCTATGAAGCTAGTTATTAAGGTAGCTAAAAAAAGTTATAATTTTTTAATAAATTTTTTAATAAATTTTGTAAGAAGAAGAAGAATATAAGAATATCATTTTAGCTTGATATTATAATTACTTTAATAACAATTTTTTAAAATATTATATTTAAATTTCATTATCTAAAATGAGTTCTCAGGAATAAAAATGTTATTATAGGTAAAATAATCTTGGAATTTTAGTTGAAAAATAATAAATCTAAATATTAACACAAAATTTTGCGTGAGTGGCCATCTTTTTTCATGACTTGAAATATTGGATACAAAATTGAAGTAAAACCTCGTCTATACATGTCGCTTAAAAACATAATTTGTTGTCAAAATTAAACAAAATCACCAATATTTTTTGAGGCCGCCGTGGTGCAGGGGCACAAGGGTGTGACTGTAACGTGATGGTTGTGGGTTCGATCCAACTAGAGGAAACGAAATATTTACTTACATTTATATTTCCGTTTCTTCACTCTGGTATCGAGGCAAAAGCGCGGCGTTGAGTTACGAACGGAGTGTTTTAACACTATGTTCCCTCTACCTATCCTGCTGCGTGAGGAATACAGCGTGAAGCAAATTTAATATTTTTTTAATATACATACATTTGCATGAACGTACCCTAAGAAAATAGGACTGACGCACTGAAAGAGTAATATGTCTACTTGTCAGCGAAATATGAAAAGCTTTTACTCTTTTAAGAGGAGACAATAGTGAGTATTCTATTTTTATTATTACTTCATTTTGAAAGGGTTTATTGGGGATGAAGAGCTCGAGTATCTCATTTTAAGATCATACAAAAGAAAGAATGTCCATGAATTAATTAAGAGCTTATTTAACGCACATACAAATGGACATATACAAATTATCCCAAATTATCTATATTATTAAATATCTATTAATAAATATCAGGGCCATCATGGTGCATCGGCCCAGCATTTAAATATAAATGCGACTATTGTGGGTTCAATTCCCACTCAACGTAATTAATTATTTTCATTTTCTCATCCTGGTAAGAAGATAAATGGCGGCGTTGATTTCAGCCAGTCAAAAGAAAGTGTGGAACGGAGTGTCTAACACTGGGATGCTGTTTACATAGAAACAGCTATAATTAACAGAAACCAAAGCTCTATAGTAACTTTGAGTTTTATAGTTGCATTCAATATTAGTTTCCATTTTGTTTATACTACTATCTCGTAACTTGTTTAATACAAATATTGTTAACTATTGGGTCTGTGCGGGGCTACGCCCGCTTGAAATAGATATATTAATAAAGAAATTGAAAACTAAAGATTCAGTCAATTCAGTAAAACAGTTGTACAAAATAACTGTTACGGCAAATAGCAAATTTGTCGAACTAAGTACTTTCAAATGACATAACTTTTTTATTTATGTAATAAAATAAACCCTATATATTTTCGGAAGCTTGCCAGAATCCGATAGTGAAAACCACATGTAAATCGGTTAAGCTGATTCTGAGATAAGCGATTAGAAACGCACAGACAAACAGACAAATAATTTAAAAATCATTGTTTTGGGTTCTATTTGGATAATAAAGGTTCCCAATAGCATTTTTTTTAAATATCTTCCAAGTACATACACTGACCCTCCTACTCCTATTATAAGTATAGACATAGATATAGATATTAATGGTAGGTTTAGTAGCCTGACTGTGACAGATGTAGATATATTATTATTATGCACGTCACAATTTGTCAACAGTATTGGTCACGCCATGTGTTGCTAGCAAATGTTATACATATATAGATATTTTAAATCTTATATGATAGAAGCATATTATATTGACAACATTTTTACAAAACTCTGTAAGTTGTCTATTAGACAATATGTTAGCGCGATAGACAGAGAAACGGGCGCCAAACGCCACGGAACGCCATGCTGTAAATAATAAAATTACCTCCTCTTTTTTCATAGAACAATACAAGGCAAACGATACGGGTTTTTTTAAAGTACTAAGTTTTACGTAGTAGTACTAAGTACTAAGTAACTTGTCATCGCCAGTAACCTTGAGTGTGTGAACAGTCATCGCCAGTATCTTAGCTGGATCTCTTTTTAACGAGCATTCTCCTATTGCGTTATATTATCTGTTTTACCGTACATTCTCCTTTGTGTGTTTTCCATTCAACGTGACACTGGCGAAGTGATTAGTGCTGAATTGGCACGCTCGGAACGCCATAAATAAAGAGCAACAACAACTGTACTTTTGTCTATGCCTTGTCTGTCTGTTTCTCATTGAGCGAATAATTTTATATATTCATGTAAAATGTATATAAATATATATTTTATAATATAATTCAAGATATTTTCGAATACGAATGCATTTCACGTACAATCATCGCCTCAAGATATTGTCAATTTGCTAGCTTATTGGATTATTGCGAACGAATTTCGAAATATCATTCAATAGCTCTCTGTGGATTTTCAGACGTTTAAATTTATCGTTCGCTACGTTTGTAGAGTTCAATTTTAAAATAATAACAAGACTTCTATATTTTTCTATTTAAAAGCTTTTACTTAGCAATGTTTCTGTAGGTCAAATATTGCAAGTAAACAATGATTGGAAAAAGAACAAGAATAAAATTTTACTCGCTGTTTAAATTCCAATAACGTTGTTTCTACGCTCAGGACTGATCCCAAACTTCAGTTACTGTTTTACCATAATAGCACACCGGGAGTATCCAAACTCTTGGACCTCATAGGGCTCCAATGACTAATAAACAACGATATAATTCTTTTACAATTTGTTTTAGTTTCCGACTTTTCCACAAACTGGCGGGTGAATAAAGGTTCCGATATATTCTACAATGGCTGCGAGAAATTTAATAAGGCTAAGAGCATAAACAATAAAATACTTACACATTCAATTATAATAAAATTTTGATTTTAAGTCCGTTGTTAGTTGAATATAAACAAAACACCATCGGGAGCGAGCATATACGTACTCGTATATGGATAAGTTATAATTCCCGTATTATTAAAAATATTCATGGTAAGTACGAATAAAAGCCTATATAATATTAGATTTATATAGAAAATTCAATTAGATTCTCATAATATTAGGTTTATATAGAAAAAATAAAAATTATTTTAAGTAAGTAAATAATATTTTATAATAATTAGAAAATCTTTTATATAAATATCTTTTATATATAATCTACTATCAATAGTAATCATTAAAAATTAGAACAAAACAAAGCTTAAGAATATAGTAAGAAAATATTAATTACAAAACAGAGGAAAAAATCTAAGTATTTTTCTGCGTAAATTCTTTGAACTCACAAAATAACATTTCAATAGAATGAAAGAACGGGGTCACGGGCGAGATGAGGAGCGTAAACAGATCGCTGATATTGCACTTGAGTCGGCCAAAGAAACTATTGAAAGATCAATGTTCATTTATTTTGGTATGGCTATTTTTTTTTATTAATTTTAGAGTTCCGTAGCTTACAAGTAAAAACCGGTAGCTTTATAGGATCTCTTCGTTGTTCATCTGTCTGTCTGCTAAGACCATTTATCTTGAGTTCGTGTGGATGTCTCAAGCTGAAATTAAAATCAAATATTCAGGTCTAATGGTCCCTTGGAGCACAGAAACCATTAAACTTCTAAGTCAATAGAATCCAAAAATACCAGCATTTATATATACATAGTTTTTGCTGCATTTTAAATATATAATTCGCTGAGTAATTCAAATCTGCAGGGTACACTATCTATGGTTATGAAATTTGGCACGAAGTGAGAACTTCCGAGAGAGGGTCCAAAGAGCTGATGATCGAGTGTGATGGCGGGAATTGGGGAAGACCTATGTCCAGCAGTGGACAATCGATGGCTGTCGATGATGATGATGATGATGATGAGCACTTACAATCAGGAAAAAATCAAAAAGTCAAACGCTGTGCTCTTGCGTCACAGTGGCTTCGATTTTTTACTAGATTAAAACTAAAATCGTTTTAAAATACTTCAACTTCATTTGTATTTCATCGCTTCTTCTTTATCGTAATGTCATATTTCATGTTTGCGGCTTCCTACTGATTTTTTAGAATTTGTAAGTGTTTTTGTAATTCTTTTACCGCCGTTACTCTAATGAAAGCTGAACAATTTCAAAATAGATGGATTTACGTAACTGTATTAAAAGTGTATTGTATAAAAATGTTATTTCGTTGTTTAAGCCACTATAAAATCATTGAAAGTGAATAAGAATAATTAATTGAATAATGTTTTAAGCTTTTGAACACACCATATTAAAAATAAAATGTATTGGAAAATAAAAATAACCATAAAGAAATTACGTTTTATACAATATGCAATAGCTATATTCATATTTTAATTAATATTTTTGAAAGATTATTTTATTAATTTTCAATAATTTAATTTATATAAATAACGTTCTACGTAAAAAAAGAGCTTTTGTTGTTATTGCGAACTTCTTTCATTATTGGCTTGAACTAATACCACAAACTCCTATAAGATTGAAAGAACAATTTGGGCGAAAACTATGAAGACAAAACGCCGACCACTACAACTTAATAAAATTGGACATCGTTATACGTGTTCTTATAAGTTAATGAAGAAATAAATCAATGTTTATAAATACAATAAATCTCGCAAAAACTTACGTACTTTTCTTTTTTTATATATTGGAGAAATCAGCGCTTAGAGATAGCCTCCGACTCTGTTTAATAAATCTTTAAAACAGCTTCATGCTGTATCCTTCATAGCAGAGTAGATAGAGGGAACCTAGTGTTAAGACACTCCGTACCACACTATCCGCGAATTTTTTCAAGGCATTGCGTCTCTAGGAATATTTTAATTTGAATTTAGTTGATTCTTTGAAAACAGATTGACGTTTGACCGAGTTAGTCATCCCTACTATCTATACAAAACTCGATACAGATAATTTTAGTTTTAATTCGAATAGCCTTAAATTACATTTTGTTTGTTTGTACTCTAAACAAAATGTATTTTAAGGTAGTTTGTACTCTAAGCAAAATGTAATTTAAGGTTATTCGAATTAAAACTAAAATTATCTGTATTGAGTAATAATAATATAATTTCAGTATATTTATTTATACTGACAACAGTATAAAAAAATATACCTAAAATAAATATCAATAATCAGGTAGTTCAGGCGTGCAAAGCCACGGGTGCGCTAGTAAAAAATATTTTTCCTTTAATATACATGGACTTTTTAAATTTTTTAACTCATAATAAATGACCATATAGCCCAAAATAATTAAAAATGCAATTCTTTTAGAACAGTTCTTAGCAAATGAGAATGTAGTATATAAAACATTCACAAGTGTCGTGCGGTCCCAATTCACATTAGTTTTTATAGTTAATTGCTTTTTTATCTCTAATAGAAAATTCCGTTCTTAATTGGTATCGATGTTGATGCTATTAAATAGGTACAAACCTAATAAAAAATAACTTCTATCTAAATAGACATTTGAGTGTCATATTTTCCTTTGGACGTTCTTGGGGTTATATTAGGTCATAAGTTCAACGTATATATTTTTTTTCCAGAATTTTATTGTTCCGACTGGGAATCCAAGTTATTTGGATAAGAATATAAGAAATAATTACAACTAAAGGTAGCACAGTATACTTAAAATATTTTCACGCTGTATCTCGCAGGAGGATTGAGCGGAGGAAACCTAGTGTTAAGACACTCCGTTCCCCATTTTCGTGATTTGTGCGTGATGAGTGGCGGAATTAATCCGCGTTTTGCCTTGATACTGGAGCGAGCGAATGAAAATATTAAATATATCGTTTCCTCGAGTGGGAATCGAACCTACAACATGTCGCATTTACTTGAGAGCGCCCCTATGTCACGCTGGCCTCAGACATTTTAAATAAACTTTTAATATATTCTTATAGCTAGCTAATTTACTAAATTTAATATTCAATATTGGCAATTTTCAATATTCAAAAAAGAAATTAATGTATGGATAATGAAAAACGAAGTTGTTAGAAGAATTTAAATGACGAATTTGAATATCGCTTATTAAAGTTAAAGTAATGAAATTGTTTCAAGGCACTTACTTTTCCACAAAGTCCTCGAATTATAATAATGGTAAGACAAATACCAGCGGACGATTTGGTTTCTGATTTTCTGAGAAGACGATAACGTAATATTATATGACCTATTAAATTTCAAGTAAGTATATCTATCTCAGCAACTTTGGCGTGAGAGAATTGAAGAAGTTTTCATATATCTACATAAAAATATTTAATTCAGCTTGCATAAATCAATATTATACAAACTCTATAAAATCAGCTTCACTCTGTATCCCGCATATAGCAGGCAGAGGGAACCTAGTGTTAAGGTAAAGAATACGTTAATTTGTATGCTATATCTTCGCCCAAAACGCCATTGCCCCCAGAATTCGGTGGAAAGTGGGGAACGGAGTGTTTTAACGCTAGGTTTTAGGTTGTGTGCGGGATACAGCGTGAAGCGAAGTTATTTTTTATTTTATCGAATGAGTTCACTTCGTCCACGCATCGAGTTAATTCGTAATAACTAATGACTGGCAATCGTCACTTACATCAATGGCGGGTCAATATTTATTATTTACTATGGCACCGCCTCTGAAGCGACGCAAATAAATATGACGGATGTTGCGAAAATTATTTCTGTCCTGTTCGTTCGTACTTTGGTTTTTTACGAAATTTTAAATATATATTAATCTATTTGATTTTGAGATGCCAATCGTTTCTAGTGGTTGTGGGTTCGACCCTCACTCGAGGAAATTAAATATTGATTTAAATTTATATTTCCATTTCTTCGCTCTGGTATCGAGGCAAAGCGCGGCGTTAAGTTTCGCCATTCAACACTATGCCTCGAAAAATACAAAGGAAAGTGGGAACGGAGTGTCTGAACACTATGTTCCCTCTGCCTACACCGCTGTATGCAGGATACAGGTAAATTTCGATCGGCACCATCTACAAAATATGACCTTCAAACAGCTAACGAAACCACGGGTCACGAAATCGGCAGACCCTGGATTTAGTCCATATGTCCATATTATTCATATCTAAATCTAATTTTCAAAACAAAATTTACCAAAAAACAAATACCGAGCAAAACTCAGTCAACCAGATACTGTCTTCGTAAAACGTGACAAGCCTATCCTAAAACGTGCTTCAATACAATTCATAGAATATCTTGTTTGTACAGTCTATTTATATATTCTAGTATCGGAGGAAAGGTGGCTTTACTCTTTAAGATATTGAAATTATTGGTTGTTTATGTCATATTTATTCTATTTTTGATTAAAATTAATTTAAACCACTCGAGGAAGTAAAATATTTATTTACGTTTATATTTCCATTTCTTCGCTCTGGTGTTGACGCAAAGCGCGACGTTGAGTTCTGCCACTCAACACGCAATGTCTCCAGAATTCGATAGAAAGTGGAGAACGGAGTGTCTTAACTCTAGGTTCCCTCTGCCTACACTGAAGTGTGCGGGATCAGCGTGAAGCTGATTTAATTTAATAATTTAAACTTATAACGCAGCCCTATTTGCACTTTAATTTGGGAGCTCTTAGTTTCCATCTTAAATGAAAATTTCAGAATAAATAAAAATGCTTATTCTAAATCTAAACAGAATAATGAAACTGGATCAAAATATAAATAAGTATTTTATTTTTCCCGAAGTCGTCGGGAAAATAATACAGCATTTCTTTATTTAAAACCTTTATATTATTTTCTTTATCGCTTACGGTCAATGTGTGACAACGAGTGGATTTAGAGGGCGTGCTGTCCATTTTATTTGACACTAACAAGGCGGTCGGTGTAACGAGACCGATTCTGGAATAGAAGAAATTATTCTTTTTGTTTATATTTATGAGTGTTGACATTTAATGTCAACAGTTAATTGCTGTAAAGTCGTATTATATTTTTTTATCTGATTTACGCTTGACCCCGCATACAGCAGGATAGGCAGAGGGAACCTAGTATTAAGACACTCCGTTCCCCACTTTCCGCCGAATTTTTCGAGGCATTACGTGTTGATTGGCGGAACTCAACGCCGCATTATATTACATTTATTATTCGTGTTATATAACTGATAATAAAAGATTTCACTTTCACTAAAGGTAATTCTATTATTCCTACTCAAATAGAAGCTTATTATTGCTGCCATAGTATTTCTCTAAAACACCTACAAATAGGACATGGACCTACGTGGTGCTATAACCATAAAATATCTCATAAAAGGGTTTCCAGCATACAAAAGAGGCCATTAATATCACATTAGCACCTCATCAACATTGTTTTATTTCGATTTTCGATTATATTTACAGGCTGTATGTCAATTTAGTCGGTGCTCGAACGAAATGAGTTTAAAATTGTCCCAAATTTTCCTTCTATATTGCTTTATAAATAAAAAATATAATAATATGTTGTTGGTAATTTATTCTAATATAGAATTGAATTTGATTTGAAAACATTAATTCATCTTTAAAAAAGTCAATAAGCGTTAGTTATGGTTTTCACTAGGACTGCTATACTGACTATAGCAATACTGTATATAGCTTAGTAATTGCATATATATCCTCCATTATTTTTTGTGGCGTCGTCGGTTAAAACTAAACGTAATATAACTTCGGTTAAATTGCGGAACCTAACACCAATTTTTACCTGACAACGTTTTAATCTATATTTTTATCTTTCTGTGACATAGTCTCACTTACACTTAGGCTCATAGTTAAAGGCGATATCAAGAACCAAAAACCATACAACGGTAAATGAAATCAGAAAAACCGTAATACGTTTTTTTTATTATCAGCATAATATATAAAATAAAAGCTAGAAAAAAAGAAAATCTTTCAGCGACAAAGACTACTCTACCTATATAACATAATTTTGTTTAGAGCTTTGTGTTTCCAAATCATAGACCATGAAATATAATAATTTAGCAACTTTGATCCTTTGATTATGAAATTATTTTGATCTCTAATGCCACAAAGACTGTATTATTTAAATAATTAAATTTATCACGTTACGATTTATGATATTAGAATTGTAATATAAAATAAATAAATTAGCAAAATAAATAAAATAAATTAGCTTCAGGCTGTATCCCGCACACAGTAGGTAGGCAGAGGGAACCTAGTGTTAAGACATTCCGTTCCCAGCTTTTTGCCGAATTCTGGAGGCATTGCGTGTTTAGTGGCAGAACTCAGCGCCGCGCTTAGCCTTGGCATCAGAGGATATGGAAACATATACGTAAATAAATATTAAAAATAAAATATAAATATAAATTCACTTTATTACCTTTTATGCTTCGAAGTAATGCAGAACACAGCCCACTATTAATTAAAACAATCTTTGCTCTACTTTATTAGCTCTCGTTGCCTATAACTTTTTAAAATAGCGTCCTAATTTTAAGAATGTTCATTATATATGAGTAGTATCTATAAATACAACTAGTTTGCTATTTTATTTTGAACTATCATTATCATTCATTATATCATTTTGTATTTTGTCTAACTTATTAATTAGAAATTTAGTATTTCGTAATACCTTTTAGGGGAAGTTCTGGCTGCCTACAGCTGTTAAAAAAATAGGGGGCGCAGGAAGAATGTATTGAAACAATCCATTTGTATTTTTTATTTTTGTTAATAGGATTTCAGAAGGTGAGGCGACTATCCTAATTAATATCTATCTCTATTTATTTTAGATATTAAAATTATTTGTTTAAAACATTTAACTTTAACTAATAAGTATGTTTAACTAATAAAATTAAAACAAAATATGAGTTCATCTACTTAATTTCTTCATTGGTTTCATATAATATAATGATTGGGTTATATGACTCAAATTGTCATGGCTTCTGCCACCACGGTGTGAAGCCCCATATTGATTTATGATTTACGTAATAAAAGGGCTCATGTCAATTTATTAGATTACTGCCCTGCTTTCGTTCTTTGTGCAAATTTTATGGTATAAAATGGGAAAATTACTTCAAGTTTGTTTTAACACTTCTAGACTAATGGTGGACTTATAATTTTATTATAGGTTTTGGCAAAAAGTAATGAAATAATGAAAACAACTCTATAGAATTTATTTATTATCAAGTATACCTATAATATTATTAAAAGTCGTTTAGAGCTTACGTAGGTTACCTACATATCTAATAAAGCTCAATTGATTGAGAATATAGAATTTTCCCAACAAAATATCGGTATATGAACCAGAAAATCTGAAAATAATAGGATAGAAAGCTATAACTAAGTTTCAGTGACTTACGATCATTGACGTTTGTATTTTCTACATATTTTTATACTTTATGAAACCTAACAGCCCCTCCCAGACACGTTAATTAACGCTTAACTAATATTAAACAGATACAAATAGACAGAATTGTACCGATTAAAGTGAGTTAAAACGCTAATTACTATCTTTGAGTAAAGACACAGCTGTGAACGCATAAAACCTAATCTAACCTCTTTCAGGCACTCATAATTTTATTGCCAACTTTAATATTATAACATCAGTAGGTAGGTAGAAGGCTGTCGTGGTGTATGGGCACAAGGGTGTGACTGTAACCCGACGGTTGTGGGTTCGATCCCCACTCGAGGAAACAAATGACTATTTATTAATATTTTCATTTCTTTGCTCTGGCACCAAGCCAAGAACCCGGTGTTGAGTCCTGCCACTTAAGACGTAATGCCTCGTAGTAATCGGCGAAGGGGAAAACGGAGTGCCTTAACACTAGGTTCCCTCCGCCTACCCTGCTGTGTGCGGGATACAGCGTGAAACTGATGTATTTGTTTTTTTTTCTTAGTAAGTACTATAATAGTCATAAAAGGAAAATTAGTTATTTATACATTAAATTATAGATAAATTATTATCTAACATTCTAAAAATAACAAAACAATATTTTGAATAGAATTCAGTTACCACAATATTAAGTGTTAATTACTGCGACGACCCAATTTAATTAAAAACGTTTACGTGTCAACATTAACTATATTATATAGCAGTTTAAAATAAATTAACTGAATTCATTTATTTTTAGATTGTAATAATTACAAGCAATTTAAAATAAATTATCAAAATATAATAATATACTAATAATTATTTAAAAAAATAATAGAATACGAGGTAAAAAGAAAAAAAAAACAGCTTCACGCGAAAAGCGAAAATAAATTAAATATTATAATCATTACCTCGAGTGGGGATCGAACATCGAACACACAACCGTGTTTACGAAGTAGTGAAAATTTACTAGTATGAAAAAACATATGTGATATCTTTCTTCGCAAATATTTAAATAATATTACATTTTTCAGTACACTGCATTTTATATACTTTTGCGCCACCTTCCTTCGTTATGATCCTCATCTATCTGGCATCATATATATAAAATAACTTTGTTTGATTGTACAAGCGATAATATTGGATAATACTGGAGGCATTGCGTGTTAAGTGGCGGAACTCAACGCCGCGCTTGGCCTCGGCACCAGAGCGAAGAAAAGAAAATATAAATTTAAATTAATGAATACTTAATAACTCGATTGGGGATCGAACCCACAACCAGTCGCCTTCACTTTGTGCCTCTACGCCACGACTGGCCTCAAAAATTTCAATTAAGTTTTTTCTTTTACTCTAAATTCTTGATAGCAAGTTAATGTGAGATCAAAAGCTTCTTTGTTTTTCATTAATTAATTACATTGCTAATATACAAAGGCTTTCTGCCATTAGATAAGCTTTCCTTACAGAATACTAAACGATAAGATGGCGGGGAAGAGATCTTCTGTGTCTTAGTTATAAATAAATAATGAATTAAAAAGTTAATGTTATCGTAACTCAGGCGAAACATGTTCCAAAGTAATTTTTAAGGCAGTGGTTTCAAATTCGTATTAAAATCATATTTATAATATAATCAAGAAATTAGATTTTTAGTGGATTTGGCTTAACTTTGGCTCTGGATTGAAAGAGAGAGAGAGACATTTGCTCTTCTCCAAAACAGAAACGCGCAAATTCTATTTTTTTTTTAAATTCGCGCTGTAACCCGAAACTTAGTGCCAAGGCACTTCACTCCTCACTTTCGATTTATTGAGTGTCCCTGAGTGGAAATCGAACAGTCAACCGTTACGTTTTAGTCTCTAATAAATAATTGAAGAATGCTAAACGAAAGTTCAATACAAAAAAAAAACATTATCTACTTTCACACATAGCTTCGTTGCCAAATCCGTCCCCAATATAAATACTTATCCAATTGTGAAATACCATAATATCTATATCGAATACTAAATTAAATAGCATAGACCCGTTATCCGCTGTCCCTGGTGTATTTTTAGATTTGACCTCGGAAAACTGTTTGTTATTCTGCAAAGCGATTCTACCAAAAAGGGTACAGCACGTGAGGCTTTTGTATGATAGAAAATATGTTTTTCAGATTTTTGGGACTACCATTGTTTTGGCAACGATTGCAGAATATCGAATTGACGAATGTGTCGATATTTGGTAATATACTTGTGAACGAAATAAATAAACTCTATGACAGTTATCTAATGTACTAATTCGTATTACATTGGAACGCTGGAGGAAGGTTAAGTAATGTTAAAAGTTGAATTTGTTAAGCTAAACTACTTATTAAGCTTCTATAAATAAATGTACGTTTAAAGTAAATTTCATTATATATTTAAATAAAAAATTACGGGAATATCTATTTTGTTACATTCGATAAGCTTTCACGAACAATAAATAAAAATAAAATATTTTTCCTTTTGTTATAGGCACGTAAACGTTAATATTAAAAATGTTGTTTTGAATTTATAATATAATATTAATATTGAATTATAATTACGGTATTTAAATACCCTACAGAGAGAAAAAAATATTATCTAAAAAAATATTTATTCTTCTACATATACATACATAGAACAACATGCAGATTTACAAAATATTTCTATAGCAATAAAAATCTAAATGAAAGTTAAATAAAGTTAATTAAATAATAAATACTTGAATTTTATCGTTTTACTCGCGCTTATTCCAAAGTACCCTCGACGTTACGTGTTATTTACAATGCTGTGGTCATATTCTGTAGGGTACAAGAAACTATAAATTTCAGTACATATAAAGCAAATAATATAATATTTATTTATTTATTTAACTTAACGCTGTATCCCGTTTACAGCAGGGTAGGAAGAGGGAACCTAAGGTTAAGAAAGGTTCACTTTAGGTAGACATTACTAGTTGGGTGATGGAACTCAACACCGCGCTTTGTTTCGCAACCAGAGTAAAATTAATTTAGTGGAAATCGAACACACAACTGTCAGTCGATTACAGCCAGACGTACCACTGCGCCAATATGGTTTCTATGTAATAATTTATAGTTTTAGACTACAGCCATTACTTTATACTAGTGACGCGGAAACTATAGATACAATTGCTTATTAATTTTTACGAGCGCCATATTCGTATAATTTTTTTACGCCAGATTTGGCACAATGAAACAATAGTAGCTAATATTAGATACCATTGTTTGATAATGGCTGTTGCTAAGCAGTTGTTAGTTTTTGATGTTTTTTTTAAATAATTTTTAACTTTAATTATTTTTAATACATTAGTTTCACGCTGTATCCCGCACACAGTAAGGTAGACAGAGGGAACCTAGTGTTAAGACTCTCCGTTCCCCATTTTTTGCCGAATTCCGGAGGCATTGTGTGTTGGGTGGCAGAACTCAACGCCGCGCTTTGCCTCGACACCAGAGCGAAGAAATGGAAATATAAACGTAAATAAATATTTAATACATTGTCAATAAAAAAATTAAAATAATTCTAATTAAAATAAATTATTTAATGTAAAACTCATAGCATTATCAAGTAAATACGTACAGGTACTACCATCACTGAAGCTGCCTAAATGTAAACTAGAATACTATTGAGAATTTTATATTTAGGGCATATTTAAATAGGAATAAAAACGGAATCCTTCTAGGATCACTTTGTTTTCCGTCTATAAAGTTTGTATTAAGCTAAAATAAATCTATACTAATATAACAAAGAAATACGGAAGTATTTGTTAATTTGTTATTTTTTTCAATTTTAAATTAAAAAAAAATAGTAAATTAAGTCTTTAAATTTACCTATTTATCTTATTTTATGTTTAGCTTATACGATAAAGTTTTAAACCAGATTAATCTTTGTAGTTAACGAGATTCCCACGTTTTTCCAATAACTCACAGACGGGAGATTTATGAGGTGCTAAGGAGATAGGGACACGATCAGGCTTTATTTAAGTTTATCTAAAAGGTAGACTACCTTTAAGGTATCTGAGATTAGGCTAATGAAGCTTTTACTTTTAAATGAGAACCTTAATTAAGTAAAATATGCGAGTGCTCAACTTTTAATATAGGTATTATGGCGCTATTTAAAAGTTTTATATTTTACCATAAAATATTTTAACTGAGTAAGAATATTATGATTAAAAATCTTTTATTTAAACTCTAAAGGGCAAATAACTAGCTCAATTGCTTAGAATTTTGTCAAAAGTAATATTCATCAACTTATACTATTAAAATAGTTTTAAATTGATACATGAACAAATATTATAATTTTTTAAAATAAAAGGATCTTTCCTTTGCGTTTCACATTTGAAAAAAGAAAAAAAAAGGTTTAATTAAAATTTAATGTAACAAACTTGTACGCGCAGTCATTCCGATCTCCATTTTCCGCCCAATTTTCCAGACATTTCGAGTTGAGTGGAATTAAACACCGCGCTATATCTACTACAGCGGATAAAATAAAAAATATAGCCATTCCCCGAGTAAGGATCGCACTCAAAAATTGACATCACGTTAATAAACAGACATTGACTCACTCCAGCCACGTATCTAATAAATATCATCTTCATCTTATTCCATAAAGATGTACACTGTATATACCTACCTAAACACATACAAGTTCATACAATATTTATTTACGTTTATATTTCTATTTCTTCGCTCTGGTGTCGAGGCAAAGCGCGGCGTTGAGTTCTGCCACTCAACACGCAACGCCCAGAATTCGGCAGAAAGTGGGGAACGGAGTGTCTTAACACTAGGTTCCCTCTGCCTACCCTGCTGTGTGCGGGATACAGCGTGAAGCTGATTTTTTTTTAAGTTCATACAAAATTGTATATTTTAAGCCCCATTTGTAATATAACCACGTATACGTTGTAAAAATACTAAACTGAACTCTAATAAATTATTAGCATAATTATGTCCAATGAACTTTGTTGCACAATCGTTCATTCATCGGCGTTCGCCATAGAGATGTTCGCACGTCATGAAGGCTTTTAAAGTATGTGTATTATGGGAACAGAATTTTTATTGATTCGTTATAAATATGCTATATATATATATGTGTATATATATGTGTGATCACGTAGGCATTGAATTTTAAAGATTTAAAAAATATTAAATCTTTAGTCCGTCGTTTCTTATTTTCAGTGTGAATGTAAATGAGATGGTTGCTAGTTCAATTCTCACTTTTGGAAATTAATTATTTTCATTGGTCGCTCTGATAAAAAGACTTGTAAAAAGAGTTATAATAGAAAAAATTAAAATTGTTCACTAAAAATAGCCCACAGTAAACAAAAGATTCATTGCATAGAACGTATTTATAAAATTTTCTTTGCATTGTTCTTTCTGCAAGGATGAAATTTTCGAAATATTCTTATTAGGCACTTCTGGATAATAAAAATAGACAAAATTATTTTATCGTCGTTATGAAAAAAATTAAAAAATTCACATAGAAAAAGTTTGCTTCTATCTACGTATTTATACGTAATAATTCAATCAACAGGTATTATATAATATATTAATTTAATTTTAATACTTACAGCTTTTTTACAATAAAAAGGTGCTTCCGATATTAAGGTTACCATTTATTTCTTTCTTTTCAACAGTTCAGTTTACGACCCACTATATCGTTAGTGTTGGACATTAAATTCTCAAAATAAAATATTGCCACGCCGATTTGGTCCTTGTCACGTTGGGATACAGTATATATGTTTAAATTAAAAATTATAGCTTTTGGATATCATCATAAAAGGATTCTAATGTTACTTGTTCTTTAGGTACGTCTGATGACATTTACAATGAAATATACATTTCATAATGGTAGTACTACGCGTGTTAATTGTTATAATAAATTTATGTAGATTTAAATAATGAAACATATCTTTGCAATTACACATTATAATAGAAGAATAAGTTAAAATAATAAGAAAATATTAAAGTTTTAGCTTTTCACAGATGCTAAAGTTTATGCTTTTCAAATCAGATTTGGGAGTTTTCAACAGAAAATTACTTGAAACTACCAAATATTTTTAATATCCGTCGTACTTCAAGATTCTTTTCATTAAAAACCATCTACTATTATGAAGGCCGAAATTCTGGTGTTTGTATGAACAGAATGATTATTGTTTTCATTTGTAAAATATTAAAAAGACCACTTTTTACTGAAATTAAAAAAAAAATGAAAAATTTATAAAAACATACATAGGTACCTTTAGAGTTTATTAATGAATATTCAAAATATTCGCAATTTTTAATTTTAGATAAAATGTTTCATTTAATATTACATTACATTTTTTATTAAAAATGTTATTTTGTAAAAAAAATATGTGTAAAAAAGTATGACAATATATTTTTCTTTCTCTTCAAAATATTAATATGAACAAAAAGGATAAAATGCGGGAGGAAAATTTGTTTATATTTCCAATAGCGGAATGAAAAAGTTTATACTTAAACGCATGCCAATAATAGCTTATGGACCCCATACAATATACGACGTTATATTAATAACAAATAACAATACAAGTACCTATAGAGGCCGTCGCGGCGTCTGTGACTGCAAGCGACGGTTGTGGATTCAATTTTCTCGAGAGCGAAAGTTAGTGTTAAGACACTTCGTTCCCGTTAAGACACTTCCTTTCACCATTTTCTGTGGAATTATGGAGTTTTGCGTGTTGAGTGGCGGAACGGCAGGCTTTGTCTCGGGTAAGAACATGAAAAATTATTTAATTAATTCGAGTGGGAATCGAACGCACAACCCGTAATAATAATATTCCAGTATTACAATATAATACTAAACTAACTAAATTAGTCGTGGTATTTAATTGAAAATTACAATAGAGAACCCATTTAAGTGAGCAAGTTAGAGTTTAAGCTATTAATTCTTTGACTGTCTAACCCAGGGGTTCCCAACCTGTGCGCCGCGGCGCCCTAGTGCGCCATAGAAAGTAAAAAGGGGCGCCGTGAGTTAGTTCCTAAATCTAAAATCGGAAATCTCAAAATCTCTTGAGAAACTGTGCGGAGACCACCAAGCTCAACCGTCACATTGTTTTGACTAAGAACTGTCGTACTTTATTATTCTTGTCTTAATTGTTATTTTCTCATTTAAATAAATAAAACTCAATTTCATATTGGTGTAGGTATCTATTTCTTTCGACTGTTTTTTTTTCTAATAGCGAACTAGCTTGGGTAGGGCGCCGTCAGAAAATACCAAACTTGTAACTGCGCCGCGAGCTGAAAAAGGTTGGGAACCCCTGGTCTAACCCATATTAGATATCTCTAAATCGAAATTCAGTGAAACTATCCCCTAGTAAGATTTATTATAGAATCTGACCGCTTATCAATTATGTTCATGCAATCCAACCACAGCCATTTATCTAGACCATCCTATATCCGTATACAATTATGACGATAATGTCTTTGATGGCTCACCTTGTTTCTCTTGTTGTATTATATACGCTTATAATTATATGCATATGTATGTTAAAGTGGCTGATGTTTCTTCTATATAAAATTTCTTTTTTAGGGTTCCTTACCTCAAAAGATAAAGTCCTCCTGTAAAAACATCATCGACTATCGCTTCAGCAGGTTTTTTTACCGACTTCTGTAACAAAAGGAGGTTATCAATTCGACCTTCGACTCGATGTTTTTTTTTGTTAAATCATCGGCAATTGGATATCGTTTTACTGTAAGTACGATGGTTGTGAGTTCGATCCCCTCCTCGGGGAATGAATTCTATTCATTACCTTGCTGTGGTAAAACAAATCGCGGTTTTGAGTTCCGCCACTCATCATGAAGATAAATTGTATGTCTAATTCGGGCGGAGAGTGCCGAATAGTGTTTTCGCATTAATTTCGTAAGTAGCAAAAAAAATCAAATACTTTCACAAATCTTGTTATATATTTTTCTAATAAGTAAAACATATTTAATATAAATTACTATAACAAGATAGTATCTTGTTATAATTATTACATTTACATTTTTATTAAAATATATAGTTGCTTTAATGTAGAATAATAACCAAATTATGAAGTATTCATTTATAAGCTTCAATATATATAATCATAAGAAAATTATTTAATTAGGTATAATTCCACTCGGCTCCGAGCGTTCTTGAAATATACTCCCTAAAGAGTTCGGTATCCTTGAGGGCTTGAGGCTTATTTGCAAATAAGATGTGAATTTCACTTTCAAATTATGGAAATATATGATTTATCTTGATAATCATAATATATTTGAAGATTTGGCTTTAATTATGAAATATAACTTTCTGTTTTTGTCATCTAAATAGTCAAGCGCATACTTTCTTTATTTGCACGAAACCAAAATCGGAAATGAAGAGGAGACAGAATCGAAAAGAGACTTTTGAGAATTTGAGCTCTATACTATACCTATCCTGCATTTAATAGAGTAACGAGAGAGAACCCAGTGCTAGGACATTTCGATCTTCACTCATCTTCGTTCATTGGCGAAACTCACCCGTGCTTTGTATAGATGTCTCTAGAATCAGAAAGTGAAAATAGTTCATTTCTTCAAGTCTAAATCGAACCCCTAATCATCATATTTCATCAGACACTGTACCACTAAGGCCATTTGACATACATTTAATATAATTTGATTGATTCTAAGAACATTTAAAAGTTTAAACTTTTAAAGCTTTAAATAAAGTTTTTTCGAATATCGTAATTTCGTTAATAATAATAAAAAGTCGAGTAGTCATTTTACTAATTTTATAAAGCAGTGCAGGGAATGAAAATATAATTCTAAGAGGTATATAATTTAAAATTTATATGTATTTTGTTACAGACACCATGTACGGGCTACTATTAGAAAATATGGCGGAGTATATCCGCCAGACGTACGGAGAAGAGAGATGGGAGGATATCAGGAGGCAAGCCGGTGTTGAACAACCGTCGTTCTCAGTGCACCAAGTCTATCCAGAGAACTTGATCACAAGGCTAGCCAAGAAAGCCCAAGAAGTAAGTTTATAGTACCTACTTAAGTATATATTTTTAAAATTATTACTTTCAATATAAAAACGTTTTACATTATTAAATATGGATAAAAAATACATTTAATAATATAAATAGCTTCCAATAGTAGGCCTTGTCCTACTGTTCAGGCTTCTGATTGGGAAATCTCCTAATGATATGCCTTATCGGATCCATCTATTCTTAATCTGAGATTCTGGTCAAGGCTTTTTAGTTCTTATTATCTTTTTTCTTGAAGAATACAAGAAATTTTCATATTTAATAAAAAATAAGTATATTTTCGTTTTACAAAAAAAATATTTATATACAAAATGTTTTAAGACTACAAATTTTAACATTCTGGTCATCGGCCCATTAGCTCAGTTGGTTAGAGCGTCGTGCTAATAACGCGAAGGTCGCGGGTTCGATCCCCTCATGGGCCAACTTTCCTTTTTGTTTTTAAAATACATTTATTATATGTTTTTTTTGTATTTTATTTGTATTATTAATAAATTATAAAATAGTAAAAAAACTTAATTCAATTATAACAAGTTTAAAAAAATATAATACCAACACTACAAAAATAAATAATATTTAGCAAAAAAATTTTAAAAATTAATGATAAATAAAATAAAAACGAAACGAAAAAAAAATGAAAAATATATTAAAAATATTACGAAAGCCATATTAAAATTTAGACATTTTTCCAGGTACTCGGCATATCAGAACGAGAATTCATGGACCAGATGGGAGTTTACTTCGTTGGATTCGTCTCACAGTACGGCTACGACAGAGTTTTATCAGTTTTGGGCCGTCACATGAGAGACTTCTTGAATGGACTGGACAATTTACACGAATACTTGAAGTTCAGTTATCCGAGGATGAGGGCGCCCAGCTTCATTTGTGAGAACGAGACCCGACAGGGTTTGACGCTGCATTATAGATCGAAAAGGCGTGGTTTCGTTTACTATGCTATGGGACAAATAAGGGAGGTAAGTTAAATAAATGAAATAAATTTAAGATTTATATTGAAAATATAGAATAATAACTTGTATCATATATTTATTTCCTTTGAAATCATCCAATGTTATTAAATTTTGTTATATTATTTTGCGATAAGAATCACTCATGCCCCTAAGAAATCGTTCCTTATTTATCACAATATATAGTTTTTTATTCATTAATGAATACATGTGACAACTAGAAGCGTGGCGTTAAGTTCCGCCATTCAATACAACGGCAATATCCCCCAAATTATACAGCGTGAAGCTAAAGAAAAAAGACATCTAGATTTATGTATATATTTGTTACTAGATAATAACTTATTTCACGGAAGTTTCTCCAAATTATCCTAGAACTAGAACTTTAGCTTTTAAAATACTTTATATAAATGAACTTACGACACTATTCAAACGTACATCATTTATAACTAAAGTTAAATGATAAATCACTGTCAGTAGTTTAAAAGTAAATTGTAAAAGTAGAATTAGTTTAGAACTCGCATCATTACCTTGTTTTAAGGAAATATTACATAGCTATAAATAAAAAAACCGCTGTATATGGCAAAACAAGAAGCGTCAAAAATATATATTAAAATTAAATTGGAGGCGCCGGGTATCGATCCCGGTACCTCTCGCATGCTAAGCGAGCGCTCTACCATCTGAGCTACGCCCCCGTTGATTCATTAAATAAATTTTAGCTTTGCATAACTATTGTAGGGACAAATCTTAATATCTTACATCATATACTAGATGGCGCTACAAAATACTTGTGATTCCTATACTTTGTAACTAGATGGCGTTTTTAACTAATTGATAAAAATGGTTTTATTTCTAGGTTAAAATTTACTTAAGGTCGATTTCCATTTTTGGGAACTAAATATTTTATATTTTCATTTTGTCGCTTTGATAATTAATAAGCACGGTGTTGAGTTACGCCATTCTAAGCGCTAAGTCTCTTAAATTGGATGGAAAGTATCTTTATACTAAGTGCTTATGGTTACCGTACCGTGCCATATACCGATACAGCGTGAATCTATATAATTATCTAATGTTACCTATCAAAGATGCAATATATGTTTGTATATAGAAAAGAAAAAATATTCAATAACAAAATCATTAATCTTCCTTTTTAATTAATTAATTTTATATAATATGTATATTTAAAACTAAAAATGACTACAGGTAGCTCGACATTTCTACCACAAGGAGATGCGAATAGAGTTGCTTCGGGAGGAGCTGCTCTTTGACACGGTGCATGTGACCTTCCAGCTGACCTTCGACAACCGTGCCTTCACATTAGCCTCGCTGGCTATGACCAGAGAAGAGAAACATCTGCCCATAAGTGCATCCGTGTTGTTTGAAATATTTCCATTTTGCATTGTTTTTGGGTAAGAAATTATGTAATTTTTATTCATTACCTCCGAAGCTTTATATACATTAGTAACTTCCATTAAAACAAACACGCCATCATGTTTACTAATTTCTTGTTACCTCAGGAGGTGTAGAAATTATCTCCCGTCAAAGGAGACAATCTCAGTTAAACTAAAAATTGCAGCAATAAATATCAGAAAACAAAATTTACTTTGATTAGGAGTTAGAAAACACCCATAATATAAATTTAGTACTGAAAAAAGTTATAGAGGTTCCTTCGCTTTGTTTTCGAGTCTTAAATTGTGGTCAAGGGACTTAAAAGTTGAGTTCCAAAGTGTTCATATAGAATACTTTGCTGTAAAAACTTTTTATAAAACGTCTAATGTTATGATAGT
This sequence comes from Heliconius numata, assembly GCA_016802625.1. NCBI lineage: Eukaryota > Metazoa > Arthropoda > Insecta > Lepidoptera > Nymphalidae > Heliconius > Heliconius numata. Next base: position 267,333 of record JAEBDU010000055.1, on the reverse strand, counting down.
ACCTGAAAATATTTTCCCAGTTGATCCTGATACTATAATATGATGTAGATATTTTATTTTATATTATGATGACGATATCATTATAATATAGTAGGACAGCATCTGTAATAAAAGACGCAATGTTTTGAGTTTAATTACCACTTAGAAAAATAAATTATTTTCATTTATTTGTTTTTACCATCAAGTATCTCATCAAAGTAAAGAAATTGGCGTATTAAAGAAATTTACTTGACATAGCATTTTTATTATTAAAAAATATAGTTTCTTATTTCTTAAACTTTTTTGTTTTAGCTCCGACATGGTAGTGCGTAGTATCGGCAACTCCCTTATGGTCATCTTGCCAGACTTAGTAGGAAAGAAGATTACGAACTGGTTCGACCTGGTGCGACCCTTGATTGCGTTTAAGTTCCAGACTGTAAGTATGCTCAGCATTAAAAAAGAAGTTCATTATAATTTTAATTATTGTAATTATCGTTATTTTAAACATTTTTTGGCAAATAGACAAAGAAATCAATATCTTTTTATATTTATCATCAAGTAGTAAGTAGGTATATGGTGGGGCTTTGCAAGAGAATAATAATTTACATTCGCATTTTTATTATTATAAATATTTGTATTTTTAAATGCTGAAGATCGCTACTTAAATGCACTGGTTGCATGGTATCATATTATATATAACAATATGAATAAGGAGTTTATGTACTCGTGTATAGAAGAAAATTATATTTGAATTTGTAAAAGAATATTAAAACCATTCATAGTTTCCAGAAACTGTCGGCGACAGCCATTTTGCTCTTAACTCGGCTAACTAAATTATTGTTCGTGCTATCTGTCAATTAAAGCTGTAGTACGCTATCTGTGGTAAAGTTATTAGTTCTATAGAAATTGTTCTTGTCGAATGAGTTATTTTAAGGATTATTTGTATATTTATAACTATTGGAATTAAAATAAATAAGCTTTTTTTAATAGTTGACTAATAAAATTATGAAATAAAAATCAAATATTAAGTATATGTGACATTTCTTTTTTCTCATAGCACGTATGAAAGGAGCTTAAATTATTACCATACATTTCTATTATATAAAAAAAACAAAATGCTAATATACTAGTGTGATTCTATTATTCTATGATTTTATTACATAATTTAAAAATAACATATATTACAATTTTGTAGATCTTAAATCGCACAAACAACATATTCGAGCTCGTCACAGTGGAAGCCGTTATGCACGAAAAGGCTCCCGACAAAAGAAATGAATTGGTACGACTCTCGGACGAATCTGATTGTACCACTGAGAAGAATTTAAGATTGAAAGGTAAGATTTGTTTAAAAGAAAAACCTATTTAGAAAAAGAAATCTAAATTTGGATTTTTTATTTTCAAAACATAAAAAACAAACTTTTCTTCGTTAAATTTATTAAAAAAATTGTCTAAAATAAAATTGGCAATAAACTAGGAACAGCATCAAACGTATCAAAATAGTTCGATACATTGTATTTTAATATCAAATATAATAATATCAATCAAAATAATAGAATAATCATTATTAAACTTCTAAACCCAATAAGAGGTAAAAAATTGACAAAAAATATTAAATAATGCACTTTAAACATACCAGGAGGAACAATTGCTATCGTCATCGGTATCCATTTTCTTGGAAAGCTTTCATTTCCTGTAAAAGTGGTACCCTCATCAAACTGACGAGGGCGTGAGTCTTTGTAATAAGACCTTTATCTCATATATCCACTAAAAACGTGATGTAAACAATTTTTTTACCACCGTTTTTTTCACGTAGACATAAATTAATTGTAGCAAATTATTTAACTTGATTTTTAGTCCCTCCTTTTAGTAAAAATATTAAATATTTAATTTCCTCGAGTAGGAATCGAACCCCTGCGCTTTTAAACTTAATATTTAATTGCAGCAAATTTAAAAGTATAAAATTAACAGCCTTGAGTTTCGCCGCAATATCTCCAGATATTTATATTTTTATAACGGAATGTCTTAACACTAAGTTTTCTATCTATCCTGCTATAAGCAGGACATAGCGGGAAGATAAAATAATATAATAAACTAGTGGACCCGAACGCGGCTACGCCCGCACGTGAACGTGAACTATACGAATATTTATTAAATATATTTATGAAAATATTTTCAGTATTCAATAGAGAGATGCGTTAAGCAAGCTCATTTTGGGTGACGTTTTCTAACAACAAACTTTGCAAAGCGTTGCTTAGCAACGGTCGCATAGCGATGGTTGTTATTAATATGGCGGAATAAATTGCATGTCAAATTTATAAGTATTTTAATATATTGGTATATATCGAAAATATTACAAATATGAGAAAAAAAAGTATCCTATGTTCATCCCGAGATCCTCAAGTACCTCTATAAGAGTATTTTATCACAATTAAATTAGCGGTTTGGCCCTGATTGCGTAAAAGACAGACAGACAGAGTTACTTTCGAATTTATAATATAGGTATGGATTAAGCTCAATAACTCTACAAAGAGGTTTACTTAAGCTATTATTACGCAAGTTTTGCTTATATGAATATAACGTAGAAGGTATGCAATTATTTAAAACACTCGGTACCTTTACATTGATTTGTAACGATTTAATATCATATAAACGCTAATTGAAGACTTTAGAATTTGTCTTTTAAAACATATTATAAAATATATTATATCATGTTGTAAAGGTACGCTTAACAAGCAAATTTTCTTATCTTCTAATCCACATTATAATTATACAGCTGTACTTATGTAATGTTTTCAAAGGTACAAGGTAAGGCAATAAGGGCGTTTATTAACAAGTGGTGAAATCGACCGTTAGTTTAGTTGATACATGTTTAATCTCTATTTTATTAAAAATAAATATGTGTAAAATTATATTTGTAAAAATATTTGTAAAAAAATAATATAAATAATGTATAAAAAAGAAAGATATAAAGAAACGAAACCTAAGCCGGTTTATGGAGAAAAAAGTGAATCTAGAGAAAATAATAAATTATGTATACACCATCCGGATTCTAAATCTTTACCCTTCTCATATTCACACAAGGCGAAGAAAAGAAACTTTTTATATGAATTTTTCAGGCGTAACTCCGAAGAAACGTTTTGCGTACGATGGAAGACGATTACCTGATGTTATAAATTTACATCTGAAAGGTATTCTGTGTATTGCGTTGCGTATTGTCGTTCCCTTCACTTTAGGTAGAGTTAGGCAAATTGGAATTGCTATTGACAATTAAATATTAATTTCCGAATATTTGCTTGTGTGGAAATTAACAATTAATTTCCAACAATTAATTGTTATTTCCGCACAAATAAATAATCACTTCTTAATATTTAATTGTTATTTGCAGTTAAAATTTTCCCACCCCTCACATTAGGTTGATTTCCGCATAGTTTTGTTATCACGGTAGTGTAAATTAGAGACGCACCCTCCTTAATTGTCTTTAAATGGACAATTTAAATCAACAAATATCTACTTATTATTTTATTAAAATCATTTGAAATGATTATTTTATTAAACACAATTGTAATTACGCACTTAAATAGATATTTTATATTATAATAAATAAAAAAAAATAAAATTCAAATTATTGATTTTGGATACTTCATCAGTTACAAAATTGCACAATATTCTTGAAATAGCACCTCCACCGATTATTTTTTTACATGTTTTATACTTCGTTTCCGTTCCGAAAACTAAAACTCTTTCTTTGCTTACCCGATTTGGATAAATGCCTTTATAATTTATAATAACTATCAACATAGTTTACATAATGTAGGATTTAAGCTGAATAAAAAAACAAGCATTCATCTAAATTACTAAAATGTTAACTACTTGTAATGTAATGTGTGTAAGAATTAGTTCCAAAAGAAAGATTCGCAGTTAAAGTGTAGTAAATTCAAAATTTCTCACTAATTTCGGTATGTTTATTCATATAAAGATCATAATATTATAATATTAATTGTGAACTAATTTTAAGTTCAACATTCCTCCTTTTCCTTGCCTTTGAAAAAAATTTATATTTTCCTATACGGTAAAGGAATCACCCAGGATATATATGTAATATATTTTAATATATTTTAAAAATATGTATATTTTAATAATTTTTTTTTATTCTTTCTCATACAGGTCAAATGATATATATGGATAATTGGCGTATGATGATGTACTTGGGCACGCCGGTGATGCCCGACCTCGCTGCGCTGGTGTCAACTGGACTTTATATTAACGATCTGTCCATGCATGACTTTAGTAGGTAAGTCGCTGGTGCAATATATTAATCACAAAATACACGTTACAAATAAATAGCTTGATAAGAAGAGGGAACCTAAGGTTAAGAGTTGAGATACTCCATTCTCCACTTTCCGCTTTTCTATTATTTTTTTTTCTCATAATTTCAGCCAATTTCAGAATTAGTATAAAACTTCCACTAAAATTGTATGTCTTCTTTAAATATTTATTATTTTCAATAAAATATTTGTTTTGTTTTAACACCAAATACGATATTTTCCTAAAAAAGTGAATTATGCCTATAAATATTTATAAAGAATATAAAGACTGGCTAATAATATGAGGTTCCCTTTACCTGCCCCTACATAAGAAGATTATGTGATTTCATGCTTCATACACCATATGTATATGATAGTCGCCAAAATACTTAAGAATAAAATATTTTTAGTAAAATATTAAGGACTTTTACAATGTCAGTCATAACCCGTAACTAATAAATGACGGCGACGTAACCGAAGTCTTATTTGCAATATTTTGCTCAGTAATATTATTTGACTAGGAATTTTACGACGTTCCCTCTACTTTAGTGATGTTTACTTTACGACTTTCAATGTTATGAACGTGGTAATATGATTTTTAATAATGAAATAGATATACATACCATATATTAAAGTATTAAATTAAATATACAATAACTTAAGAATACTTCATAGTGTAAATATAAAATAGTATCTAATTAATAATATACATAATTGAAATACGACTCTTGCCGTCTTTTTTTATTAATGGAGAAGAAAATTATCTAACACTATATCATCTATATTTAAACCTTTTTTTTTTAATAATTATTTAAATATTTTTAGAGACCTCATGCTAGCAGGAACGCAACAATCAGTTGAACTTAAATTGGCACTCGACCAAGAACAACAAAAGAGTAAAAAATTAGAAGAATCAATGCGGAAATTGGATGAAGAAATGAAGCGGACGGACGAACTGTTATATCAGATGATACCCAAACAAGTTGCCGACAGATTGCGTAACGGAGAAAATCCTATAGACACTTGTGAAGTATGTATTTGTTTAGATTTTCTAAAACTATTTAGATTTTCGAATCTTTTCAAACTATTGTTTTTCTATGAGAAAAGTATATAATTGTACATGCTATCTTTTTATCGTTAATAGGGAAAATACAATCATGATTTAGAATAGCTCCAGAATTTAATAGAAAGTGTGGAGCGGAGTGTCTTAATACTAGGCTCTCTCTGCCTACCATGTTAGATGTGGGATACAGCGTGAAGTTGACAAAAATATAATAAAATGATAAAACGTTTAACAATAATAATAGCTGCCTTTATTTTAAATATCTGATAAAAGTTATTAACTTCAGAAGTCAATTTAGGAAGAAAATGGCCCTACCAAATTTGTTAAAATGGCTCTTAATTAAATTTAATTAGCGTTAGGTGTTCTTGTAAAATTTATGGTGAAATATATTTGTTATTATTTATACATGTTTTATCCTTCTGTAATTTAAATACTAAGTACAAACTTATTTACCAACCATGTGGATCAGCATCTAATTATACACTCAGTAGTTGGGGGTTCGATCCCTACTTGGGGCTTGAGAGAATGAATTATTTTCATTTTCCCGCCCAATTTAATATGGCAAAATTCAGTGTACTCAATCGATTCAGACTGAAAACCGCAGGACACCGCAGGACACCGCAGGTCTCTTTGCCTATATTACTATATGCATGAAGCTATCTACAAGTTTTCCTTTGTTTATTATTAAAGGAAAATTGTAAGGATGTATTTTCTTAATGATCTCGTTCCGAATTCCTATTATATAAAATAGAAGACAAAATCTCCTTTCAATGTCGTTTGTAAGACAAGCTCACTTGTTTCAAAGATAAGAAGGAATTATCTAAGTTCTGAGTTAATTAATTTTATTGTTTATTCCTTAAAATGAGCGTGTAATCATTAATGATTTATGTTAAAAACCTTCACAAAAATATTTTTTCAATTTGGTAATACTTTCTTTTAGCAAGAAATATCTTATAAAGCAGACATAGTACTTACCACAATTAACAGTGTTATTTGGTCACTTCTCAAACAACAACTTATTATTCTTTTATATAAATTATTTACTAACGATGACCTCTTTAAATAAACGCTATTAATAATTACCGCAAGAAAATTAAATAGGCACTTATCCCAATCACAAAGCGATCTCATTTAAAATTATGTCAGTATTTAGCTTTTAGAACTTCAAGGCTGTCATCTTTTTCTTTGTAAAACAAATCTTAATAAGAAAAGCTATATTATAATATATAATTATTAAATTAAATGTTTAGAGATAGGTAGGTCTAGTTCTAAGCCTATTTTAAGTGGCACATACAAGTAAAATGTATACGTACTTAATAAGGGGAAAATCTTACGAACCACGTGTGTCTAAAATAATAAAAGTCTTCTTTTTCGTCCATTGTAAAATTTAAATTTAACCCTCTATTTCAGATGTTCGATAGTGTGTCAATATTATTCTCAGACGTGGTCACGTTCACGGAGATATGCTCGAGGATCACCCCAATGGAGGTTGTGTCAATGCTGAATGCTATGTATTCCATATTTGATACACTCACCGAAAGGAATCGTGTTTATAAGGTAATTATGATTATTTATTTTATTTTTAAGGGTAACTAATAGTAAAATAAATTATCGAAATATTACTATTCGAATAAATATGTATAAATTATTAATATAAAAGTGTTTTATTGTTAATTTTATGAATTATTTGTATAAAAAAGAACAAACGAGTATAATTGTTAAGCACAATTTATCAGGTGGAAACAATTGGCGACGCGTACATGGTCGTATCCGGTGCACCGGAAAAAGAAGACAATCACGCTGAAAAAGTTTGCGACATGGCCCTCGATATGGTAGAAGCGATCACAGATCTAAAAGATCCTAGCACTGGTAAGGTTCCTTAAGGTTTATAATATCAGTGATAGTTGCTCGGTGAAGATGAAGAGTTTGCTTAGTTTAACGAGCTGAACTTAGGAACTGTTGATTTGAATTGACTTTTTTGGTGATCTGGGAACGCTAAATTTCATTACGTAAATCGTGATGTTATCCACTGTGTTTGCGCTCTCACTGTATTTCCTCTTGAGCTTGTGGGATGTAGATATCTTACATAATTACTTCAGATAATGTTGGTGTTGACATATTGATCGTGTATAATATGAACATTAAACACAGTACAACTTTTCTAACGTCGTCGTATCGGGTATTTCGAAATCCCAAAGCACTTGACCGAGGAAGCTGAAAATAGATTATGTCCGTAATTTTCTGCTCTTTGGAACTGTATCATGTTTTGTACAATATACGTAAGTACATGCAAGAAATAAAATTGTGAGATTCCTAAGCTTAAGAAAATCATATAAGATTAGTTAGAAGATATTAAGTATTTTTTTAAAAATTCATGTCATGGTGTGCAGTGTGACAGAAGCTGACTGTCAACGCGATGGTTATGGATTCGAGCCATAAATAGGGATATTAATAATTATTATTTCTTAATTTTGGTAATATTACAGTACTTGTACAAATAGTAACGCGGGCTAAAAGCGAAGCGGGTTCTCTTTACCTTCCCTGTTACGTGGGATATTGCTTACTTCTATAAAGTCAATTATTCTTGATTAAATAAGTGAATTTAGTTCACAAACTATTGTAATTTATTTGCGTTTAAATTATGAAAATAAAAATTGTGTTTTCAATATTTATTATATTTTATTAAATCATTTTATGATTTCGAATATTCTTTAATGGATTAGTATGAATTCATATAATATTTAATGCTAATCACAATTTTTTATAGGATCCCATTTGTCAATAAGGGTAGGAGTTCACTCTGGTGCAGTGGTCGCTGGGATAGTTGGTTTGAAAATGCCAAGATACTGTCTATTCGGTGATTCAGTGAACACAGCATCCAGAATGGAGTCCACATCTGAAGCAATGAGGATACACATCTCACAAACAACTCAGGAATTACTTTCTCCTTCGTATATTGTGACGGAACGCGGAGAAATACAGGTCAAAGGCAAAGGTAATTCAAGAAACGCGAGAGGTAAAAATTTAATTTTAAGATTATTAGCTAAATTTATTTGTATTTACTTCTATGAAATCGATGTGGATTTCCTCGATGGAGCATATCTTGTTTTTTTTTCCTAAAAGACGTTTTCTATCTAATTAAAAAGGAAATATTTATTTTTGTCCACCAATAGCTAAGTTATATTTCTATAATGAAAACTGTGATAGTAACTTTTACTTTGAAGTATTTTCTTATACTCTAATCGATTTCTACTCATTACAGAAAAGTGTCTAATTTATACAATATTATCCTATAGGTGCAATGAAGACTTACTGGCTAGAAGATAGGGAGTCTCGACCTTCCCTCACGAAGACGATATCTAAACAGATTAGGCCCGTTTCCGAATTAGAATGGGAGAGAGCTGCCGACGTAAGGGACAGTATCGCCGAACATTCAGCCCAAAACCTAAACAAAGATAATAAGGAACTTGTAATTAAAGAATTAAACTATCATCTTCCAAATTCCATAAATTCTGGACCAAATTCCATAAATAACGTTCCAAATCAAATAACATTCCCTTCGCCGACTGTAAAGACTCCGGTGATGACGTCACCGGTGGAAGAGAGACGGATGTATTCTCCTGTCACTTTCCAAGATGTGGCTCGGCGGAGTATCGCGAATTCGCCGAATAGAACCGACAAAGATAAAGGTGAGCATAATATATTGGCGGATGAGTCTTTTATTATTAAATTTAAATAATTTGTCAACATAATTGTTTTTACAGCCAAAACACAATAGTTATGGGCTCGATTCCCATTCTCGGGAATGAGTTGCTTTTATTTCCTCGCAGACAAAACGTTTAACACTAGGTTCCCTTTTCCTAATTTGCTATATAAAGCTGTAGATATAGTGAGTGAAGCTAAAAAAGATAATTTAAAAGATATAATAGAAATTAAAGAGAAAGATTAGTAAAATATCTAAAATTGCTATATCATGATAATTTAACCCATTTATTTAAATATAGCATGATTATTGTTTTTCAAAGATTTCCGACCTTTCCCCGAGTCGAGATCAACATCAGCCAGTGTGGGCGGCGTGTGGACGGACGCTGAATCGTTAGAACCGCAAAGAACACTTGACAGCTTGAATTCATCTTTTTGGTACTTTTATAAATATACCTACTATTTTTAAAAATAGCATTTTTTTTATAATTACTATTTTTTGATCCCCGCGACGATTGTGGGTTCGATCCCGACTCGAGGAAGTGAAATATTTATTTACGCTTATATTTCTATTTCTTCGCTCTGGTGCCGAGGCAAAGTGCGGCGTTGTATTCTGCCACTCAGCACGCAATGCCTCCGGAATTCAACAGAAAGTGGGGAACGCAGTGTCTTTACACTAGGTACCCTATCCTGCTGTGTACAGAATACAGCGTGAACGTGAAATAAATAATTAACAAATCTCGAATGTGCCAAGTTCTATAGATAATCCTGGAATTTATTTAGAAATACATATATAAATTTATAACCGAGGCTTTGCTTTTAAAACAAATTAGAATTAAAAATAGTTTTCAACATATTATTTAAAAAAATCTATCAATGAAATAATTTTTATCCAATATTAAATCTTAAGTTACAGTTCCACGTCCCCTTGCAGAGCCTTGACTGCGCCAGCACCTAAAGATCGCGATAATGACTTCTTTGCAGAGTCTGTGGTAAGTTTTTCTAGTAAATTTTGCAATAATTAAAGAAAAATTGCGATCTTATCTTAATTATAAATTATAAACTCTTAAAAAAGAGTTGAGGAATTCACAATACCTAACCAAATTATTTTAAATCTGCCACTGCATAATCCTAAACTGTTTAAGGATGGGTTCGAACCTCGGGTCAAGAAAAGCCTAATCATGTTTAGAAAGCCTACGCCTAAGTTTTTGTATTGATTTTGTCTCCTTAGAATGAAACCAAATAATGCAATACATTAAAATCTATGTTAAAATGTAAACATATTAAGATATCCATAATATTATCAGTGTGTGCGAACATCGCCTTCGCATTCAGCGCCGTTGAACGTCGCACGTCCTTCGTCACCAGCACCGAGACATAGCGTCGATGATATCGGTACTTACTGAAAATGAGTGTTGTGTTTAGATGTTTTAGATATTTTGTGTTTATTTATTTGTCTGTTTGTATATTGGTAAAATTATATTCGTATTTAATTTTCGTGTTGGAAAGATTGGTAAGAAAACTCAAGCTTTACTTTTATTTTCTAAAAAGTATATTTTAGTCTTAACAAGAAAAAGCATAAAATAAATAAACTCCTCCATTATATATATAATGCACTATAAGTCTTGTTTGACTCTTTACAAATGTATGGAATGCAAAAAAAAATATTAGAATAGATATATAAGAAAATGTTCGTTAAATCCATGGAATTCAAAATCTCTGTCGCTACCGTCTACTTTTCTTAAAACTGGTCTAGACTTTGCTAATACTACTAGATTTTGCTAATAACTTCTCTCTCAAACTATATATTTAGAGCACAAACATCAAAAACGTGTGATTCGAAGATTATTGCCGTTTTGCCAATCTTTCTGCAGCGAACAGTTGTAATATGTGTTAAACTTTTACCGCATGAATCTAAAGCATGACATACCTACAATAGAAGAATAAAGAAACAGTAAAGTTAAATAACTGTTATTAATAAAAATATCGTAAAAAATGTCTAATGATGCTTGTTTGTTAATCTTCATAGAAGTTTACATAAAATTCATTGTATTTAAATTTCAATAATTACATTATCACAGTACTTACTAACACTCAGAACATTTATTTGTAGTACTTGACTAATATCAACAGTGAATTTGCAGGTGGTTAGAGTTTTATTACATTTTTTACAGATGCGATTATAAAAATAGCACACAATTTGTTAATTTTAACCATTTAATTAATGTTCATGTATTCATTAAATAGAATTGCTATATGTTAAATGTTATATAATATTTTCAGAAACAGACACGGAATATCAAGATGCTCACGCAGATGTCAGCCATATCTGTGCCATACCAGAAAACATTGAACCTCCGAAACAAGGGAAAGTTGGACGCTTTCGGGCTCGAATAGCACCTGGACACCACAAATCCTGCTCATCTATGAAACATTCAAAAGACTCCATAAAGGAAAAAGTGTCCAATAGTGTTCAACCTCATGGTCATCATCATACGAAGAATGTAAACCATCATCAATGTTGTGGTGCCTTCGGAAATCCCCACGTAAGACACAAGTCAAGTTCAAGCTGTCATTTAATATAACTTATATTTGAAAATTAATATGACGTGTTAATCTTAATTAAGCTAGATATTGGTGTTAATAGTGAACGTACACGCTTACTAAACCAAAAAAAATTACAAATACCACTTAAGAAGAACTTGTAGCCGTAGTAAGTACTAAGTACCTTTGTTCTATGGTTATTCTTACTTGAAATATTTTTTACTATTTCTTATTTGACTAAACATTGAAAATGAAAGCTTGAAATTAGATGTAGGTAACGTTCAAAACGTAATGTATGTTTCGTTTCGCATATAATAGACAATTTTATAAAATCAAACAACAAATAATATTAGATATTAAATATTATTGCGGGTCTTATAATATAAGTGTGCAATAGAATTTCATAAATAAACGCATATCTTATTGAATTTCCTGTTTTAATTATATTACGTGAGGAGTTGCGGACTAAGGTTTATCTTTTCTCCAGAATGAAATTTTACATTTATTTAATAGGTATGTAAGTGATTTATTTCGTAAAAAAATATCTGGCACTGAATATAACGGTATAAGATAAAATTAATATTATTATTGGCCACATCCAATCCTATATGTTGGTAAAATGTTTTTTAAATTCGTTCCCATTTTTTTTATAAATTTCCAAAGCCTTCTTTGTATTTTTTTCTAATGGAACCACCATGCGCTTAAACGGTTGATGTTTCGATGTTTGTTAAATATCATTGTCTTTGGCCTAAGAGGCTATTGTTATAAATGTGAAAATTTTAGCATCTAAGTCGTAGGCACAATATTTTTGTACAAAATTAAATGTGTTGGCTTGTTTATTTACACACGTATAATGTGTAAATAAGTACATACTTGTCTTCAAATACTGAAATATATATTATTTTTGATATTAAGCTCATTCAGTGAAAGTATTATAATTTTTGCTGTGTTTTTTAATTCTAGTTAATATTAATTTCTATTTTGATATACAGACTTATATAAAATAAAACAAAAACAATAAATATAGCTGTAATTCATTTATAAAAAGAATATAATAGTCGTAAATATTACTTAAAAAATGTGATTTATTACAAGCAAAACTAGTCTTCACAAAGATTTTTATATTTTTTTAATTTTTAATATTATTTTTTTATAATAATATCTTCCGAATACTTAAGGATTAAAAAGGTTTTTTTAAAAGTTATTTTAATTTCATGTTTTCTTAACGAAATAAATTATCTGTCAATATGTATACGTTCCGATATCTTTCCTTTAACAATATTTATTGTAAAAAAATATTAATTAATATAATTAATTTAAGAGGAGCTTTACAATTTGACAATAGATAAGTAGCTGAAATAAATCTATATAATATATTTATTATATCGTGGAAACTGTGTAACAGTAATGGTTATATTTATTAAATAAATTTTGATATTTAATTATACTGTCTAACTCTAACTTAATATAACTTAACTTAAGTTAATTATGTCTAAACTAATTGTTAATTAAAGCAATTAGCTAACAAAATATTTTAAAATAATATTAAAGAAATAATTTTTAATGAACTTGATTGATACGCTGCCATGCACCCAATTCCGTTGGCGGGCTGTCACCATACATTTTTGACATGACTATGTTTAAGAAAAAATATTTTATATATTAATAAAATCTCTTATATATTATATATCAATATATTTTAGAAATTAGCATATCTTTCTCGTACTTAAGTAATTCAAGTTATATATTTATAAGCACTTCGAAGTATACTTTTAGATGTAAGCATAATTGTTTAGTATTCATTCAACTTGTACCTAAGTTAAAATCACCGCGTAAATAAATGTTGTGAGTCAATTATGAATTCTAGTCGTTTCGAGATTACCTAATACAATTTGTAGACATTATACTTAATTATCTATATATTTGTTTTTATTGTTAATAGGTACATTAATTTAAATGGATTGTGCTGGAGTATTTTAATTTATTATTTATTTAATGTATCGATGTTTTATACAATAACCGATACAATAAAAAAGTAACAAATATGAGTAACTAATATTATAATGCGCAATCCATTTCAATAATTCCAACGTTAATACATTCTGTTTTTTTTTTGTTAAATATAATTTTGAAGCGAAAATATAAGAATCTCCATAACCATTAAGCTCTCTTATATACAATTCGCTTATAATGTGGAAAATTTAGTTTTATGTTGTCCTCACTATTGTGAAAATAAAAAGCGATGTAAATATGACTAAATTATTTTATTTATTCTATGAAAAAAAGCAGATAAATACGCAAATTTTCGCTTAATTATTATTGATAAGTATTGGTCTGATAAAGAAGTAATAAACAAAGTTAACCTTAAGTGAAGCTAAACTAAAGCTTACTTACTTACTTATTAACTTACATTTGCTTACGATAATTAAATTAGTTTAAAGCTATTCGAGCTTCTTCTAGAAATTACTCGAAGCTGAGTTCGCTACCCTTTAAATTCTCTTCAGCCCAATTATCAAAACGTCGTGACATATCGTCCGACATAAAGTTCTTCCAGTCACCTATTTCACCTTTTCTTATAAATCTGAGTGGAGTTTGCTCTAAATAGTTTTTTCCGAAGGATTTTTCCAGAACTGCTTCCAAGTTGACAGCCCTATTGGTTTTCATGTTTTGGAATGACAGATGATCGCATAGCTTGTAAACCTCCTCATCGCTGATATCTTTATTCAGGAATTTGGCCGTTTTACGAACGACTCCCGCTAAGTCGCGTTTCATTTCCTCGAATTTTATGAAGAGGATGTTGGGGTCGTTGCGTCTCTTCCAAAAACCTAAAAATATTTTTTATCTTCAAAAAAACTTTACAGTAATATATTATCTTGTCCATCATAATAATACGTACACATAATACATAACAATAAAGTTAAGCGTGCAAAGCCGCGGGGGAGCGCTAGTACACTATAATCTTACCTAGTATATGATTCCAAACTGGTCCAAACGGAGCCCTGTCCCGTACGAAGATGTCAAAGAAATCTTCAAAAGTGCCTTTGAGTCCGTGCACCAGCGTGCAATAGTGATAGTAAGATACCACCATATCTTTAGGATTGCGGGAAGTGTATATGACCTGGTAAACATGACATCAAATGAAAATAGTAAAATAATTTCTCTTAGAAGAGAAGCAATCGTCATCGTCTTGCGCACCGGAAACGTTAAACTTCTAACTTAGTAGCTACGACTTCAATGAAAATTTTATATTAAATTATTAAAAAACATAAAGATATCATTATAATATAGGACAAACCATATTTTTTATTTCTTTTACCTTAGGTTTTACAGATCCGTCTTCATTCAATATATCAATAGGCAGCAAGTCCCAAGGCAGGTGGCTGCGAATATAACGCGGGTGAGGCAAACGATGTTTTACTAAATCCACTGAAGTACCTCGCACTGATTCATCATGCCATTCCGCGTGACCATCTACCATTATACATGATAGCTCTACCAAAGGGCACCGAATCTAAGGACATAAATATTTTTTTAGCTTCCCACTGTATCAGAAAAAACAGAGGGAACTTAGTTTGTTAAATCACTTCATTTCCTACTTCCCATAAATTTTTTGAGACATTGCGTGTTGAGTGGCGGGACTTAACGCCGTGCTTTGTCTGTTGTGTAACCTACAACCATCGCACTTACAGGTTGCTCATTACTACCTAACTAATGGTAATTAATAATTATGTTTTTATAGAATATCATTGGCCATGCTTCATTTAACTGTAATTTTTTTATTCGCAAGTCAAATGGATTTTACCTCACGCATGCATTTCCTTCTTTAATATTTCCTAGCGAGTAAACCTATACAAAATATTAACATATTCTTATTAAAACGATATGTTACTTAGGATTAATCGATGAAATACAAAGGCAAAGTGAATTTTGAATATAATTTTGAACTGGATAACATTAATAATCTAATATATTTATAATATTTTTTTTTTGATAAAACACTTTAGCATTATAATAATTATATATATTTTTTATTTTGTAAAATTAGTTTTTTCCACTTCCGTAAAAATTTCGTCAAATCCTTCTTCCAATAAATGCAGTGTAGATTTGGCTGGGCGTTCTGTCTCAGTCACACAGTAATTAATGTTACAATATATTGAAATATTATAAAAAAGTTTTTGCTATTGACGTATTTATGTACTCGTATGAAGGAGATCATGTAAAGTTTCCTCATAATAATACGAAAAGACGTATATATAAACTTTTAAATTTACTTTTAAGTTATCTTACAAACCTGCTGTAAGGACTTTGCACCTTCATAGTCCAAGTCGTGTCCAATAAGCCAAACCATCTCCTGTGCCCAAGTTGATCCTAAACAATACATAAATTTCTTATTCATGACACAATACATCAAATACGTATAATCCACGGTATAAGCTGAGCTTTACATTTATGTGAGTAACCAAAAGTAGAGCCAGGAAAAAAAATAAAAAAATATATTACCTATTTATTTTAAACCAACATAATATGTTAGATTAACATTTTTTATTAATTAAGTACCTAGAGTTTATTTCTTTAATTTAGAGTTCAAAAATAATATCTCGCAAATAATTTCAATGTAGGTACCTACTATTTTTTTTCATCATTTTCATCATTTTTAAAGTCTCATTCCACACAAATAGAGGATAAGTATAAGCTCGTACATAAATTTACTATTAGTTTTATTCCCAAATTCTACTACAAAATTATAATGTATGACTATGATTGTGGATTTTTGTCAACTGTTTAAAACACATCTACCTTTTTGTTATATTATGGGTCTTATAATATTATGACTTACCAGTTCTAGGATATGAGCACATCCACACATCGTCCTCCAAAACCTCCATATCCAGAATGTCTTGACCAATATTCATATAATCTGCTGGTAAAATAACACGGCCGGGATTAATTTCGACCATACAATCCTGTTTTTCAAACATTCGATCCAATTTGGCCCCCGTCTCGTCATCTAACTTCGAAAATGTCAAATTTGGTTTCGTCCTCATTGTTATGGTAGATGTTAAAAAAATTGAATCTTTAACGCATTTGTTGAGTTAATATAAAAATATTTTATTTATTAGAATGTTTGTTTTTTAGCGGAAAACACGTCTTATTTGTGGCAGCTAGGAAATTGCAATGGTCGCGTGCATAGTGTTACGCATCGTGTTCCTCAACTCTCTCCGAACAGGAGTGTTCACTTTCCTATTTTCTAGGAGCTATAAACAATCATAGCTATTAATTGTATTTATAATACATTATGTTGTTATTACTTGTACGATGAACTTTTTTCCTCTGTACACCTGTTACCTGTAAGAAATGAAGAAAATTAGGTATAAATTAAATGCTACAAAATCTATTTTTTTAAATAATATATAATTTGTTAATCAAAATAAATATAAACGATTAGGTACTAAGATAAATTTAAATTATAATTTATTGTAATATTAAAACAAAATAAATTTTACAATTTAAGCCACCTGTATAAAGTGCATAAATGCTTCCGCGACTGCTTCCTGACCAACAAGTACCTTCGTTGCGAGTGCAATACCCTGTTACGCACTTAGTTTATACCTTTCTGTATACGTATGCATTATTATGTTTACTATTTAATTTTTCCTATTATCTTCGATCAATAGATGTCCCATCAGTCAGAAGTGATTAGTGCTGAACTGGCACGCTCGGAACGCCATAAATAAAGAACAACAACAACAAATTACAGAAATCAATGGTTTAAAAGAAATCCACAAATGTTATTACAAACTAGTTAATAACTAGCCTCAGCTTTGTACTGTATCCCGTATACAGAAGTTTTAGAAATCTATAGATTTGTGATTAAATCCCAAAAAATAAAAGTCTTAAAGAGGAGCAAAATTTGGTATTAAAGCCGCTAGTTCAAATGAGGGATGAGATGAAGGGGCTCTAGCTAAGCTAAGCCTTAATTTCAAGAAGGAAATATTTGGACGGAACCGGTGGGCGAGCCCGATTCGCGCTTGTCTAGTTTTTTTTATATTCAGTTCTCCATTTGTTATAAAAAGGACAACGTTAAGTTCCACCACTTACTCGATTCGGATGGAACGAAGAAAAGGAAGAACGGAGTGTCAATACAATATGGCCTCTATTTTCATTCCGCATAACAATACCTATAAAAAGAAATGCCCGAAAGTATCTAAATATTTTATTTATTTTTTTAACAAAAAATACCTAACAATTCATTCTAGACTTGGGAATTTCTCTATATTGTAATCTAATAAAAAATGACACCCTTGTGAATTCTGATAAAAAAATATTTATAAGTTCATATGATTTAAGTATAATAATAGTCAATAATCTATATAATAATAATAAAGTATAAATAGGTTGCATAACAAAAAACGCAGGCTATATCGCTAACTCTCAAATACAAAACGACATTTGCGGGCTGAGGAATATGGCGATGAGAAAACGCTATTGCGTATTTTCAACTTACGTAACCATTTCTAAATTATCCTTTTAAATGTTTACGAGTAAAGAAGTTAAAAATTGTAATAAATATTTCGACTATATTACTTCATAGATTATACTTTATTTATGAAGCTATAAGGGTGTTTAACCTTAATTGTTTCGCGCCATCGATTCCTTCCCAGTCGGCATTCGGCAGCCGACCCGTATATTTACTTCCGCCGTCCGCGTCTAACCCTCCAAAACGTCAGCGAGACCACAACAAATAATATTAATGAATTAAACATGTCCAAAATGGCAAATGTGAACTCCAGTTTGGCATACGAAATATTACTTTATCTAAATTCATTTTATTTAGGAATGTTTTTCGTATGTGAAGTCGCTATGGGGATTTTAAAAGCGATAAATGTCTCGTATCCAGAAAACGCTTTACTAACCGAAGCGGGAATATTTTCTGCGTTGTGTTTAGTTGAAATTATTCGCATTTTTCTTGGACGACGAGGAAATTTAGCTAGTAAGAGTAAGTAATCAATGAAATTATAATTTATTTATTGTGTATATTCTGTGTGTATATTATACTTATATAAACACTATAAAATTATTATTAAAATCCTTAAATAAAACTTACTTGCTTACCTTTTAAATAGAATATTATAATTAAACTGTAATTTAATACATACCCAATTTCATTTGTTTTCCAGAAATCCCAGTGTTTTTCTCAGTAATACTAACCATACCCTGTGCGGTGGGTGTCTGCTATTTCCTTATTTACCAAACATACATTTTAAGGCTAGAATATATTTGGTGTGCTGTGATGTTGATGTTCCATGCTTTAGAACTAACATTTGCTATTTTATTCATCTTTACCGTTTGTAAAAATCAACAATATGAATAGAACAGGTTTAAAAGTACCTCCTTGCCAAACAAATATTAATTGTCAAATTTCTGTTTATATACAAAATGTTACAAACATAATTGTAAAATCAGAAACTGGGGAGAGTACTTTTATAATAGACTTTGTTGTAAATAATTCTTGGGATGAGCATTTGATACTGCAATGCTTATAGTGCTCGCTTGCTATTATTAAATAAGATAGTCTTTTTCGACAACTGTTAAATGTATTGTATCCTATTTTAATTAAAATATATTGTTGGATTAAGTAACTTAATATAGTAAGAATTAACCGCCATGTACATATTTTTAATATAAGAATGTTGATATACGTCCTAAACAACAATACAAGTCCATGTTATGTAATACATTCCTAGTGTATCAATCAGTATTAAAAGAAATAAAACTGTTTACGTTTGTATTCAATTGTTTATTCTATTTCTACAAAGCTTATAATCTAATTATTCTTCTTTTGGTGGTGTTATATGTTCTGGTAGTTTTTGGCATTCCACTTTAGTGACTTTCAACGCACAACCTTCCGGTAGATTCCTTTCAATGTATTCCAAGTATGTATCACATGTAGAACCTGTGAGTCTTTGTAAATGTATAAATCTGAAATAAGTTCTAATTTCATATTGAACTCTATGTTTCTTGTAAATATGAACACATCTTAGTAATGTATGCCTCTCCTTTTCTGCTTTTCTTAAGGCCCAGCTGTAAATAATACAATTGGCTTAGTAAGATCATTGTTTGTCACTCATACATTTTATATTAAACTAGAAACCTGATGTTCCTAACACTTCTCAACAGTCCATGGTCACAGATATAGCCCTCTTTACATATAGGCTTTATAAATTGTGATAAATATAATTAAAATAGTGTTCTAACAATAGGTTGTTACTGTATACCCTGATGTTACCTTTTGGTGACTTCAATACCCAAATGAGACGCTGCTGCAATGCAAAACCAAGAATAACTTAATAATACAGCAGGATCTATACCGCGCATTTCAAGCTCAACTCTTTTATATAATTTATCTAATTCTATTGATGAGGGAACTTGTTCAATTTGTTTTATCGGCGTAATAGTTGCAGTAGAAGCCAAGGGTCTGATTAAAGTTTGAGTGCTAATTACATTTCTTATAATAGGTGAACGCCACAAATTCTGCAACAATTAATTATTTAATCAGCAATTTTCAATTGTTATAACAATATTTGTTCGTACAAAAATATTATAAAAATACTAACCTTAATTACGTTCATCTTGTTATATAATTTAGTAGTAGTAGTAGTTTAGTATATCAATACTTAAAACACCAATGATTTTATAATAAATTTATAATGTTTAATTGATTTAAATAATGTTTGTTATTTTTTTTATCAAAAATAACCTCCTTCGGCTCGCAATAAGTGAGCCTTCATTTTGACATTTTGAGTATAGAATACAGATTATATTTTTAAATTTCAATACAACCGTGCAAAATATTTCAGTTGAGTTACGATAAGTGGAACTTAATACTGTGTAATAAAATATATTACAAAAAAACATTTTCAAGTTTGACTATTTATTTGTTCGACACGGCACTAGTTTTGTTGAACTTAAATTTAACTTCCTTCTATTGGTGCTAGAAATTCATTAAGTCATTTGCTGAAGGATGCTGTCATATGTCAAATGTCATCAATTAAAATTGTTTACTTTATTATTATATTTTCCTATAAAGTGTACGTTTACAGGCCTATATTTAAATGAATTATTTATGAATTAAAAGTGAATATTCACGTATAAGTTTTAAAATGGTAGGACACCTTATGTTATTAAAAATATTACACTGCAAATTACACAAACGTCGAAAAATATTAAACAATGAAAAAAAAGATTCGCCGTGTTTACCTGAACCTGAAACATCGACGGTTAAAAAAGAAACAAACGAAATTGATGATCATCAACAAACATGTAGGGTATGTTTAAAAGAAGGTGACATTCCTATTTT
Source organism: Heliconius numata (assembly GCA_016802625.1). Taxonomy (NCBI): domain Eukaryota; kingdom Metazoa; phylum Arthropoda; class Insecta; order Lepidoptera; family Nymphalidae; genus Heliconius; species Heliconius numata. The sequence goes on along the minus strand of JAEBDU010000055.1, from coordinate 246,380 downwards.
CGGTAATGAAGTATCAGAAGATATTTCAGAAACACTTATATCCTTCACTGCCATCGACATTAGCCCCTACGATAACAATCCAAAATTTCTCTGCCGGTCTTGTTACGCTCTTCTTCAAGGCGCTATTTTACTAAGAAAAACTGCACAACAATCCAATATATTGTTACAGCAACCTCACCAAAATATATCAGATAATGAAAATAATTTAGATGCAACAGATAATTTTGATATATATAATATTGAAACATTTAAAGAACAAAATGACTACCATTGTAAGAAATGTGCCTTAAGTTTCGAAACATTTAATGAGTACAGTGATCATAGACTTTCAGAGGAACATGAGAATATGAGACAGACTTGTCCAATTTGTAATAAATCCTACGCTACACTTTATTTTAAGAGACATTTAGCTTTACACAAAGTAGATACCTCATACATGTGTGATATATGTGGAAAAAAGTTTATAGTGCAAGGGCAATTTGCCAGACACAGGATGACTCACTTTTACAATTTACCTTTCAAATGTTCTGTTTGCCCATATAGAGGTAGATTTAAAGAGTCACTCAAAATGCATATGCGTTCACACACTGGTGAGAAACCATACCAATGTAGTCAATGTCCAGGAAAATTTGTCAATAAAAGCAATTTAAACAAACATCTGTTAACTCATAAAGGAGATCATGATTTTAAATGTGAGTCCTGTGGTCGAGGGTTTTATACTAAAAGAGACTTGGATTTACATTTTAAAGTCGACCATACAGGCATTAAAGACCATATATGCAGTGAATGTGGCAAAGCATTTGGTTACAGGAAGCAGATGATGAAACATCAACTTAAAGTTCACAAAAGGGAGAAATTAAAGAGTGGTAGAATGCCCTTGTATTTACAATTAGAATGCAAGAAACAACTAGCAATTGAACCAGAATAGAATAATCGTAAATTTAAAGAGGTTCAACTTACAATGTTAAATTGGGACAGAAAGCAGTGAACAGTGTTTGACACTCTATATGCAAAATAAAATGTAGAACTAAAAAATTAAAAATAATATGAATTTATATAGACATATTTAATAAACAGTATTTAAAGTTTTTGTATAGCTGCTTTTCAAAAATTAAAGTTTTATATTATTTTTCATTGTAGTTTAATTTGTCTATAAATTTAATGACTCAGTACAATTTACAATTTCCTTTTAATATTATAAAATTTCTTGCAACTAGCTTTTACCTGTAGAATTGCTATGAAAAAAGCTAGCCAAGTCTAACTGAAGCTGTTTGTTTCTCTACAAAAAGTAATGAAATACTGTGCTTTTTATTAGGCCCATTATGCTGAAAAACTTTAGTTAAAGCTATGTTTCCATTTCTTGTATAGTTTAGCCAAGCTTTTAACGTTCGTCCTCAGATACTCCATATTTTTAAATTTTGTATGTCAAAAGAACAGTCCTACCCCTATACCAGGTACTGCAGATCTTCGATGTTCCTACATTTGATAGTTTTCCCTTTATGTGGGCAGTAAACCTTACCCCTGTACTAAATTTCAGCTCTATAGATCTATGGGAAGTACTAGTTCTATCTTGATGGTCAGTATGTGAGTGAATCTGAGTCGAAATAGTGAAATTTTGCTATTGCACTTCTTCAGAAATATACGACCTACAAGTTTGAAATTTGAGGAACTGGTGTCTGCTTATTACTAGAAGACGATTATTTAAAATCTCTAAATCCTTTCAAACATCCTGAATTTATAATTTAAAATACGTCAAAATTTGTGTAGCGCTTGACTTGGCGCTAAGCAAAGCAGAATAATTGATTTAAGTCAATTTAAAGCATGTAGAAAGCATAATCCAAAATTCTTATAAAAACCTTTTTGATATAGTCCATTTATTTCTATCCAACTAAAAAAAAAAAAACTAACTGACAACTTACTTATTTAAATAATAACCATCACATTGGGTCATGTCAATGCGACAATAATTTAAAATGGCAAACGAGGCTGAGGAAACCGTACGCAAGCTTTCCTTACACAAAGGAGTAGTCGGTGTTATAGTTGTGAACGGTGAAGGAATCCCAATAAAAACAACTTTAGATAACCATATCTCAGTACAATACGCAGGTTTAATGGGTGCTTTAGTGGACAAAGCCAAAGCTGTAGTACGAGATCTAGATCCGTCGAACGATTTAACATTTTTACGTATAAGAAGCAAAAAAAGTGAAATTATGGTGGCACCCGATAAAGATTTTATTTTGATTGTGGTACAGAGTCCTACTGACTGATTTTTATTTTATTTTCGTGTGCATATATTTTGGTATTTAGGCATTATTGTATGAGTGTTAATGGCTTATATAAAACAAGTGAATGTATATTTTTAATATTTTTTTATCTTAAAGGACAGAAAACATGAATCACGTAATTATTTTACTCCCTCATTGGGCTTGTTAATATATAAAATAATTCAATAAATGGAATAATCAATATAGTCTTTTTTATTCAAAATGTTCAATAGCCTAATTTACTTAATATTTTTTTTGACTAAGTTCAGTAAGATCGGGAGAAAAGAAAAACAACAAATATCATTATTTTCTTTATTACGTCAATAAACCCAAGTACAATAGTTGTAATGGAATGTAATTTATTCAGTTTCCGAATCCTCCGTAACCACTTCTGCCTCTGTTGCCTCTACCTCTAAATCCATTACCTCTTCTATTCCAGGATCCACTTTGATTACCAAATCCACCTTGGTTACCAAACCCACCTTGGTTACCAAACCCACCTTGATTATCAAATCCACCTTGGTTACCATAACCACCTTGATTACCATATCCACCTTGATTACCGTATCCACCTTGGTTACCATAGCCTCCTTGGTTACCGTATCCGCCTTGATTACCATAGCCTCCTTGATTACCGTAGCTTCCTTGATTGCCATATCCGCCTTGATTACCGAATCCTGCATTACCAAACCCGCCTCTAGAACCGCTCCCCCATCCTCTGTTACCACGTTTAGAAGTTTCTGGACGGAAGGAGAATGTGGCGGCATCGCGATGTATTCCGTAATCACCTGCATCCGTGACGCATAAAGCTCTTACACATTCTATGACCTGGAATATTAAAAATAACAAATCAATAATAATATTCTTTACTAACTTTTATCTGAGTCTGTGCTTGTATGAGCAAATGAAAATAGCCGAGTGTTGTGAATGACAACATATTCAGTAAGTAAAGTTAAACGATTAACTTGACGTAATATATCAAAGTAGTTCCCAAGATCACACGTTCAAATAAACATATTATTTAGCTATATAACATTAAGTACTATATAACCACCGGCGACGAAAGCAAAACAAAAGCAAAAATATTACGTAATAATATCATTAAGAAGGCAAAGATCAAATCAAGAAAGCCCAATTAAAGGGCGGCAATGAGTATTGTACTCACTTTTCTCTCTTTTGGCGAAAAGTTCAAAGCGCCGTCGGGCTCAGCGGCCGCTCGCTCCACTATCTTCTCAATGGCGGGTCTTAACGCCGTCACCAGCGCCGCCGTACGTGGAGACATGTCGAAATTCAACCAGTTGTCTAGGCGAACTACGTTGTCGATCTGAAAAGCATATTTTAAAATTGTAGGTTAGGTGGAGGCCAGTCGTGGCGCAGAGGTACAAAGTATGCTGCAAATCTGACTGGTTGTGGGTTGGATCCCCAATCGAAGAGATGAAACAACAAAACGCGGTGTTGAACTCCGCGACTCAACACGCAAAGCCTTCAGAATTCAGCGGAAAGTAAGGGACGGGAGTGTTGTATTACGAGGTTCCCTCTGCCTACCTACGCGGGACACAGCGTGAAGGGGTTTCGATTGTAGCAGGGCAGGCTAAGGGAATTATTCCACTTTCCTTCACGCCAATAGCGCAGCGTTGAATTTCGACACTCCAAACTCTTAAAATTAGACTTCTCCTGCCTTCCCTACTTACAAAAAAACCGAATAATATAAAAATAAACAAAACTAACCCATTCTACTTTCCTACACGCAAACAACAGCAAATGCAATGGCGCCACCATAGTAGTCTGTTTACAGGATATGGCGCGAGTCCTCACTTTTTCACCGAAAACGAAGAGAGGCGACGGAAATTTTTGCTCTTGATTAGAACAGTTTACGGATGTTTTGTGGATTAGGGCCGGTTTTCCTTCCGTTGTTAACACCTGTTCATAATAATAAGTTACGAATATTAAATATTTAAATAATAATAAAGCTTTTAATAATAATAATTGAGAACGCCGTGACAGTGAAGTGGACGGTTGTGGGTTAAATTTCGATACGGGTGGATGAACTACATTGAGTTCTGCCATTTAACACGCTATGTCTTGAAAACTGGACGTATCTAATACTAGATTGCCTGTCTACGCTGCTATATCTGGGATTGTTGTGTATTAAGGGTAGATTTATAATTAAATACTGGCTGCGCCCACTATGTCGGATGCGGAGAGGCGAATAATAAAAAGTGCGTATCAAGTTATACGTCATTTCACTTGTCCACGTACTTATACTTAACAGAAATAAACGCGAAACGCCTAAAAATGTATATACATAAATAAACCAACCTTCCTTTTTCCCTGATGTAAACAGACATTAGGATACAATCCCATACAAAGTAACGCTACAACGAGATCTAGTATGGGATCACACACATTTGGATTCCACCTTTGTGGGATACAACATTCCTCTGAGAAACCTACTGCTGTTGTCAATATGTCTGAAAGCAAGACAGAAATTAGTTTATAATTAAATACAACAAATCTTTTGAATTTAAGAAGTCAATTTTCCAGTCTTCAGTAAGAAAGAATCAATGAATTAAATTACAAATCTTTTTCTTCAGTCTTTTTTAATTGTGCTTCACTGAATGTAACTTTCGAACTTCTGAACCAACTCAAAAATCCTCTAAAATAGTGTCGTAGTCTATCATCGTACTCAAATATTTTTTACATGAGAAAACTACTAATAACTAAACTTAACGAAAATAAAATAAAAATATTAAAAAACCTCCGTAAAGATATTTTTATTAGAAAAAATACCATCAAAAAATTACTTATAAGTTGGTATTTAGCTTCAGAAGTGACTCGCAATGTTGTATGCTGGACTCCCTTCCACTCGCACCATTGTATTTCCGCATCCTCGCCTTTAGAACGCTCACGTTCCCACATCTTTAAAAGAATATTATATAAAATAGGTAAACGTTTATTTTCCTACTGATTTCTGAAGTCATCAACAAAAATAGACAGGATAAATTATTTGCATGTAGTTTCGAATCTTAATGTACCCTAATATATATATTTAGTTTATTATTTGCTTTACAGTTTCACGCTATATCATTCAGAAAGGTAAGCAGAGGGAAACTAGTGTTAAGACACTACCCGCGTTACCTTCCACCCAATTTTCCTCATCACGTAGTTATTACTAACAAACTTTATCTCACATGAGCTGGACATTTAAATGATATACCAAAAATATAATAACCCAAAAAAAAAAAAAAAACAAGAGAAAACTCTTAATATATACCTGAAAAGCATTCAACATTGCAACATGGTCCGAAGCCCTATCCCCGGCCAAAGCACGCTGATGATAACTGAGCCGTCTTCTACCTTCAATGAGGAATATTTCTGGGAAAGTGGTTGAATTGGCTGCCATTGTTGTTAATGCATCCCCTACGCCGAGCACGAAGCCAAGTACCATCATTTTACCAAGACGAGGTTCTGGAAAATATACAATTATACATATTATATATATAGCTTCAGGCTGTATCGCGCACATAGCAGGGTAGGCGTAGGGAGCCTGGGAACTTATTAAATTCTACAATAGGCGCTATTTATTATCATTATTTAATTAAAATTCTCAAATATAAAGATCGTGGTAATTCCTCCATTTGACACCCACTAGAAACTCTCTGCCTAATTTGCTTTATAGGAAATACATATTTATAATTTAAAAAAATACCTATAGGCAGCTTAGCAAGTATTGTCCCCAAAGGCGTTAGGGCATCACTATTATCCAAGCAACCCAATTCACGTAGAAGAGCTTCAGCTTCGATGACTGCGTCTAGTGGTGGAGGTTCAGGTGCTTTTGACAGGAAGTGACCTATGTTGCCTAGGCGTAGGAGTTTTATACTGAAACATTAAATATTATGTAAGATTATATTTGAATATTTTATAGCTCAAATATAATAAAAATATATTGCACATTAGTATCAAGTTTGAGAAACAAGGCTCCAGTAATAATAGTATCTCAACAAATGTAGTAAATCTGGTTCTGGCAAAGTATAATACTGACAACAGAAGAGATATACAAGTAAATAAATTAATAAAATTCAAGTATTTGTCTGTGATTTCAATGCGTTTTATATACAGTTATTTAGACAGTACTAAAACACAAACAAACAATTTTAAATTTCTTCCGTTTATCTTTCGCGGGAACGACCAAGAATTCCAAGCAATATCCAATAAATACCCAAAAGTATAACAGTAGACAGCTGTATAGTAAAATATAAATTTTCTCCTAAACACAAACACAAACACACTGATAAAAAAAAGCTGACGAAGCCGTGCTGGACCCGCTATTCAATTAATAAAAAATTGTTATACCTTATAATTTTAGTGTACATATACATACATATATAAAAAAAAAGCAATCCACTCCACTACATACGCAAAAAACTAACAAGAGATATAAAAAAATCACCTTAAAGCCAGTTCATGTAGCGGCGTACGGAACATTTCAGCAGTTTGATGCTCATCGAGGCGATCGAAGCGAGCTCGAGAACACAGAGTGAAGCACACACCGGGACGCACTCGACCAGCTCTGCCTTTACGCTAGAATTTTTTTGTATTTTAATTATATGGAAATTTATGTACTTAAATTATTTAAATTTGTTTACGTACCACAGAACAAAAGATATAAAAAATATATAATTTTAGAAAATGTGTACAAAGAATAAGCTATCTTTAAAACAACTCTTTCAGAAATTGTTGAATGTGAAAATTGTTAAAAAAGACCATTTGATTTATTGAAACCAAATTGCATTTTTTAACAATTTTATTAACCGTGATGTATATTGATCCATACTATATGAAATACGGTAATAATAAATCAGCTTTGCGCTATATCTCGCACACGGGAGGTTAGTTAGACGGAACTTAGTGTTAAGACACTCCGTTCCCTTCCTTCGACTTTCCGCCGAATTTTGAAGACATTGTGTATTGAGAGGCGAAACCCAACGCCGCCCTTTGCCTCATAACTGAAATTGATGAACTGAACTGAAATGAACTGAAATGATGAAATGAAAATATAAATAAATATTTAATTTCCTCAAGTGGGGATCGCACCCACAACCAGTCCCGTTTACAGTCACATATATCACGCATGGGAACCTGCACCACAATTGGCTTGTATAATAAAATACAAATACTACATACAAATCTTTTTTTTACTATTTATATATTGTGTGTGTAGGGCTTTTATTAACAATAAATATACAAATACCTGTTCTAAATTAGTCCGACTGGCCCATACAGTGGCGTATGACGTCATATTATTGTGTGACGTAAACAATTTAATCTTGGCCTTACAAGAATCTATCACGTAGACCACGTCGTTGATTGTTATTGATGTTTCAGCTATATTAGTTGATAGAATGATCTGTAAGAGATTGATGGTTAATAAATAATAATTATTATATGTAACATTTTATTTAATAAGGGAGATTAATTTTAGCTCTCGATGAATACAGAAGGTATATGTGTATCTGTATGTTCGTGTTTGGCGTTAAAGCTCCTAAACGGGTCATCTGTTCTTGATTTTGATAAAGTTTTTCTTGTGCGAAAGGTGACTTGATCGTGCCATGATTTAAGAAAATATGTTCAGCTGTTTGTAGATAGATCATCAGTTCTTTTCTAGTTTATCAAAAGATGTAACCAAAAGAGATTTTTGTGTCTATTATAATAAACCTTTAAATTAATATAAAAATAAAATAAAATAAACTAAAAAATTATTTCCAAATATATAACTTAATTAAATATAATTCTTAATATGTGAACAACAACTTTGATATTAAGACCTCTCAGGATGCATTTAATACTTTTATTAGGCAAATGAAAGATTAATAAATATATTTTCCTAAACTCAGATACGTAATTTAATAACTGTTAATATAATATACCTTGGTCATCCCAGGCGGAGGTGTAATAAACACTTTCTTCTGATCATCCCTAGGTATTTGACTGTGCAAAGGTAATATTACATATTTGTCAGTATTACCAAACGTTTTGTTTTGAGATAAATGCTTCATCAACGCAAATATTAGATTCCATCCCGGTAAGAATAGTAATATGGCGCCTTCGTTGCCCAAAGTATTTATGTATAAGAGTATAGCTTCAATTAACTCGAAACTAAGCTGAAATAGAAATGAAAAACATGTTTATTATTTATTACTATTCTATATATTGTAAATATCAATCTTATCTCTTTTATATCATAAGACGCAATTTTTATTAGGCTGTAATTTTTTTATCAGAGTTCGATTCCCATTCGGGAATATTATACAGTCGGCGAGGCTAATGCTGCGCTTTACATTTGTGTGTCATTAAATGTAGAAAACTAAGAAACGTCTTTAAAAAATAAAGGTTATTTAGTTATCAATCTACATATGCACACTCACACAAATGATGAGATCAGTGTACAGTTTATTATACAGTATTAGACATGTGTCTTTGTCTTTGTTTATTCTCTGTAACGGTTACATATTCAATATTTTTCTTTCAAGGTATGATAACTATTATTATTATTATAATTTATCGTTATCAAAAATAGTTTTCAAATATCGATATAGTAAACGAGAATGAGAACATATCTACAAATTATATACATTTACTTACATCTTTTTCAGATAATTTGGACATAGCCTCCATTGTCTTTGGTGAATAATTGTCCCCTAGTTGAGCGTTAGCGTTTAAATCTTCCTCTTCATCAACACCCTCACCTACGTTATACACAAAAAAAATTGTTAAAATATTTCTTTGTTTCATAATTAAATATGTAACGGTTGTGGTAAGTCAACTTTTGAGAGATATACATATTTATAATACAAGCATTGTGTCCTTTATATGAAAATGGATATTAAAAGATATTTCAAAAATATGTAAAATATGAACAGTACAAATATTATGTATTAAAATTATTGAATTGTGCGTTGGATCTTACCATCCAATACGCAAAAAACTCTGACAATTGATAAACATTGCGTACTGAAGACGGAATATCTCAAATCCTAGCCAAAAACGAGAAATGGAATATCTTAACACAAAAAAAACTATTGTATTCGTAAATACCTTCATCATCATCATCCTCGTCATCTCTGCTGGCTTTCTTTCCAGACGACTTTCGTTTCCTTATGACAGGTGGTGGCATGAAGTTGGTCAGTTCTACACAATCTTCTATAAAATACTGTTTCACTGGATACGTACGGCCGGGGACCTTTGGATCGATTTATTGCAAGTATGTGTTACATGTTAATATATGTAAGATTGGTACAAATGAAACTCGAGCCGGAATAACAACTACTTCAATAAAGTAAAGCTTATGACTGTAAAAGTAATGGCCGTAAATTTAATTTCCACTCTGAGGAACTATATTTCAATTATTTTCATTTCCCCGCCAAGGTAACCCAAGCGCGGTATAAAGTTCCACTACTCAACACGGAATGTATCAAAAATTTATCTAAAAATGAGGAACTGCATGTCTTAAGACTATGTACCCTCTGCGTACACTTCTATGTGACCGGTTTCACGTTTTCTTACAGATTTTAAAAAAGAGAAAGTTAGGCGACTATAATTTGAAATAAATATAACAATAATACCTCAATAACAGGACAATTTCCGAAGTAATTAACAAACAGCGTAGTATCAACAGTGGCCGACATAAGAATGATTCTCAAATCGGGATAAGTATGCGCCATGTCTCTTAGCAGGATGAGCGCGAAGTCTGTGTCTGCGTCACGTTCATGCACCTGAAATACATACCCACTCAACATGCAATGCGTCAAGAATTCGAAGCTTATATTATTTTTATTTATCTTAACTAAATTTAACATCTATTTATTCCATATTAGAAAACAAAATAATCGCGAAAATATCCTTTCCACCCAATCTCTGTACGAGTCTACATTTTATAACGCTCGGCCGCCTATCAGACGGACGCATTTTTATATAAAATAATAATTGCGCCTGTGACACCGTTATATAACAAATAATAATAATAAAAAAGAAAACATTATTACCTCATCTACCAAAACATGGCTGACACCTCTTAGTCCTCCTTCAAGTTTCCGTAGTAACACACCAACAGTACAGAATAATATAGAACCGTATGGGCGGGGCAGCACCGATTCGAATCTTACTGAATACCTAGAAAATGTAATTAGAAATATAAGGGAGTATACACAAAAACGTCACGTCACGCACGTCATCAAAGGTCTAAAAATGATGCATATTTCAGTTTTCACATTTCAATTTTTTTTAACAGAGAAATAAGTTACCATCAATAAAAGAATAAGCACTACAATTTACCAAACATATACATAAAAAATATATTTTATACTTAGAATTGAATTTTTTATACATCTTTTATAAATATTATTCTATCCAAGTACAAATACCGAAAATACGAAACATATAAAAAAATATAAAAAGCACATATAAATAGAAATAAATTCCTTACCCAATACTCTCCCCTAAATTCTCACAGCGTTCATTAGCGACCCTCTCCGCCACACTAACGGCTGATATACGGCGGGGTTGAGTTACGCATATGTTAGCCCAGGCGCCTTGACCACTCGCTATATAGTCGTCTAGGATAAATTGACACACCTGGATAAAATCGGACAAATGTTTGTTTTTATAATCAAAAGATATTTGCCGTGGTTGTGTTGGGCTATGTATATAGTCTTTGAGAAGGAATTGACATGAGATTTATTTTTTCAGCTTTACTCTCTATTCCAAATATATCCATTTTCTGTATACACATGTATATGTCCATTTTCTATACAGGGTGGAATTGTCAGCGCCACTTTAAATGAAACCACAGTTTTAACTACTCTATAAAAGCCTAATATAATTCGGGAAAAAAATAATTCTCAAAAATGAAAAAGTTTTTTTTTCAAACAAAATAAATAATAAAATTATCGTTTTAAAATAAAACGGCATTTGTAAAGTATAACATAGGCACGCACACACTTACCTGTCAAAGCGGCAACGTCGCATACGTATGTGTGCGTGACACGAAATACAGGTATGGATAAAAATTGTGAAATGAAAAAAAAATCCTACGTCCAAACCGTTGAGGTACCTTGATTATTTTTTTATATTCTGGGTATGAAATATTTTACCCTATATGCAGTTTCAGTAAAAGAAGCGCTGCCTCTTCCACCCTGTATACACTCCATTTTCTGTCTGACTTAGGAGAAGTGTTGAGCGCCGGAAGTCAATGTTAAAATAAAAAAAAATCCCATCAAGAAATCAAACTTGGAAATGTCACATGAACAAATAGTTGTTTTCCATACAACGTGACATTGGCGAAATGAATTGTGCTCAACTGGCACGCTCGAAACGCCATATATCGAGAAATCAATCAATCAACAAATAGTTTTATTTTTTATTAAATACATAAAAAATAAATAAAAAAATTAAATACCTGCGTAGTTTTCCCGCAGCCGGTGTTACCGCGTATAATGACGACAGGATTGTCGTTAATGGCCTCCATTATTTGTGACCGCATCGCGTAGACTGGCAAACTTTGTCTCTCTTGAACACTTTCCTAGAATAAAAGGTATATTTTAGGCAGAGGGAACCTAATGTTAAGACACTCTGTTCCCCAAATTTCACCGAATTGAGTGGCGGAACTCAACGCCGCGCTTTGCATCGACACCCGAGCGAAGAAATGGAACTATAAATTATGCGCATGCGCCACACCAAAAAAGTTATTTAAAATATTTATTACAAATACCTGGTAAAGACTGCTATTTTGGCAAACATTGCGGTGATGTTTTTCCAAATTTGAACTAATGTCATCCAGGCTAGCTGTCGCTAAGGGGCCTTCGTCTGTGAAATTATATTACATTTAATATAAAACTTTAGAATTTCAGGTTGGGGAAATGAAGCATTTAATATATTAATTTCCTCGCTCAGATGAAGAGCAGAAAGTGGGAAGTTAGAGAGAACCCCCTCTGCCTACCCTGTACAAGATAAAGCTAAATTAAATAATTAGTTAGTAATTAACATAACATATCTTACCAAGGTTACACCCAATCCACGCATTCCAGTTGGCCTGCGGCGGAGACCAGGTCACGACACCGGACAGTGTCTGCTTCGCTTCCCTCATGGCCTTGGCCCTGTCCACTTGGAGAAGGGTTATGCCTTGACCTTCTTGAGTCTCTTCTTGAGGTGCGTTTATGTCTACAGGTTGTATGTTGATTTCTGTGAAAACAATAATACAAACATATATGAAAATATTGTATTTTTATCAGCTCGAAACCATCAAATAAAAAGAAAAAATATATTACTTCTTTTTAAAATAAAACCCAAAAAGTATTTTGTACATTTATTTGTGTCAAAAATGCCTAACAAATAAATCGTCGTGATTTAACTGTTTTGCTTGTTTCGATAGTCCTAGCAATAGTACCTGCAAATTAAGTGAAGGTAAAGGAAAATTATAAAAAAATCATACCATCTAACGTATCTTCTAGCAAATGTTCCAACTCAGGGCTAATCGCCACCTTATAGGGTTTCATGATGCCTTCGGATGACCTAAAAATATAAACTCAAATTCTATACAAATTAAATATGATAACTTTTTCATTTCTCCAGATTAAACTAACAATAAAAAATTTCCCGACTCATGCTGGAAGAAACAACAGGGATATAGCCTCAATTTTCAGTTGGACAAACAACAACACTATGGGGTATTAAACTGATATAATATACGTCCTCCTGTTAAATGCAGATGTTCGAAATAATTGTAGTTCATAGTAAAATGGCCATCGAAGCGCAGTGGCACAGCGTGTAACTGTAAGCGCGACGTTTATGGGGTCGATTTCCATTCAATAATTAATATTTTCATTTCCTCGCTCTGGTGAGAAGATAAAAGTTGAGGTCTGCCATTCAACACGCAATGTCCCAAAAATCTAGCGACATGTGTGGAACGTAGTTTCTTCCTTTTGCCTTTTAAGCAAGCTATATGCGAATTAAAGCGTGAAGGGAAAAAAAGTAAATATTTGTAGTTCAATTGTGTAGTTTCAGAACACATACCTGTCCTTCTTTAAAGTGCCACTGAAAGCTTCAATAACACCGAGGTGGTACAATTGCCTCACCAACGACAAAGCGCACGATTTACTAGCCGTTTGTTTGTTGGAGGCGGTCTCGCGCCCGGTCACATTGCGTCCCAATTGATGGACGTATATCGTCATTTCACAGCAGAAGCTCCTGATAAATTTTGAGTAAACATTAGTACATCATATAAAAAGTAGTAAAAAAATATGAATGCAAAAGAAACCTGACTATGCTTAAACAATCAGTTATACAAGTATAAGTAGTTTTTTCTTTCAAGAAAAATTACGTTATGAATCCATATAATATAACACTTTAGCCAGTCACTGAATGATAATTTCAAGGGATGGGGCAAATGATCGACATCCACAACCTTGATTATCCAGGAGAGGGAGAAATGTAAGTCAACCAGAATAGATGCAACAAATACTTCAACTACTACTACTACTAGCAGATACTTCAATTATCACTTTTGCTTTTATGTTTTTTTAACAAAGTTTACGATATGTTTGTATAAATAATAAAAATCTACAACTTACCACTGTTTTATGATGAAAAGTGCAAAGTTCTGGGAGTAAGGCGAAAAATACAATCACCTTAGAGAACTCTAGCACCTGTATTAAAAATAGTTTAAGACAATTAATTTAATTCCCAGGTAATATTATTTTATTATATTTTAAGAGCCTTTTAAACATTTAAAAGAGCACCTAAAATTATATTCGATTTTGTCTCAAACCTTGTTATATGCCCCTTATAGTTCTCCAAAGTGACTGCATATATGTCATTTTGAAGCAATCCTTGCACGCTACTTGCAATAGTTGCTTCAATGAATCATATTTAAATTTCTCATAAACAAATGTGAATTTTCCATATAAAGTTATCTTAATGAAATATATTTATATATATATATATTAGAATTATATCAGTTCATGATTGAGTCTTAGGAAAATTCATAATGTTTTCAACTTGTTTTAACAGGATCACCTTACTCCCGTTCCGCAGAAGAACATTGTCGCCATCGGTTTTTCAACAAATAATTATGAAAAACCAGTGGCTTTTAATAACTAACACTACATAACATCTATAAAGGCATAGGGACGATTGATTTATCAAATGATAACCAAGGGTATTTTTTCTTTGAAAATAGGCAACATAAATAAAATGTAGCAACAAAGATGTTCAAAAATAAAAAATATAATAATAACAGCAACACAGTCAGTAATGGCAAAATAAACTTCAAAATTATAAAATCTTTGTAAAATTATTTTTCACTTTTTAGTTCGTTGTTAGAAGTCGGTTTTTATTTTTGTTAAAAATTAATTTATTATATATATACTTTTTGGCTACTTTATTATTTTTAAAAATAATGTGGAAAATTTAACTAAAAATAAAAAATCTATTAATATTAACACATTGTTGACTGAGACAGGACAGACGATAAGGCAGATTTAATCCTAATGATCCTTTTAGAAATTTTCAAATAATATATTTTCCATGACACACAGCAGATCAATAATGTATAAGAAAAACATGACTTAAAAAAATACTTTAGATAAAAAATCCAATAAAAAGGAATGCATGAAAGAAATGTTTTAGAAAGGCCTTTATGTTTTCTTATGAAACATGAAAACAAAACAATATTAATGACAGTAGATAAAAAAATATTTAAAAAAATACCTAGTATGATCTGGTCCTACAGCTTTATATACATAATCAGCATTTATTTTATTAATTTGCATGAACTGATGTAGTTTGGATTTGGCATTCTCCATGGTCCAATTGCCATGGAGACTTGCATTTACATCTAAGTCTTCAGCTTCTTCTACATTCTTTTGTAGTTGAAGGCGATCCATATATGTAAAGTTTTCTCTCTCACCACCATAAGCTTGATATGCAGGGCCCATACTTTCTGGTCCCATGCCATCCTAGAAATGAATAAAACATTAAGATTTATGTAACTTACAATTTTAATACTTTGTCAATATAACTAATGCAATACAAATTATTATTTAGCAAATTACTAGGTTAATTGATTTCATTTACTTTGAAAACAGGCTTGGTTAACGCTTGTTCAGCAATTGCTTCATTTAGTTGTTCAGTATCTATTTTTATAGCACTTGTTACATCTTCAGGCACATCACCAGCGGATAGTTCTCCAGATCTTACAAGAAAATTCAAGAAATCTCTGGAGGCATTCTTTTGGGCTTCTTTCTTAGTCACAGAATTGCCAGCTGCGACGTAGGAGTAACCATCTACACGTACTTCACAGAGAAATCTTTGACGGTGTTTTGGGCCTAGAATACAAAAAATATACCATACATATATTTTTTTCTAAGTTATAAGGATAAGTTCAAAAATGACTTAAAGACTATTTTAATCTTAAAATTTTAAGTTAATAAGGAATGTACATAATTAAGTTGTTAAACTAAATGATTACAACTTACCAGTTGCCCGTATATCAAAGTTTGGTGTGAGACCTTTCTTTGCTGCCCATGAATATAAATATGACTTTACATCCATGGTGCAAACTGAATATTGTTAAAGTTATTTTAAGTCGGTCTTTTAAAAAATATATTCACAAGTGGCGTTTTGTATAAATTCAAGCAAAACCAAATACACCGGCCTGCTCCAGAAAGACAATTCGCGATGGTTTTTATTATCGATTGTCGTAATTGACAGATTATAAAGATTTCGTTTAAAAATTATAACAATTTTCAAAAACAGATTTATAATAAATAATTGTATAATAAGTTACGATATTAATAGATACAATAACGATGGCAATAAGTAATAATAAATAAACATATTATCCACATATTCTCTTAATATAATGATAATTAAAGTAAAATAAAGTCAATATCACGCTTTATCCCACTTATAATAGGGTAGGCAACTAATACTAATGCAAGAGTACTCGAACATACTATAAATAAACGGCACCGGGTGGGCAGGTAAGAGGGTACTCTGTCCCTGAAAAATTTGCAACCACTATCTCATCCATATCACACTTGATTACTGCATATTATATCGGAAAACATAAGTAGTATAGAGACTGGGCGCTTTATTAAGCCATAATATATTGACTTTGCTTTTATTTTTTTATGATTAAAAAAAATCAGCTTCACGCTGTATCCCGCACACAGCGCGGTAGGCAGAGGGAACCTAGTGTTAAAACACTCTGTTTCTCACTTTTTGTCGGCATTGCGTGTTGAATGGCAGAACCGCGCCGCGCTTTGCCTGGACACCAGAGCGAAATGGGAATATAAACGCAAATAAATATTTGACTTCCTTGAGTGGGGAATCTTCCTCCTCCTCCTCTTTATTTTCCTCTATCCTCTTTTTTTTACGAATATTTACAAATTAATGCATTATCATTGTCAGAACATTTCAATAAAAAAACATGTAGTACACGACAATAGTAACGTATATAAATCAAACACTGGGTTAAAAGATTATAAATTTTTATTCAAAACACGCACAACATACAACACTCACCCCAATATACATTATATATAATTTATTTCGTTTACAAACAGAACGACATATTACACAAAAATGTTATAATAACATTTACGTTTTATAATTTCTAGAGAAATTATAAAGATTAATAATGTAAAAAATAAAAACAAAAAAAAATGTTTTATAAGGAAATTGAAAAGAACAAATTTTGTAAATTTTGATAAAATAAGTTTTTTACATTAATTGTCTAAATTGTATTACTAGCTTTATTCTAGACTCGCTTTTATTTCAACTATCATCTAGCACATTGATATTATTTTAGAAAAAGGCTGCATCTTATGTCTTCACTGCAGATATAAATGTTATTTAAATTTTTACTGTATAGTAACAATAGTTTCTTTTTGGATTTCATGTTTTATGTCTAAATATTTAAATAGTATATAATACTATTTTCCAATATATATTACGTGGGATCTTATAAAGTCTACCACCAACCATTAAATTACTGTAATATCTATTTGAAATAACAAACTATTGTAACCTAAAGAATACATAATATAAATTATGTATATAATAAAAAAATCTGTACTGTTTTAAGATATTATTAATGAAACATATAATTTTTAACATAGTATCAATCTTGGAAGCCATCTGGGCTTTGGATGTTTCAAGTAAATTATATTGTAATTTTTTTCTGCAGTAGTTTCAAATGATAGTCAGTATTATTTTTTCAAAAAATTGTGATGATACAAATACTTCGTTACGAATAAGAAGATAAATACATTATTTTAGTCTAGAAATTAATAATGGAAAGTCTTCGCCTGGAGTACTATTGTACCCTATAATGTTTTTATATATTATAAATATTGTAACAGTCTTCTTTACATAGGACGCATGTAAAACTAATAATTAAATATTTTAGAAGCTAATAAACAAATGTGTACTTGCTTTTTTAGTATTTTTGCCTTTATAATTATAAAGTAATATATTACGTAACTTCTTTTTCGTTTTTCGTCTGAATTATTAACACACTAACACTATTACTGGCACTGCATGTTCAGTGTCGAATGGGCGAGTTTTGTCTATCAGAACAAAAAAATTAAAATAATTTATTTCACTCAGTGGGGATCAAACCCACAATCGAAGCCAATATGTTACAAAGGAATTTAATATTAATAATCCTCATTTGCTCACCAGTTTCTTATCATAATGTATCAGTAAATCATATATTACCAACTAATTACAATGTATCTCAGGGAGATATTTTATATTTTAGTTACAAAGTAAAAATGTCACAAATTGGAATACATGACAAATAAGACTATTTAAATTTAATTTTAATGATATCATTGAAAAATATGAAATTTTAAATTGTACTTTATTGCAACTGCAACACCATTATATTGATTTAGATTGACAAGTTCTTTTACAATGATAAAAAAGCTTAGGTTTTAAATAGATCTCTAGTTATAAATAAATTAGAAAGCACATACATATAAATTAAGAACTTATCATTCTAAGTCAATTCTCATTACAAACTTTGCCTCTTAAAGTTTACCTATAAGGCTTATAGCTCGGCAAATACTTTATGATATTTATGACTACAGGCTCAAGACATTTCAATTTGAGGATGTACAGTCGTGTGCAGAATATTCAATACATGTAATTCAGCGTCACTTTCTGTCATAAACAGTATGGCACAGCAAATGATACTTAGCGCCGTGCTCTATTGTATTTTAGGGTATGTTCCGATCTGAGTTAATTGCGTTCAGAAAATGAATAGTTTCATAAAAATATTTATAATTGAATATTGTCATTTAAATAAATTGGGTTTATTGCATTTTGATACCAATATTATGTAAGAAATGAAGTAACTGACGAAGTTTTTAGAAACGTGAATAACAGTATACTGTCTGTTTTAAACAGTAACTAGTAGAACTTACTATAAAGGAACGGCCTTGTAGTGTACTAAATTGACGTCACATATTCAATGCTCGTACCTGCCATAATTCATATAGTTCTTGTCGGGCTAAATTAAAACATTTTAATATAGCCTTTTTCTAGAATTTTCTTGCCTCTTCTGGTACCACATGATGCCTACCACTACAATAACAATAATAATGATAGCACAAAACATCATCCACAGGAAGGTTTTCACTCCGGACATGGCCGGTTTTTCATCCTCTATACGTTCTCTTGGAGCTTCGAACGAGGCAGCCGAAGGTATTATTTGCGATCTGTCTTCGTCTCTGTTTTGCTGTAAAAATCGATTATATTCATAATATAGTATCTCTACTCGACGAATAGACTTGAGGAAAAGGATATACTCAAATAATCTCAATTTTCTAGGCTAGCATGACTATAAAGGGGGAAGTTCAATTCGAAGGTTTAATTTCATCTCAAGAAAATTAAATATTATCATTTTCTCTTTTTGGTACAGAGGCGAAAAGCGGCGTAGGGTTTTGCCAGAAAGTCGGGAATGTCTTAATACAGAACTGAGTGTCTTAACACTGCGTTTCCAAATACCCTCTGCTTACCATACTATGTGCGAGAAACAGCATTAGGCAAAAATATATATATATTTGTCTATTATACTCTAGTATGCCACTCAACGCGTGATGTATCGAAAATTGAGCGAACTTACCGAATCAAGTAAATCCAATTCATACATTTTAATAGCAATAATGTCATGGTTATCGCTCAAGTCACCAGTAGTGGCTGAAGCACCGAAGTAGTAGCCCGTTGGTAGCAACACGTTTTCCACTCTTAGGCATTCTTTCCATGCATTCTTGCCTTCTAAATCTGTTGATACTGCAGAAAAAAAATTAACATTTTATAATGGAGTTACTTTTTTTTATAAAATTATATTGTGTGTACTTTTAATTAAATGTATATATTTTAATTTAGTACAATGTCGTTTATCGGAATATTGCCGATTAACTGAATAACTGCTTATCTAAATTCCTACTATAATAGACCAACTAATTAAAATTTAACATGTCTTAAGCACCTCCTGTTATTTGGTTAGTTATAAGACTACTTTCAGTCGGTAAAAATATATGTGTAAATACGGTTTTTTTTCGTGGATAAATTTGTATGGCTGAATTAATATGGTTTGATTATCTGAATCATCCTAATGTACACAACCACTTACTTTTGTACTCTCGCTAACTCCCTACAATCGCCTTTACAACAGTAATATTTGTATTTGTAAATTTTTAAAATACTAAAAATTTGTAAAAATATTTCTATATTAATACTAAAAAGTAAATTCGATATGAACCCAATTGTTTAAATAGAATTGTGAATTTATATTCTCTTTTTTTTTAATCTATTTATTTAGTAAAATTAAATGTATGACTTAATTAAATGTAAAGCTTAATTGGCATGAAGACTGACATCTGAACTAAGTTTCCGTGTATTTGAGGTTGCCAGGTCTTGCCCTCATGAAACATCATAAAAATAAAAACTCTTTTAGAATAGATTAAGTAAAGATTATATCCACATGCTAGCTGTGCATGTGACTTAGTCTGCATACGAAAATACTAACTTTTTCATTTATGAACTTATAGGAATAAAACATACACTGAATGTTTTAAATAGTGTTTCAAAATACAAGAGCAAAATCTTTAAACCCAGTTATGCTGTTTCTGAGATTGGTGTGCGAATGCACAGATACAGGTACAGGTAACAGGCAAAAAAATTAAAAATCACTGCTTAGTTTATTTCAATAAATGCCTCCATTAATAGCTCTTCTCATATATTTTTTCACTGCAAGCAGATGCATTATTATTAAATGCGCAATTGCCCAGTGTTTGCAGTGTACTGGTGCAAAGTAATTAATTTATATACATCGTTTTTTCTGAACAATATTCTTGGAAATTTATAATTGCAACTTCTAAATCAA
Organism: Heliconius numata; assembly: GCA_016802625.1. Taxonomy (NCBI): domain Eukaryota; kingdom Metazoa; phylum Arthropoda; class Insecta; order Lepidoptera; family Nymphalidae; genus Heliconius; species Heliconius numata. Next base: position 225,665 of record JAEBDU010000055.1, on the reverse strand, counting down.
TCAAATCAATATTAAAACAACAGAAAATACTTACCAACAAGTGTATCATCTTTATATATAATAGACAAATGAGTATCATGGTTATAGTTTCGGAACTTGGCTTCACAGCCAGAGAGCTGAGTGTGGGTTCCGTCCCGGTCGTGATCATAGTGTAGAGAGCCATTGCTTATCATAGCTGATATGTACGGATGTTGATGCTAGATAATAAATAATAGTTTTATAAGGACATTGTAAGTTATATGTAATTAATGTGTAAGAAATTTGACATAGATAAGGCCTTATAGTATAGTTTGTTGACAAGCTAGAAAGTTTGCCAAGAGGTTAATAAATATATATTATAAATTTGTAAGTAGCTTTCATTTTGTATGACAAGTAGTGAAATATCAAGATATTATTAATATTATTCATAACATTTATTGTATTTTATAATTTCAAAACTGATATATATGAAAAAAATAAAGAAATTAAATAGCATAATATGGTGTAGCCACTTAAGTGGCTTTTATTTATATTCAACAAATTTACATATATAAATAATGGTTTTACATATATTTATTTAAAACATTTGTGTCAATAATACAATACCAGAGTTTCTCACAAAAAAAAAGACCTTCAATATTATTTTTATGGCCTCTTACACAAAGTATCCATGCATGAAGACAGATTGAGACTAGTGTTAACACATTCCAATCCTCACTTTTTGTTAAATTTGTTAAGACCTTGTAGGTTGAGTAGCAGAACTCAATGGTGCACATTGTCTTGTCACCAAAACAAGGTAATGAAAAAAAAAAAATTTGCAGGAGGAGGATTCAGAGTCAGACAACTGTCGCCTTATACACCTTGTCGCCTTGAACGTCGGACTGTAGTTCGACGTTCTGCTGCTGCACCACAACAACCTCAAGAACTTCAACATTACATACTCAAATAAAAAAATATTAACTTACATTATGAGCACCATTATGATTGCTATAGGTATCCAATATGATTGAGAGGCCTTGGAAATAATCTTTACTACCAAAGACTGGTCCAGTTTGCATTCTATCACGGACATACCAAATGGCAAAACCGTCTCCAAACAAATCTTTGCCTCGACCATGCACTTTGAATTGAACTTGCAACTCCCAGTTTCTTGTATAACATGGCTGTAATATAAATTTATTACTACAATAGTTGGTTTAGACTGCTTGGAGTTCTGTTTTTAATTAAGGCGGAAGATGGGGAACAGTGTCTAGTTTTTATGCAGCCTTTGTCATATAAAAAACATATTGTCGGCTTAGAGTGTAAGCCTACTAACAGCCTATTAAGTTAATTATAGTAAGACAAAACCAGTTTTAAAAACTATCTACTACTATGTAATTATGATTTTAATTCTCTACTATATGAAATAAAATAAAGGTTAATTTACATAACAATACAATACTGCTAAAATGACATGCAAAAATATAATAAAATAAAACAATAACATTGCATAAATATTGCATAGCATTAATGTTAAAATATTATAGTGTATTTATGACGATGATAAGACTGCTTTTTAATTTATATTTATCCTCATTATGAGAGTATTTTTGGTCATTTTGTTTAATAATTGTTATGTGTAATCACAGTTTTAATTACATTCTTGGTTTTACTAAATGTTTTAATTAAATTCTAAATTAATTATTAATATATAAAAAAAAAAGGAAATTGGGTAACATAACATACTAAAACAATTATTTGACCTCTATTCTGTTTGTTTAGTTATAATGAGGCTGCCTATTATATCTTGTACAAACATTACTGTCTTTGTATGCACACAACAAATTGTTTTAAAGAACAGATATTGAAAAAATTACAAGTATATTGGCACAAGGTCATCACTAAAACTGTCATCGCTCATAAATTACAATGTTTTATTAGCTACTTTTATTACTATGTCACAATTTTAAAATAGAATTATTGTATTCTCTTCTAAAACATTCTTATGTAAATCATTATAATTTTACTATGTTAGTACTAGAAGTTAGTAGTTATTTGTACTTTGTATTTGTGCTATTATACTTTATTTAAAATAATTGGAAAATTCATACAAGTATTTGATTATTAATTTATAGAGTATAGTAACACAATTAGAGTTAATAACCTCAGTAACTATACCATATAATACGTATAAACTACAAGCTTCGTACAACTAATTACTAAACTAATTAGATTATAAGCAAATCAATGCGTGACATTGGTTACTACATTATATAGCGACCATTCTACACTTACCGCGGTATTCCAAATAGCGCCGGACTTTGACTGCAAATCGGGTGTTAAACGAACGTAATTTGTAGTAACTATGGTGTTACCCAAAAAGTCCCAGTATGGTACAGACATACCACTACCTGAAATTAACCAATTTATTTTATTATTCGAAAAGACTTAGATCAAAGTCAATGTACAGGTCACTCACCTTGGTAAGGTTTTGTTAATGAATGTTCTCGACGTATATAATCCTTCGTATTCCATTCTGCTAAAATAGGGGTTAACAATAAGAATAGAAGGAAGAAGGTATCAATCGTATATTTTAAAATACACATTTTCGTATTTGTTAACTTCGCATAATCTAGTCGTAGTGGGCACTGAACATCAGAAATGACAAGACACGCCAAATCATGGCATTCGCGGCTCTGTGTTACCAGACTGACAGCTTATGTGGCTGAAATGTAAAATCAAAATTAAAGAACTGAATTGAAGAAATGTATTTATAAACATCACGAATTTTGTTGAACATATTTAAAGTTTATCTTTTATAGTAACATATAAGTAAGTTAATTTGTTCTCTCTGCAAAATGAAACATATCACCTACGTTGCTTATAAATATACCTAGCCCAAAATCGTGTCTTTACCGTAATAATACGGTATGATTTCTATTATGAAATTACAATTTGACATGTAATAGTATTGTTTAGCTTGCAACGTTATCATATTATATACACTATACAACTCAGTTTGTTTTTGCTACCTAGCAATACCAATAAGCTGTAAAGCGCATATGTCGGTAAAACAGTATTACCATAACTGTTTTACCGACATATAAGACCGACCAGGCATAATAAATTAACATAATTATCGTCGTATTTCTGAAGTTTTGTGATAGATGGCGCTTTATAAAATACATTTCATTTATAACAACAATTTTTATTTTTAGTTTTTACACTAACAATTATTTTAATACTTCTTTAAAAAAATCTGCTTATAGCAAGGCAGGCAAAGAGAACTTAGTGTAAAGACATTCCATTCCTCACTGTCTGCCGAATTTTTCGGGGCATTGCGTGTTGAGTCGAAGAATTCAACGCCGGGCTTTTGCCTAGGCTTGGGGGTCTGGGCTTTAGCTTTGCAAAGGTATGTTCGTGTAAATATTGTTTTTCAGATTTTTGTGGGCACGGGCCACCTGGCTCCTCATCCTATTTCCATGGTGCCAGAATGAATAAATATAAATATTAATAAATAATAATTCATTCCCTCGAGTGGCTTCCTGGTTGCCTCTACGCCACGACGCGACGGCCTCAATACGACGGCGACAAGTAGTCGCCAGAAATTTCGGTTGCGTGAACTTTATTATTAATATCTATTGTTATTAACACAAAAATATTTGTGACTTTTGCGTAGTTTAATTATTTTTATTTGCCAATGAAAACTCGTCGTCATATTGATTTAGAGATCGATCCACTGCGCCACAATGCCTCCATCAATAAATTTATTTATAAAATTAATTAAATAACTAGTTAGATATAATTATCAAGTTGTATTATTATACTGCATAAGTTTCACACACATCGTCCGGAAGTTAAGTGAAAGCTTTAACATATGCAATTAGAAATATCAATAAAATAGTCATTATTGCTTCAAAGTAATTTGTTCTAATGTCCAGTATATTACTATTGGGAAAAAAGTTTGATTCTCCGGAACAGGAATTATTGCGTATACAAAAGTTTGTTTCAGTTTCAGTTTCACGCTGTATCCCGCACACAACAGGGTAGGCAGAGGGAACCTCGTGTTAAGACACTCCGTTCCCCACTTGACACACACACACCTTGATTGGGTAAAACAAAAGTTTTTGTTAAAATGAAACAACCAATATGTAAAAGGAGCAAAAATAATTATAGAAGGATAAGCTCGATTCGAAGATCTATTACCTATGTATATTTGGTAAATCATTCTTTAAAACCACTACAATTTTTCTATTTCACTAAAATACTTTGATGACTACACACCTGCTATATTATATACTTAGCCATAATAAAATCAACTTTCTCGTTTCATTTTGCTAGTTAACAAATAAATATATTCATTTACGAGTGTTTTGAAATTATAAATACATATTATAAATCCAGTGAATGGTCATAGGAACTGCATAGTTGCAATCTACGAGACGTTTTCTACTTTAAGTTTACTTTCTAAGCACTTTCACTGTGCTGTGTACAGACAGACAAAACGACTAATGCGGTGTGACTCAATGTTTATTTTCCGCTACACGCATTTTTCCTTTTAGTAACACTTACTTTGTTTACTTGAACTGAATTAATGAATGAGAGAACTTTCGAGATTTGTTTTGAAATTATTTGAATAATGAATGAATGAATGAATGAATGAATTATATTAGGTACAGCACTAGACAATTTTCAGTAGTCACGGTCAAATATAATAGTATTGTATGAATTTAAGGTAAATATAATTTAGAGAAACCTTAATTATATTTACTGAAATGTTTCTAGATAATAATTTGATAAATTTATTAATTTAAGTATCTGAAAATAACAATATTTTCATGAAGGTTATTAAACAATTTTGATTTCACACAATATGCAGAAACCCCTAAGGGATACACTCAATAAATAGCACAGTAAAAGTGCCTTGACCCCCATATACCCACATCAAAAGGCCAAAGTCAATGGCAGTTATTATAAAAAAAAGAAGGAACTGACATCAATATGACTGGATGAGGCCAGCGACATTAGAATAGGAAAGTTAGGTCTCGTGTAATTCCAATTCCAATTGTCGCACAGCATGACATACATTGAGTTTGATTAAAAAGAAATCATCATCAAAACATTGTTTATTGTGCTTATTTTTGACCTAAATTATGGATCACGTCAGACTTACTTCGATCTTTAACAACACAGGTGTAAGATTCTAAATGGCTTGCGAGAGAATTTGATAAAAATGTGTAGAGAATGTCAAGAACAGATCATGGCCCAATAGAAAGTTTCACTTTCACCGACCTGGTTTCCGTAACCTGGATGCTATAGGTCGAGTCGTTGGCCTTCAGGATGAAGCCACTTTTGGTTTTATCTGTCACTTTCATTAATCTTCGAGGTAGAAAGTTATGACGTAGCAGGGAGCAGGAATTAGGTCATGGCTGTAAGTACAGGTGGAGCCTTTTTGTTTTTTGTTGGAGCATTGTGAATGGCTAGGTCATGTTCGATTTATTTCTTGTTGGGGATTTTATGGCGTTTGGTATTTTGTTTGGTGCATTCAGCAGTGAGCTCGTTTAACGACTTTCGTGTTCAGTGTTTGCTTGAAATTTATTAGAACTGTATAATTTTGTATTTTTTCATTTATTAACTCTAAGATTGTATTTATTTTAAGTAGGTAATGTACGTTTTTACTGGGTTTATAAATGTATTTTGATACATTCATTTAAAAACGGCGTTGATTGTATATCTTAACTTCTATCGTCTTAAATTGTCACTTTATGTTCTATTATTTTCATGATAAAAATAGGAGAGTGTTTAAAATAGAGGAATCTGCTAGTACGCCAGAGTAATCTTAATATGTATTACATACCTACGAGACTGCACTGAAAATCGGAAAAATAGAACACGACAAACATGATGTGAGTTTTTAGGATAAAATTTAAACCCTTAGAATTTATCTTTTCCATTTATATAAATAAACCCCTATACTATTAACTCATATTGAGGCTAAAAAGTAATTATTTCAAAAAGTCCCTGAAGAATTATTTAACTTTTTATTATTTTTGTCTGGACGTCTCGTCGTCTAATCAAAACCTATTGGAGATGATAAAGTGGTAGTCGTGAGTCTTGCTTTAAATTACCTACAGAATGTTCGGCAAAAAGATAACAAAGTTGTATACATATATACATATCAGATTTTTTTAATTCAAGATTAAAAAAACACTCCAGAAAATAAAATACAGAGTGATCACTAACATTGTTTTAGTCGAACTTATTACATTAACAGTACATAATATAATTGATGAAATATTTTGGTGACCTAACTAATTTTCATATAAAAGGTATAAACCGTTTGATATTCTTGAGAGAAACTTTGAATTGCACTCAGGTTTACGATTAATAAAATAAGTAACAGCGTAAAATAATAATAAAACCACCATAAAAATCTAATATTTTAGCTACTTTGGTGAAATAATATGAAGGAAAGTATTTTCAAGTTTACAAAATTATACTGCTTTTCCTCTATTTTTTTGGAAATATGACTAACATGTATGTTAAATTTTTTAACAAAAAAGAGAGTATTTCGAATTTCCGATGAAAGGAGGACATTCTAAATTCGGTGAAATCTTGTTTTTTTCATATAAATATAAAATAAAATGTTACATTATATATAAAGATTAAAGATACATTATTTCAACTAGGCTGATACGAAATGTTTTAAGCTAGTCTATTTTCATAATTTCTCTAAGACTTATTTTTTCTTTATCTTACCATAATCCTTGTTGTTTATATTTGTTTCTAACATAATGTACAGTACCTTTAAATAAAAGAGCCCTGAGTAAATACGTTAAATATATACCGAGTTCGTATGTACATAGGTACGTATGTAAAAGATTGCAAGTATTCTAGTTTCGAGTGTAGCACATTCAAATATACTGACGCAAGAATTTTCAAAGAGACTATAAAGTCTAGACGTTTCTTCGCACAAATACATAAATGTATGTAAAAATATACAATAAGGTGATTCACGTGTTCCGATAGCTCTCGTATCGATTTCCTCAAATTACCCACGTGCGTAAAAGGGAGTGTCATGCTTTCTCTTGTACTTTCACTCGTGTATATAGTACGTAAGGTCAAAATCGCGGCGCACGGTCAACGACACTGCCAACTTTTACCATGTCTGCCCACGTTCGACGTTCTAGACTAGGAAATAGACAATTTAACATGCTTACCCGGCTATTCGGCTTGTTAAAGGATGTTTAAAGGACAAAGCTAAAGGAAACTATGTTACTTATCTTATAAGAAATTATTTTATAATTTATTAAGAAGTATTTATGTTCATATTGACTGAGTTTTACCAATGCTTGTAGTATGGAAGGTCACAAGATCTGTAACAACAACAATACATAACAAAGATTAAAATAAGTGAAATATTAGAGACGTGACATATAACATTTATACAAAGTCGGTTTTAATCTCGCTGCTTAATACATTTTCAAAATATACCAGCTAAACCAGCGTAGAAGTTATCAACGCTTAGTAAGTAAAGCTAGAAAATTTACGTTTTCACACACTTGTGTCCCTGAGTCACGACTGACCTCCAGTTAAGTTCCGCCACTCAACACGCAATCTCTCTCTCCACCCTCCATTCAGCAAAAGTGGGGTGCTGAGTGTCTTAACACTGGGCTTCCTCTGCCTACCCTAATATTGTGGGATACAGCGTGAAGCTGAAGGTGTCATTGACTGTTTATATATTATAACTAACAACAAAGTGATATTTTCAATTTAGGATGAAAATTTGGGAATTGATCATATAATAGAATAAATTTTAACTATCATATTGAACTCTTTCTTTTTGTCTAGATGTAGATGTATTTTAATTTTAGATGTTTACTATAATCTATATGTACATAATATCATATTAAATGTATTCACAAAAGTTTTAATTACAAGAATGTCTGACTTGCCTCTGCATATATGTATGTAAATATAGATAAATATAATTTATTTTTTATACATAATCAAATAAAAATGTCATAAAAATTTAATGAATTGACTTTAATAGTAAGATTTATGCACAAAAAACTTAACACAAACATCTATATGTAATAAAGGAAGAAAGCATAAAAAAACAGACGCTGTTGCATAGACATTTTGAACATTTCACATGACAACAGCAGGTCAGTGACCCCAAAGCAATTAAAAGTGCTAATTCTCGACCAATTAATTGCTAACTTTAATCAACGTTTCCGTCTATAAAATGTTTAATTCTGATTTATAGCTGATCCATCGAGCTTGATGCTGATCTGAGGTTCGACAGCCAGTCAAAGTCCTATGAAAGTGAAAATACATGCAGATAAATGGTATAAAAAGTATAAATGGTTCCATTAAAAAAAAAACTTAGGCATTGCCATTGAATTGGAAGTGAAATATTTTTTAAACAAAATTGTGATTCTCATTCCTTTTTCCTGTAATAATAAAAATAAAAATATAATTCAATATTTTCTTCGGAGTAACTATGTGTTGTGCGCGATTAAATTATATAATATTTTATTTGTTTAGACTGTGTTATAATTATAATGTGTCCATTAAAATGAGATTTAATATTTTTGAAGGTTTCAGTGGAGTTTTTGATCGCATTTCCCACATATTGTGCATATGAGGGTTAGTATAAGTAGCTTTTCCATACATTTGTAACCTTAACGCACATTTTAAATGCTTAAATATCCAAAATCGATATTGTTGTTAACTGTTAATGATATTAATGTTTTCTTCTATAATTTTAGTATCATACTTAATACAAATTTTATTTAACAAAAACCACTCCATTTTAGAGCCATTACTTTTTTAAGCAATATAAATAAATATATGTGCTTTATTGTAAAATACAAAAAATCTAAACATAGCTATTATGTAAAGTAAAATATATTTTTTTAATATTTTTCGCACTTGACCGTTTTTTATGACAGTAACTTTCTCAGCTGAATTGAACTCCGCCAGCGGTCACCCACGGTCAGTGACCGTTTTGATTGAAACGTAATTTATAAATAAATAATAAATTCATAGTTTAATGAAAACGATCGTAAAATCAGCAGTTTATTTGCTTACAACAGTTATATAGTAGTTTGATTGGGCCAAAATCCTGTGGAAATTGGCGATGCATTGTTAATTCTCTTCTAATCATTTGAAATAATGCTTGCTTATTAAAGTGAAAAATGTACGTAATATTTTTATTACTTATGTCGTGAATGGTTAGATTTATTTGATTTTATTTTTTTACAATGGTTTTATATTAATAATAAATTTTTAATTTGATCTTTCAGCTATGTTGTAGGTTAAATATTTTTTTCGTTATTAAAAATTCGTTAAACTTTTCAATATATAAACATTTCTTTTTGAATGAAAAATATCAACGATGGTGAATAATAAAATGTTATACAATTTACAAAATATTATTAGAAGTTTATGATGATTATCACGTCGTATTAGGTATGAATGAAATGGTTTTATTGGGTAATAATCTATCCAAACGCTAAAGTCTAGATTATCCTATATTTTATTGATACTTCACTGTGTTATAAAAATTTTTAAGTCCTACCAATTTGATAGATTATTTTATTACTGATTGTAAAATCCGGTTGGTTCGATGGTTTCCGGATATGTCTCAATTTTTTTGGCATAACACTTGAAACTAATCATAATATGCTCGGAGAGTTTAAATGCAACTTTATATATTTTGTTAACGCTTAACGCTGTATCGCAAATATATCAGGTTAGGCAGAGGGCATCTACTGTTAAGACACTACGTTCTCCACTTTCCGCCGAATTTTCGAGGCATTGAGTACTGAGTGGCGGAACTCAACGTCGCACTCAGCAATCCTCTTGGAACTTAAGTTGATTGTAGTAAATTTACAAATGCATATTGGATTATGAGAGTTATTTTATTTATATAGTAACTAAATAGCAATTAAATATTTAGAATTAGTGACATTGCGTATCGAGCGACTGACTGTAAACGCTACAATCGGATAGGGAAGTATATTATTTCTATTTACCCGCTTTAGTTGACTAATCGCGGCGTTAAGTTCCATCATCTTCATGCAATGTTTTAAAGATTGGTCGGAACAGAGCGTCCTTATATTAGTTCCCTCTACAGGAACTCTGAATATGAAACAATAAGGTAAAGGTGTGAAAATAATTGGCCTAAGTAAAATGAAGGCTGAAATTTTCACTTAATTAGGATGGAGATTAAGGTATTTGTACCTATTTTCGATATTTAATTGCTTTAGACATGCAAATCATTCATCTGAAAGTTCAGAAATATCTTTTTAGTTTAACATTTCCAATTAGCTTGTAAATCTTTCAGTTTCGTAAAATTTTAAAATATATGTATTAATTACTTCTTGTTTGAGCCGTCGCGTCGTGGCGCATGGGCACAATGGTGTGACTGTAAAGCGAGGGTTGTGGGGTCGATCCCTACACGAGGGAATGAATTATTATTTATTAATATTTTCGTTTCTTGGCTGCCACTAAGGCAAAAAGCCCAGCGTTGAATTCCGCCACTCAACACGCAATGCCTTCAAAAATTCGTCGGAAAATGGAACATGAATGGACCGTAGTGTCATGACACTGGGTTCCTTCTGCCTACCCGGCTTTATTCCGGATACGGGGTGAAGTTCATTTATGTAGTATTTATGTAGTTACTAAATATAAAAAATTAACAAACAAAAACTTAATAAAACCCATCTCTAATATTAATCTATAAAATAAGCAAAAGAGGAAGTACAAACGTCCTCTAAACGTCAATTAGGAATGCTAGATAGCTATTATCACATAGCTCCCCGAGAGCCTTATATGTATACATTACATAGTTCGCGATATAAATAACCAGGCGTGCAACAGAGGCAGGTGGTTCGAGTTATGTGAACCCACCAGCGCGATGTGACCGCGAAATTATTTTCAAGACTACACCAACCTCGGCACGCACACATGCACACAGCCGTGTCTGTACTTACGTCTCGCTACGAAACTACCTATGTACGCGTAGTCGTGAGAAACTTGACTGTGCAATACAGAACTGTGTAAGTAAGTATACGATATACGCAAATTTAAATCTTATATCTATAATAATAAAATTCATTAAAGCAGTTCTTCACAGAGGTGTTTATTATATAAAAGTGTATGCTAGCGTATGGTAAAGTTGCTATCTTGTTCGTAATGTCCGCGAACGGAGGTACATTCAACTTTTAGCCCAGTAAACTCTCAAAGTTCGTTCACCCAGTGCTTGTCAAGTGACGTAAAAGGAAAGGGATGGCGATTAAAACAGATAGTGCCGTCTCCCTTTCGCGTGAGTCAAGTTTAGTTTTTGTATATCCAAAATAGTTTACTATCGCATAGATATGTTCGCCTGGTAGTTTTGACAGCGTACGTTGACTGTATCGATAGATAACGTGACTACTTGTGATTGCGTGACGTTTCTTTTATAAGTGGATATCGAGGAAAATGTTTTTTTTTAATACGTAACAAACATCATTCGTGTCTTTTTATACTTCGTTACTTTTTTAACGTTGTATGGAGAGGTTAATTGTTTATTTGTTTTCCGGGAAGCTTAATTATTTATTCAATTTTAAATATCTTTCTCTCATCTTTATGAGATTTTTACTAGACTATACTGGTTTAAGCTTAAGTTGTCAACGTTCGCGCCTGTTTGCCTTTAAAAAATGAATCGAATTAATTTGTCATTGATTTATTTAGAAAATGCCTTTATTTGATTTTATATTTAAGATGTTTTTTTATACTCCGGGAATTATAACGATTATAATTTTGATTTACTAAAATTTTTATGGTTGGTTACAAATATATGTATATTGAACCAATAAGGCCTTGTTTTATCGGTTAATGCAATTGGTAGCAAGCGAAAAATATTTAATAATCAAATATGTAAAAAGAGAATACTTTTGTTTTGTTATCATTATGTGCATACTAACTAAGATATCAAACATGGAATATTTAATCTGTAGACACTATAATGTAGTCTATCTTTATCCAAAGGAAGATTTATAGACATCAACGCGTGCAAAGCTCTTATAATGAATCGTACTATTTAAGAAGAATTTGAAATTTTTTAGGGATTTCGTGGCCGAAAAGCAGAATAATAATAATAGTGTTAAATAAATGGAAAAATTGTATATTCATAACTATTTATAGCGAAATACATTCAACGACAATACCTGTGTCATACCTACAGTAATGTTTGTGTTAATATCTGTAGTTTTTGTTAAAATTATACTAATATAGTAAATATAGAAAAATCGAATTATAAATATTGCTCAATATTTCTTTTTAAGTTCACAAAGAATATTTTATTGATAATTATTTGTTACTAAAATTAAATATTACTATTAATTATGTAAATACAGATAAATTAACATTTCATGAATATCCAGTAGTCAGATGTCAACGAACTCTTTATTTTTCGCCGATAAATAGTAAAAAAAACGAAAGCAAAGCGCACGCGCACGTATTATTACGAAATTAGATGCGTTAAACATTCTAATTAGATTTTAGGTATTCACTAGAACTACACGTACACCGCTAAAGGCGCCTAATATACGTTCACCACTGGCAACAGCCAGGATGCTTTTTTTATTATTTTTTTATACTAAAAAAATACTAAAATATAGGATTATAACTATAGTTTCTGTATATTATATAATGATAAGAAAATTGATTGTTTTAAGAATACAAGTAAGTTTTTCACTACATAGTGTGTAAATGCAATCGTTAAGTTAACTCTTTAAGTGGTAAAGCGGTTAACAGCGCGAAATATAGCCCGTACTAACTCGATCGGAAGTAGAGGCTTCGTTTGCTCATTAAAAAGTTATGGGAGTTTATATTACATTTATTTATTTATACATTTTATTTTTTAATATGGTATATCTGTCTACATATAATTTTTACCGCAATATTTTTTAGTTTACTAGGTTTTACCTGCAGCTTCGCCTCCGTGGTCAAATGGAAATAATTAAAAATTGTGTAACTATCCTAATACGGCTAGAAATATTTTTTCAATTAGAGCCAGTGGTTCCAAAAATTGACGTGTTTAAGAACAAACAAACTTTAATATAGATTACTCTAATCACTTTATACATTTTCAATATTCTTATTGGTAGAAATTCAATATTTAAATAATTATTTTATCAAATAATTGCGATATAAGCATTTAATAAATAAATTATTTACAACTTTTATACTACTCAAGAAAATATAAAAACATTGTATATATTACTGGTATATTTTATAATTTTTAAATAAGAACAGGCGTTAGTTTAACATGATTAAAGTTTCAAGATTCATTGAAATTCTCAAGGAAGTGAGACGAGAGGCTTGTATAAAGCTTGTGTGGCATTGTTCTATGTTGACACGTGGGCACCACCGGTTATGGTGCTATCCCATAACCCATTAGTTTGTTGACTACATTCCTTAGAATTTTGGAACTACCTATGAATGAGAAATACTTTACAGTTTGGTTTTAAATTGTGATAATGTTTGTTAGTTAGATTAATACTTTTGTTGTTTTGTATTTAAACCACTATATAATATTCAAATATTTTTTATCATTATAATGTTCAACACTAAAAACATTATTTTAACTTAAAAGAACTGAACTGAAAAAACCATTAAGTAATATTTCCCAATTACTAGAAAACTAAGAACAGAGTTATAACGCACGTGAAATAATGAAATATTTAATATACGCGGCGCTGAGTTCCGCCACTCAACACGCAATGCTTCCAGATCTCGATGGAAAGTGGGGGGCGAAATGTCTTAAAACTAGATTCCCAGGTGTGCCTTCTCTATTATATACGGGATATGAACTGAAGCTGAAAATAAAAAAAAACTCTATTATACCAGGAACCTTGAGATGTGTCAAGATAACTAATTCCAAAATCAAATATGAAAACGAAAATGTAGCAAATGTAGAAAATGTAGCTAAACTAACTACAACATTGTATGGACAGCTCTCTCTGATCTATGCATTCCTAGTGCCTTGTCGACTAGTGTTGATTTCTTAGCGTCGCTGTCATCTCCAATGGATGGAATGGATAACGAAACTTCTTTTCTTTTTTCAAATATTTATATTTTTGTATGTTTCTTTATAAAGGTGAAGGAAGTTTAACTTGAAAATTTCATACCTTTTCAAATTGAACCTGGGGACCTAGTGTTAAGACTCCGTACCCATTAAGGTACTTCCGTTCCCTACTTTCCGAATAATTCTTGAGATATTTAATTAAATATGTTTTTTTTATTTTTGTATTAAAATTATTATTTATAAAGATGAATTTTGATTTGAGAACTGTTTCAAGCGAACAAATTTTGGAAAAATGGTGAGATATTTAATTTATATAATATTTCCATTTTTAATTAACATTTTAAATATATTTTTGTTATTTATAATCTTATTTTGCAAACTTAATTACTTTTTTTTATATTTAAAATTTCTAAAAGCTTTTAAAGCAGATTTTTTAATAATATTTTTTCTTCTTTAAAGCTATTGAATATTCAATAATTTTGAGATAACATTTTAAATGTTAACATTTTCTTATTTAACGTTTAATATTTATAGTCATAGTCCATATTTAAAATAAACTAAAATAAATATTCGGTGGGCATCGTGGCGCGACACGGAGTATCTCAAAAATTGGCTAGTGTGTGGGGAACAGAGTGTTTTCACAATAGTTTCCCTCTATAATATATAGAATACAGAGACTGGATACAGCGTGAGCTTAAAAAATAAACTTTTTTATTTTGAAGATTAGTTAAAAAATTGTACCTCCAATACAAAAAGATAATATATATTTTTAAAACGCTTTAAAAAGAAATGTATATAACAAATAAAAATATAAACATTGTGTCACCTGGTCGTTGAACTTTTAGCCTAGTGCGAGATGCAAGCTTGTTCTTGGGTTATGTTCTCCTGGTAGGGTTGATACCTACCGTGAAATGTCTTGCATTCCTAGTCTATTTATGTATAAACTACAGATAATATAAATAAGTACAAAATTAAATTGCTATTTTAAATTTAAAATTAAATGTCTCATTATGATATTTAAATATTTTTACAGTAAAAACATAAAATACGCACACGCAACATAATAAATATATTATAAGCTTTTTATATTTTTTTTTATTGTGAGAAAAAGGTTCTTTTAAACAATAGTTCTTTTAAACAATAATATCACATTTATTATTTTCATTCAGTTTAATTCTTTGTCACTTCGCCAATGTCATGTATGGATAACATACGAAGGAGATTGTGTGAAAGAAAATAGATAATATAACAATAGGAAAATACAACACAGCAGAGTAGGCAGAGGGAATCTAGGGTTAAGAAACTCCGTTCCCCATATGCCACCGAATTCTGGAGAAATCACCGTCTCACTATGCTTCGTTACCAGAGCGAAGAAATGAAAATATTACATATTTAGTTCCTCGAGTCGGAATCAAACCCAGAACCTGTCGCGTTAACAGTCGCATGCTTGTGCCCCTGAGTAATAACGTCCTGCCTTGTAATAAGGAATAAATAATGAATTATATAATATATTGCACATAATTATATAATATAATTCATTATTTACTAAAATTATTAAAAATAATAATGATTCAGTTGTCATATTGTCATATGTTTTATTCAGTTGTCATATGTTTTATTTCATAAAACATATAGAAATAATGAACCGGCAACACTAAAGAAAATTCTAAGTTGGTGCAGTCCACTCGGTATCTCATGTCAGCTTGCACGGTATCTTGCTTTATCGTCGTTTTTAGCTATCGGGAACACCACAACTGGTCGGTGTACGGCCTAAAGACAGATTGTGATAGCATGAAAGTAATTTGCCTATATTATAGCTAAATACTTTATAATAGCAGTATGAAATTCTTCATCTCAAAAAGAAATTAATAAGAATTTATATATTTTTTGTAGACATGTTCGTAGCACGCCATCGTTATAGTAGGAACTAGATAATACGTGATTAATATGGCCCATTTATTAATTTATTTTAACATTTACACTTAGTAAAAAAATCAAAGCTACGTATAAATGCATTAATAAAAATTAAAAATACATGATTAATTTTTTAACTTATATAATATATATACTATTAACAACATGCAAGTCGTGGTTTAAAAAAAATGCATTTAGAGATAGGAATAAAAAAAAACACATAGAGCTCTGAATTTGCATAAACAAAATATTGTCCCTTAAAGATTATCATGATGATTATGACGATGGAATTGAACTTAAGAGGCGAGAAAAATCATATCTTTAGAGGTTCTTTCGAAAAAAAGAACTAAACTTAAAACTACTTGAATGTGACAAACCAATTCAAAGATAAGGTAAACTGTGTGTAAATATAATTTCTTATGTAATAGTGTAGACTTTAATTTTACTATGCCGGTACATGCAGTACAGATTACTACAAAATGAGCGTGTTTATTTTATCACGTGTTTTTCCGGTTGGAATATATCGATAAGCTGTTTATTGCATACGATATTGACTAGTTTCTAATCATTTCCACCTGTTCGTTTATATATTTTATGAATGTACTAGTGAGGAAATATTCTAGACATCGCTGTGATAAAACAAAATTTAAGGATGATAATGTTGGTGTTTTAACACGCTGGCCATTTTACTATAATTTATTTTAGTTTTAAATAAATATGTATTAGTACGTACCATGAAATTTAAGCAAATCCGGTACATTTAACAATAACCATATAATATGTATGTATATTTTTAATTCTTGTAAGTAGTAGTCGACTGTTGCTAGCAGTCGTTTATTTTATCTTTTATCTATGAGATAACGATTATTTGCATGTTAACATTAAAAATGTTAAAATAGTAACACATTAGTAAACAAATAATCAAGAAAATTTAGAAAAACTACAGGTATTTTTAAAGTAAACAATATTAAAAGAAGTATAAACCTACATATTGCATTATTCAAAAGTCAGTAAGTTATTTAATTTGTATTCAATTGACGTTATTTTAGGCGCGAACGAACTCTTTCATTTCTTTTTTCAATAAGGAAATGCAAGGTTTAAGAAACGGACCTGTCTGGCTGGTTATGTTTTAAAATGTATAAATATATAATGTATGTAATACACAATCCGATGATCGCACCGTTTAACTTTTTGTTTTATATTATTATTAAAAATATTATAAATTAGAATAATAATAATTACAACTAAAGTTGCGTTTTTTTTCAGATATCTTCAGGTTTCATAAGAGAACCATAATAAAAAAAACGTTTCATTTGTCACTTCCCGTCCATTTTAAAGACAATTTTCTTCTAATGTAATCTAATTAAATATTTTTTACGTCATCATTCCTTCCGGTGCCGATGCTTTGAACCGAAATTTACGGATATTTATTTAAAAGCGACCTAAACTAAAATAATATTTATAGTCTGTATTAGAAAAACAAAACACAAATTGACATATAATTGATATCTTTAACTTTTCTATATATTATTTATTATATATCTGTATATTTTATAAGAGTAAAAAAATATATTAAAATGTATGCGCAAACGAGAGTTCATGTACTAGGCTGGCATAAGATGAAGAGAGAGATATACGGCAACAAGTTGCATCCAGCATTTCTAAGGTAATGTACACACACATGAATAAATGTTTAATTGTTATAACTATCTCTTTCTAATTGCCTTGAACTTACTAAGTTGTAATAAAAATATTGTTTTATTCACATTATTTTACATCATACCTAAGTAGCCAGAAAAATATATAATTGCAACACTGTGGTCTATATATAATATGTACACTTTATAATTTATATAATTTATCAGATGATTTTTTAAACTAAAAATATATATTCTTAATAAAAGATAATACAAATTCTTTTTATTTTATAGCAGGAAGTGAAAAATAAGCGGAGATTCCATTCAACTTCATATACGAGTACCTTGTATTGGGCAACACAGTTTTATCCAGTAATTACATCTTGGGTGTCTCGATTTTTAAATCGAATCAAAATACATAATGCAACTTTATATTGAATATTTATGTTAATATTGCTATAAAATGTTTCATTTCTAAGCAACTCGGAAGTGACGATTGAGCTCACTAACGCAAGTGAGTTATCAACATTTCTCACGCTCAGTCTCCATTAGTGTGCGTGTCGATGTGTGTGTGTTATCTTTCGCGGCTGTGTGTGTTAGCTGAGAAGACCGAGGTTGTTCAACTTGTGGCCTAGTAAACTCCGACGTACCTATATTATATTTATACGCTGACATTGCAGACTTTAATTAATAATTATGCGCTGTATGCGAGCTAGTGATTTATGTTCGAAAATAAATGATTGTGTGGTTTTGCTCATCTTTTTAAGGAACAAAGATAAATGATGACAAACAGCACGCTTTAGTTAGATGTTTGCAGCAGCAGTTGCAAGTTCCTGGTTAGTAACTACCGAGTATATTGTGTAATGTATTTTTAAGCTTTTTGCTTGTAAATGTAACTTTGTAAATATACACCAGCCTAGATACCAGAATAGAGAGATTTTTGTTTAGTTTTTATTTAATATTTCATTTATGCTTATAGATATATACAATGCATATTTTTTCATCTGACCATTTGAGTTAGTAGCATAGATAAGATGAAGTGAAATACAATTAAACATATACACGTATGTAGTTGCATATATATTAAATTAAAATGGAATTAAAATAAAATAAATCGGAATCTTAAATGGCACTTAAAAAACAAAATTTAATATCCACAATAAGGATATGCTTGAAGTATGACTCAGATGCACATTACCATTTAAATTTAAACCAAAGAGCTTTCATATGTTATCGAAGACTAATCTTTTTATCTAAAATTTTTGAAACATTCAACTAATACCAATATATAAGTAATCGAATATATAAGTAATATTCTAACATCATTCGATAAAGATCAAAATTAATTGTTGCAGGTTGCGGACAAGTGTAGGTGGTTCCACGAATCCAATGCGACAACAGTCACGTAAGCTTTTGGGCACACGTTTTTTGAATTATCTTTTTATTTGGATGATTTTTGCATGACAAACAAAATAAAAATATAAACTTCAAGAAAATATATTTATAGAATATTATATAATGTTTTTTTTAAATATAAAAAACAATTCAAAGGAGCTTTCAGGTTATCACCATAATAATAGAATCAATAAAATAAATGAAGGCATTTTTTAGCGTTATATTCCAAAAAAATCATTTTCTTATGTATAATTTTTACATGCGTCATTTATTTTTATCTGTATCATTTATTTTACTCACAAATATATGAATATTTTTAAACACATTAATGTTTTTTTGCTTAGCAACAGTCATATCTAAAATTATATAATAATTATATATTGTTCCATGAAGATGTATTATTATTTTTAACAAAGATATATTAAAATAATAAGAAATACAATATTAAATCAAACTTATTATTTATTTACATAAATAGTTTAAAAAAAAATTAATTCAAAATTTTCTAACGCCATCTATCTTCGAGTAGATGACTTAAGAAAATGTTGATAATTTTGTGCAAACAGTGTTGTGCCATAATAAAGCAATTAAATTGCTTGAGTTAAGAGGAGAGCTATATCTTGTTCATTTTATTGGCCGGTCGGGATTCGCATTATAAATTGGGCAACCTTATTCTGGATCGTCTCTATAATTTTTTACAAGCAAAATAAATATACTTGGTGGAATTTTTGTAAGCAGACATTTATTTTTATATGCTACATTAAAATGTAAGCAGTTGTTTTATTTTTATTGATTTTACGAGTAACTTTCCTAAAAAAAATATTTAAAATTAATTTATCTCTGTATTGCAATCATAAAGATGTATTAAAACAATTTCTAACTCAAGTGATTTAATATTCATCTTATATATTAATTTCGGTATTTAAAAAAAATCTTTTATTAAAACTTTATAAAAACGCGAGGTGAGACTTTGTATAGGTAGCGAATTCGAGTGAATTTCAGAATAGGGGTGCTCGGTTGAATGAACTCTTAGTTTTCGGTGTGTACGGCGTTAGAATTGATAAGTGATGTCTAGAAATATATATCAGGGCTCATTTTAAATACACGCACTGGTTTTCTATAAAAAAAATAGTAAAATATTAGAAAATACTTTAAAATTTATACATTTAAAAGAAATGTAAAATATAAGTTGTAATATTTGCGATTTTTTTCAAACGTAAATTTCATCAAAATGGCTATTAAAATTATACAATATAATTAAACTACTGTATAATGGCGAGTAATTTATTCATATATCGGTGGAGTGAAGAAACTTCACTAAATCAGCTCTTGCTAGAGCCTGAATTCAGTATAAATAAAATTGCTCAGTACAAATTTAATAATTTTTGAAGTGCTTTATTTGTGAACGTCTATCTCTATCCATCTATTCTCCATATTTTCTATTCTCCATAAAGAAAGTATCATATAATTGCCTTAAGACAATTAAATCTGTGAATTTCTTCAAGGCTAGTTAAACATATTCTAATGAGATGATGTACAAATACTAAATAACTGGTATCACATCATAGTATTAAAAAATCTATTTTGATTGATGTCAATTATTATTAATATTCTAATTTCTGTTTTTATATATGATTACCAAAATTATAGTATTATTTTGGTTATTTTACTATTTAGTGTATTTTATCATCGTCATGAATCGGTTACATAGATAAAACAATAACTTATAATAGAATTTTATCACTACATTTCTGTGATAATCTATAAAGATATAAAGACTATAACGATTCAAAATATCTGGTGGTTATAAGTATTTAAGACGTGTTTAGACATAAACGATTGACAATTGACTACTGAATAAATAAGATTTACAAGAAGTTAATTCTACATCAAATTCAATTACCGAGGTGTCCAGTATAAAAAAACGAACGTATAATCAGCTAACTAGCTTTTGATTGTTTCCTCAAGTGATGCACTTTATAATTACACTTTTTATTACTAATTGCCAAAAGCAGTCTTTGCCGGTTGGCAGGTGCTAAGGGAGGGGGCTAGGACGGCCGTCGAACTTTGCAAGACAATGACACATGCAAAAAGACGTATCTACATAATATAATAACAAGCAAGTTTGTACCTTACGCCCTTCAAATAGAAATTTATATCAAAACATTGCGGAAGTGGGATCATTGAGCTTGGAGCAATTTAATCATCCATAATAAAACGTGACAAGTGCAATTTTGATTTTTATTTAAATTTAAACTTTGTTTTGTTGTGTTTTAGTTTGTTTTTGTTTGTATTGTGAGTAGACGTGGTTAGGCGGCAGATACTTCCTGGTCGGTCTCATCAATTAGTCGATTGGTCTGCTAATTTGTCAGGAAACGGGGGCAGCTCGCTCACGCGCGTCCTAACCTCATGATTCACGATCAGATGTGGATTTGGTGTGAGGTTCAAAAATATAACCTGTTAAACCCTAAAAACACGTAAAAAGATTACATTTATTTTCACGACAGTATAAATTGACTATATTATACTTCTATATATATTAATATCTAACTTTCAATTAAAATGTAATCTCTGCTACAGTATAAAACAGATAAGTAAGTGTAGCTTTTGTCTATATCCCTTTGTGTTGCCATTTAATTGTGAATAGATATTCATATAGTTTAAAAATAAATTCCGCATTACTAAAAGCAATAATTTCACAATTATAAAAAAATGTAATGTATGAAATAACATGACTGTGGAAAGTTACAAATATTCTTAACGAAAAGAAGATTTGTTATTTTAAAATACTGTAACACTTTTCTATTGCATTAAGAAACATCAAAACAAAAGGGCTTGTGTCGAAAGTCGACACATTTCGTTCAACGTGCTTACCTTGTTTTGCACATTGTTTTGAAATAGGAAAAAGGGATACTTACTGCGTAGATACTATGGTCACGTTATACCGTCCGCGTCACGTAGTAGACTCGTCCAAGATTGTAGTGGGTTCAAATCTGAATTAGGGAATTGTTTTTTAATATAAAAATATTTTCACTTACATAAACTTTGGGTTTTGGTCATTTAAAGTCCAGTGTTCTTAAGGAGAGAAATAGAGAACTGTATAATGTGTCATTAAATTGTTTTGGGAATTAGAAATTAGTGAAGATTAATAAAGATATATTTGACTTTTACCTACATACATTCCTATATTTATATAGAGATTTTATAATAATTTACATTAATACTTATTATATAATATACTAGCGGCCCGCCCGCGGCTTCGCCTGCGTGAACTACGTCCACCCATACTCCATGAGTAACTACGTCCTATAAGTGACGTCCATTCAAAATTTGAGACTCCTAGCATTTGTAGTAACGAAGTTTCATACAAACTTTCAACCCCAAAAACAACCCCTTAGAAGTCGAATATTACAAATTCCCGTCTTAGCGAGCACCTACGTCCTATAAGTAACTCCTATACAAAATTAAAGATTCCTAGCACTTGTAGTTTCTGAGATTTCGTGATGAGTGAACGACCTTTCGATTTTATATATATAGACGATTATAATATAATACATAATTATATCTCTGTGTATATATATTATTTTTATTTCTTTATACTTATCTATTAATGTAATAGTAGGAATTTTCTAGGCTTGATATAATAGGGCAAATGTTTATGCAGTCTTCACATAAAGGGTTTAGTGTCGAAAGTGTCCACATTTCGGTCCACGTGATCGGGATGTACAAACACCGTTAGTGAGCCAGGGAATGACCGTTTGACTTAATTCGACTGAATTTCACCCATTTGAATTTATAAGTGATCTCATGCAACCATGTATTATTTATTTCTGCATGGATGCATCTAATTGTAGCATGTATTTAGGCTGAATGCATACGGTAGAGGGAATTAAGGGGTACGCCATATTTTTTTTAATATATATAATGTATGAGGGCATAAGATGTTTAAAAAAAAAATATCGTCGAATTGATAATCTCCTTTTCTTACGGAAGTCGGTTAAAAAATAAATATAGGGCAAATCGAATGATAGACGTTATGAAAAAATAATTTTATACAAAGAAATAATTTCATCAAGATGCTGTGTGATTAATTGTTTAAAATTAATATATATATATATAAGTAGTTATTATGCATACTTAAATTAAAATATGCTATGAAGTCCAACGTCCATTGCAATGTTGTATTTTCAATGTAATATTTAAAACTAAAAATAATTTGTATTTCTAAGCTATTTTTTATTTTATTTTAAACAAAATATTGCTATAGAAATATTTAGAGGTTTATAATTAATACTGCACTACATATAAAAATTAAATAAATACTATAAATTGCCCAAATCTCAGTTTACGTCCTAAGACTTAAAATAAAAAAAAAGTTATTCGAACCATAAATTCGAGTATGTGCAAAAAGTGTTGACAATTTTTTTCTAGAATTTTGTACGATAAACTAATATATGGGCTACATTTTAGATATTTTAATAAGACCTAATGCGTATACGTTAATGCTTTTAAAATTATTTTTTTTCCACCGTGTGAGTGACCTGTCACGTTGCTAACCACGTTGTATATTCGGACGTACTGACGTACAATTTAAATTCGATATTTTTGTATTTTAAATCGATGTACTCGAATAAGTGTATGCATAATATTATTTGTACGGTAAAAATCGATTTTTTTATTTTAAAAAATGATTAATGTACCTAATTATACGATTTAATTGAAATCGATATATCGATAACTTTACAATTACAAGTATCAATCAATTCAGCCTGTTCGTATCGACAGTTACAAGTAAGTCACCCCCAGATCCTACTGGTCGAAGGGATACTTCTAGAAGGGAAGGAGGAGGGATGTATACTGTAACATCAATTTCTAATTTTATTTTTTAATACTATTATTGCATGCTTTTTTTAATTATTATTATTTTATTATTTATTCTATTTTAAAGTTATTTTTTGTAATGCACTCATTTTGGTCATACTAATTTATGAATGGACGCTTGTGAGGCGGGCGTTAATAACTGCCACACATTTTGTTAACTAATGCGGTTATTATCGTTATAAATTGTTTTTTTTTGTAATTTTGTTTATAAATAAATTTTATTATTATTATTTTTTAAATTTATTTGAAGCTTAAGTTAAATTTTACTAATTTCAGAGGGAAATTGTGCCATTCAACAGAATTCTTTAAATATTTCTTATAAAAATGGCACAGGATGTTTTCTAAATATTGAAATTGAAAGGTTCTGTACTTAAAATACACGTGAACAGACATACAAAGAAACTGCATATTTAACACTTAATATGCTAAAAATATTTCATCGAGTAGCGTCAAACTACGATGACGTTTATATTAGCATATTCTGGATATTTTTTTCCTATCTAGAATAAACTTTACAGGTATTGCCATTGATTCACTTAACCTTCAATACTAATCGTAATTATTGTTTTGTAAAAAATGTTTCATTTTTTAATTTAAAACAAGTAATTGTAATAAAAATTATTTTATTTATCGAATATATTGTACATAAGTGAAGTAATTTGTGGTTTGAATACTTGAATGGCTATAATAATTACAAATAATTGAAGCGAATGATTAATTTAAAAGTGTTCAGCGTTTGTCATATTGTTTTTATAATCAACTAGTCCAAGGGCAGCGTCTGTACCTACCTACAGTGAATAATTAATGGCATTTAAATTATATACTTAATATTAAATTTGAATTTAATAAGTTTTGAATGATTTAGAAAACTTTTAAAAAATATTTAACCACAGTCAACCAACCTTTTGAAAAGTTCAAAATCAGTTTAATTTATCTTTCAAGAAAATGAAATTGAAATTATCCATTTCATTACTCCTATATCTGACTTTTTGTGTAGGTACCTACGACATAATATTAAAAGTAAATAATCTTTTTTTTTTAGCTTTATAATGTATCCCGAACAAAGCAGGGTAGGAACATGTAAATGTAGTGTTAAGACATTCCGTTCAAATTAAGACTTTCCATTGTCCATTTTCCGTCGAAATCTGAAAACATTGCGTATTGAGTGGCGGAACTCACCCACTTTGCCACCGACACCAAACTTTGAACACTAGAGCAAAGAAACGAACATATTAAATATTTCATTTCCTCGAGTGAGAGTCAAACCCACAGCCTGTCGCTTTTACAATCACACGTTTGCGCTCCCGCACCTTACGCCTGGCCCCGTATAAATAATCTAAAAGCTATATCAATCAATATGTATATAATATAAGTGTAAGAACGTCCTAAACTTAATATTATGCATCCTGTTATTGCACAATTGATACATTATGTATTGTCTAATACAAGACAAACGTCGGTTTCAATACGCAAACGAATAGCTTAAGAGGTTGTTGGCAGGCATATGAAATATCTATACATTTTCAGCAGCCATTTACTATTCTGTTCTTTATATTACTATTTGCGTTATATTTGTAAAATATAACAGTTATTACAACTGTGTTTATGTTTGTGGATATACATTTTGATAATTAATATGTTTTAGTGTTTTTTACTTAGTTAAAAAAAGGTTTTATTGTTTTATTTTTGAAAAATAGTGTTGCAGCGATATATTTATATTTTTATTTATTTTTTATCTGTGCAATCTTTCTCCTTATTAAGATTTAATATGTACTCAATGAAATTAGATATTGCTATTACTATATTTTATGCTATATGTGTAATAATATTTTTAATATTACGAGTGTTTAATTAAATATTTTTTTACAAGAAAAATAAAATGATAAAGATAAAAAAGTAGCATTTTTCTTTGCTTAAATTACTTAATAATATTTTTATATACAAAATCAAAAAGTAATTTAACTTTCACCAGCAAAGTCACACATAAAGAATAGTCCATATAAAATTTATGTTATAAAAATAACAAAACTAGCTAATTCACGTGAGGTGATCCGAAAATCCTCTGACGTTAGTCGGGCGAGGTATTAATTCAGGATCTGAGAAGGTCGATATTTGTGTTCGAGCTACAAGGATATGCCGTCACGTGGTAGTAGACCTTGATGTTTTATGACAAATAAGGGAGAGTGTACATTGAAAACAAATTTTAAAAACCATTTTTTTAAGTATAAAATGTTATATGCAAATAGGCGCTATATTTCTACTAAGATCCTTTTCAATTCTAATAAGAAAGATCAATTCTACGAATAAATCTTACTAGGAATTAAAAATCGGAAAATTTTCACCATTTTGTGTTTAAATATGTTTTATACATAAAAATAACAGAATAATAAACTAAAATTATTATATATTATATATTTTTTAGAACCGGCTTTTAGCATTCTCTAAAATACAGTGGAGATTCAATTATATTGCCCTTATAATTTTCTCAATTAGGTATCCCTTATACCAAATTGAGGAAAATATTAGGAAGAAAT
The DNA here is from genome assembly GCA_016802625.1 of Heliconius numata. Taxonomy (NCBI): domain Eukaryota; kingdom Metazoa; phylum Arthropoda; class Insecta; order Lepidoptera; family Nymphalidae; genus Heliconius; species Heliconius numata. The sequence goes on along the minus strand of JAEBDU010000055.1, from coordinate 199,266 downwards.
TTTGGAATACGTGAGATACAATGCAAAAATATGCTGGTGTTATCGACTTTTTTTTATAATGTAAGGCCAATATTTCTCTGTCTTCGAACATTCGATTACCGGGATACCATTTCTCCGAAAGCACAATTATTCCGTATTGTCGGGTTCTACTGAAGGTCAAAGATAAAGAACAGAATATTTTATCACTAGATTTTCTCACTCTCGTGAAAAACTGAAGATGAATTACAACAGATGAAAACAAAGAAAGATTCCTTGAAGAAATTCACTATGAATCATGTACATCCATGTCTCTTTTACAATACTTTTCATTTCACTGTTTGTTTATGGTGGGCATTTATTGTAATGGTATTCTGAAAGTCAGTAGCATCGTATTGTAATTTCATATATGATATTTTTACATTTATATTCGAATAATAACACCTTAGTGTACGCTTCAACACGTGTTGTATACGATTTTATATATGCGTATTTATAGATTTCACTTAAAGCTCCTCCATAAGATCCATCGGGAGGAAAAGTAATTTTTGATAAAGCTCTTGTACACAGGTCATTTCACTGTCAATTTTTATAGTCATAATAAAACGTTTATAGTTAAAATTAATCCTCTTTTTTGTATTATATTACTAATATCTTGTTAGAAAATTAAAGCCTATATACAATAATAATATTATCAGCTACTTTTTTTGATAGTGTTTTTTTTGTAACATGAATTTGTTATATTGATTTAATATTCGATTTTTATTATTGCTTTTTTTTAGTTTCACATGATAAAAAAACAAGGAAAATATATAACTTAATAAGTATTTAAGTCTAGTCTAGTCTAATAAGATTTCACACATTGATTATAAAAATATTCTAACAAGCCTTGCTCGCTATACTTTGTATATTAGTATATTTAGTACTAGGTCTTAGACGAAATATATAGATATTAAGGTAGTAGTAGATAGATCTCTTTGTAGGGGTGAACCAGCTTAAATCCGCAATGAAGAGGTACACCAAATGGTAGATACTAACGACGATTTCACGGTGAGAATGAAGAAGAACGTGCTGAGTTGGTTAGGGCACGTCGAACGAATGAGTGATGAAAGAATGGCAAAAAAGTTTTATGAAAAAAAGTGAGTAAGAGGTGTAGGGCGAAGTTGACCTTCGAAAACACAGTATCAAAGATACTGGAGAAAGATCACGTAAGAAGCATGATGATGATGATAATGGACGAGGTGTAAGAGATATGTGGAGACCATAGCTATGGCGCTCCTATCTTTACTTCTCTCTGAGTGCTAAGGATTATAGCATGAAGCTAGTTTAGTTTTTCTTAGTTAGTCTATAACAAAAAATAATGATATTCACCAGTATATTTAAATAAGATATCTTGGTCAATTGCCTCTATTAATGATATGTAGGTAACTGATCATGAGTCTGTCCTGTCCTGTCTTTGCTTCGACACGTGACCATCCCCGCGGATATAAAATGAATATTATCCTTATTTTCCTTTGCGGTCGCCACAGGTATGTGGTTCATGAATACTTTGTTACGTATAAATGAAAAAATTGCTTAATATAACCTATGAAAAGGTAAGGTCGCGTCAAAGATTCGGTTTTTTCTATTTTTGTTACGACTGTTTCTTTGCTTTTGTAACTCGATGAGGTAATAATTCGATAGCAACGATGAGCCTAAGTGCAATGTCAACTTATTTTAATTCTATGAAATAAATAAATCAGTTTCACGGTGTATCCCGCACGTAGCAGGGTAGGCAAAGGGAACCTAGTATTATGACACTCCGCTCCCCACTTTCTGCCGAATTCTGGAGGTATTGCGTGTTGAGTGGCAGAACTCAACGCCGCGCTTTGCCTCGACAGCAGAGCGAAGAAATGATAATATAAATTTATATAAATATTTCATTTGCTCGAGTGGGGATTGAACCCACGACCATCGTTTACAGTCACACTTTGTGACTTTGCGTCACGACGTCATCAAATTATATAAAGTATATTTATACTTTTTTATTATCTTTTCTTGTCTCTGTACTCTAATCGGGTTTGCAGAAAGACTCAGGACTTAGTTTTAGCTGTATGTAAAATTAATTAAGTTTTTGTAATAATATTCATATCGCATAAGTAATCAGGTTCAAGTTTAAAAAGAATAACAATCTGTGTGAGGTGCATAAGCTATTTTGATGGAAGGACCCATGAAATATTTATTTCCGTTTACACGTTGATATTTACTGTAAGTAATATAAAAATTACCAATATGAAGAAATAAAAATAGTTAATATTTTATTTGCTCGAGTGGGAATCGAACCCACAACCTATCGCGTTTACAGTCACTCGCTTATACCCCTGCGCCACGGATGGTCTCAAATTAAATAAAAACCTAAAAAATCGTTATGATTAATCGAGAATTTCCAAATATCGATATTTTTGTTGTTAACAAGACTAGAATATTTAAATATCGAATAATTTAGCTATTATTAATCTGTGTACAAACATGGCGTTTAGTATATTCATGACATGTCGTTTCGTTGCATACGCAATTTCCAAAGGGGTCATGTAGAGATAAATTTTAATAAATCACCACAATTCCCTACATTGTTTATTGTGAAACAAACCTTCGGATTATAACTATTTATTTAAATTTAACTAAGTGTAGTGATCCTACAAATATTTAGAGCGTGACGTTTGTTTTGACACCACTTACATAATGTAATTACATTTACACCAAATTTAGATTTTTCTGGACTTTTTCGGATAATTCTCAGTTTCACTTTATTTTGTGTGATATTTTCTGGTAATCTAATAAATCTTAATATTAGATTATTTTATATAGAGCATTAATAATATATTATTTAAAATTGAATTAAAAGCACCTTTACTAGACTCTTCAGAGAATATGACCGCTGTTGAGATATTTTTGTTAAAACTTTAATATTGAAATATCGTTTACAATTTATCAGAATATGCGTTTTTTTAAATATATAATTAGAAAAAGACTATTATGCTTAACAAGCTTAATTAGAATTAATCTAAAATCAAAAAGGTGATATAATTTTAATTTTTAAATAAAAATATCCATAATTTGGATTGCGCATACATAAAATGTCCTATAATTCAGACATACATACGTTTGTCTTTGTAATGTTAGGTTGTTGTATAACGCTCAGCTATTTTTAATTTCTAATCTATACCATTATACTTTTACATTGCAATGTGACATTCGTTCTCGGTTAACTCCCTTTGTAAGTGACTTCCTGAAAATTCATGTAAGATATAAAATACGGGTGGAAAGAATTAATTTGTTCTTAATAAAGTGAGATTTTTGTAAGTTGAAATTATGTTGAGTATGAGGGAAGAAAAAAGAGGCTGTCGAATGTCGTTACTGAAGATTTGTAAGGATAAAGGTTTATTAAATATAAGCACAAACTATTTATTATTTACTATAATAAACTTTTTCAAATAAACTTTTATTGATCGCTTTGAAAAAAGCTCTTCCGTTTCAGGTTCCGATAGACAAAACAAAACCAGAACGATGCGAAATACAATGCTGAAATTTAGAATGTAGATTTTTGGGGAGTACATACAGGGAAATTATCACAGAAGTCATAAAATTCCTACGAGAAAGAAATCAAGATTTTACGTTTTATGGTCCACGCAAGCAAAGGGCTGCAACTCGCTTAAGTTAATCGTTAAGTAAATATTTACTAAAAAATAAACTGTATTACACATTAATCATACATTTATAGTATCTTTTGACATATAGACTAAATACTTGTTAAAAGCTAAATAGAAGAAGGATTTGTTACTTATTCTATCATTAATAATTCTCAAAGTATGTTAACATATTGCAATTCTATTGATCGTAATGCTTTTGTTGCAGCGGGCCCGAGGCAGGCTGCGCTCGCGCCGAAAGACAAGGTGGAAAAAAATTTACATGAATGACCATTATGTGTATACATGGTGTTCCTTTTGTGTTAAATAATATTTTTTTATTATGTAATCTGAATATTTTATTATTTATTTGATTGTTTGAATCTTAGTTTTTAACTTAATTTTAGTTATTTTATAGAAATGAAAATATACATTATATTAAAATTGTATGTAAAAATATTATTTTTTTATATCCTGGAAGTAGATCTAATGGATCATTCTGTATAAGATGTTGTGTGGCGCGGCGGTGGAGACAATGACAATGAGTACAAGAGATTATAATTCGCAAATCGACACGACCGCCCCGAAACTTTAATGCAGTGCGACGCTACAGAAGTTTTGGCAAGATGTGATAAACTAAATTTATATAATAATAAAAAGTCAAGAAAGTTATTATTATTGTAATAATTATTTTTATACACTACTCTAATATATGAAGTACTTAGTATTAATAGGTTAGGTAATTTTGCTTTCCTTGATCTAAATATGAATGATTTTTCTATAATTTTTTGTTATACTTTTTTATAAGCATGTACAAAAGTATTGTTCCTGTAAACTTAGTTTCTTATACTTACATAAATTAATTATATAAATTCATCTATGCCTATAAATAATTGTTAAAGTATATTTTCAAAATATACTTTCCTGTATCTCCACATTATCATCAGTCACGGCCACAATGTGGTCAGTACATGGTCCGTCAAGAAAAAATACAGGATTAAGCCTTAACCCATTCTCTCCCTCTTACAGTTGTCGTGGACATGTTTTTTTACACCCAAATTATGAATAGGCTTGAGTGCTTCAGGGATGTTCATATATATTTGTCGATATCGATTTTAATGTCCAATGTTATATTTTTATTATTTTATTAAATGAAAAATGAATGGACATATATTACATATTAAAAGTCACTTTAACGTTTTATATATCATACATACAATTGTTTTACAGAAATAATATTACTCTCCACAAAAACAATTTGTGTGAATTTTGAAACATTTATTATGTAGTAGCTATAGTGATGGCCTACACTGTAGCGTTTTATCATAAACCAAAATCGTAAATATATTTTTTTTCTATTTTACAAAGAATTGTTTGTTTTTTATTTTAATTATTATCTTTGTCTCTCCGTATGTGTAAAAAATTACGTATACGGGGACATAAAGTTAATGAAAAGTAATAACATTGCCTTTTATTAAACGGAACTTGAATTGACAATCATTAATACAAAAGTATAAAACATCGATAAAATATAAGTGTCGTCTCTATTAAATGCAAAGTCCACGGAACTAGCAAGGTGCTTAAATGACCACCGGGTATACAAAAAAGAAATATGGACACAAAGTGAACAACACAATTGCATAGCATGATCGATCGCCAATGCTGCTTAAGCTTGTCGACATCAATGCATGCGGATATATTCATATGGAAAACGTATTTTTATCACATTATATTAAATCATTTGTAAAGATTTTTTTTATTAGGAACTAGTTTTAGACAAATTTTGAAGAAAAGGACACAGGATGGACATGAGTTCTGTCAGTATATATATAAAATTATTAATCATTACAAGGTATATAATGTTTGTTTTAAAATAAGATATTTTTAAGTTTTAGTGTAATACTTATATTTTTATTAGTAGGCAATGATAATATAAAAGAAAAGAAAGGAATAAATTGAGCCTAAAACAAAAGCTACTTCCATATTATTCCAGGCACAGTGTCATATTCTGCCCGTGACTGACACGCATGCTGACACGCGTGCTCAACTATTTGCGATTATACATTTACAAAAATACTAATGCATCTAATATATTCTTAATGCATAGTGTTATAGAACATTTTTGTTTATCAAACGGTTTAAATTAAAATAGCTTTTGTTTAAGTATCTTGTAGCCTATCTTGTGTCACACGTGCCTGTTGAAGTTACTATTATCGTTTAATATTGATAATTTCTTTTTTTTTGACTAACGAATGATATTAGGAAATGTAAATAATTTAAAGATATTGTGTAATAACAAAAAGACACTTATTTAAGAATAATTTAGCCTTACATTTAAAGTAAATATTTTTTTTGATAAAAATAATAATAATCTGTAGTGACTTCCCAACTATGCAAATTCTAGAGACGATAATAATATTATTAACAGTTCAGAAAAAAATTATAGTTTCTTATTAAATAATAATTAAAGACCTAAAATAAAATTTGACAATTGCAATTTGGATTAGCACTTTCATTACTACTCTTTTATAATTAAATATTCAAACGTAGTATCGTCGTCAAATCGTAGGTACATGGGAACAAAAAAATACCACCCAAACACGTAACGCACATTACTTTCGCGTTTTAAACGAGAAAATTGTCTCCTAAAATCATTTATTGTCAATAGCGCAAAACTAAGTGAGCACATTAGAAGGATATTGTACTAAAATTTACTTTTTACTTTCTTGGGTGGCAGATCCTACGGAAGAAAGGGCTCGAGTGGTCTTTAGCATATTTATTTAAAGGATTACATGGATTACCTCAAAATGTTAGCTCGCTACTTTGCTTTGTCAAGTGTTTTCTTACGAGAGAGGCTTTGGTTGTACACAATTATTTAAATGGAACTATTATTGGTGGTATCTTTTTTTGATCTTTTATCATAAGTAAATAAAGAAATATTTGGATTGAATGTAAAATTAGATTATATAAGTACATATTAAATTTCAAACTGTCCAACTGCCCATAAACAAAAGTTTCTAATATATTTTTTATTATGTCCCATAATAAACAAAACTAAATATAACACAAAAAAAATCTATACTAAAATGAACATTATTTATTCCATCAGCGAAACATGAAATAAGTAAAAATACGAGAAAAAAACAGGACGCGGCGCTAAGTTCCCGAAAGGATAATCCCAGTGGAGTTGCAACTCTTTGCCGAAAGACACGGGTTCATTTCCTTTGTCCACATAATGTCTGAATGGACATTGGGCAGCATTATGCGTGTGTAATGTGTAGGAAGCTATTGAGCTCAATTGTCTACGCTTCAACGGTCATTCTCTATTTAATATTAACATAAGAAAGTGCCTGGCCATGTTTACTATACGAGATATGTGCATTTCATTTGTAACTCTAATGCTTTAAAATAAGTATTATTTTCGTATTGTGTTTTGAGAACAATTATTTATACACTTTTAGTATAAAATAATTTGACAGTGGAAAACCCTGGGAGATTCGTTTATATTACAAAAATATAAATTTAGTTGGAAAATGAGATATTTTGCACTAAAATAATGACACGTTCATATTCAGCTTTATGTATGCAGAAATATTTTAAAATAATTTCTATACGAATATTTTTTAAAGGAAATCCGCAATAAGTACAAAAGGAAATAATAAAGTTTTTGTCATGATTCTGAAAGCTCTCACATGGAAATTAAATTACTAATAACGATATAAGATTTTTATTATATAACCAAAGTTAATAGATGCACCGTAAGCCGTTGCAAGGTTAGAAAGTGTCTAAGACATGAAAGTTTTCAAATGGTTCGATGTCTTTCTGGGGGTATATCAGAAATATTTTCCACGAGGCTATTAATTTTCTGAATCTAGATTTGTCTGTTAAACTAGCCTTATATGTTGAGTCACAAGCACTACTGCATCATCCTCTCAGATATATATATACTCTGTACGAATCCCTTTTTTTAACTTCACATGTATTTCGGATGCAGCAGGGCAGCCAAAAGCACCCTAGTGTTAAAACACTCCGTTCCCCACACACCTAAATCTTCAAGACATTGTACGTTCCGCGGCTGAACTTATCGGGTGAAATTTTCAGGATATGGTAATAAAATTATTTAAGCGTTGAATTAAATGGGTATATTTCTGGCATTGAAGTAGTAAAAAAAACAGAAACAATAAAAAAACAAATTTCACAAGAAAATAAAAGCATTACAATATAATAAACTCATATAGAAAGTGTTAAGTGATTCGCACACTCAACTTATTTGTCATTCAACACACTTATCTCACATGAAAGATGATACAAAACATTTGATTCGCGGTGTGTGAGCGGTCATTGGCACAGTTTAAATTTTTTTTACGTATTTTCATGACTCAAAAGCGTTAATTTGAGGCTTTATAATGTATATTAGCGAAATATTTTCCGCATAACCGTATTTTTGTGTGTCAGTCAGACAAAGAGTTTTGTGTTTTTGGTATCGAGGTCGGTGTTGTTTGTGCTGATCGTTTGTTTTTGTATTAACGTTTTGGTTTTTTGATTTGTTTTGCTTAGCTACTTTTCTATTTTTCTTCGGTGTTTTGGTATATTTTAAATTTGTATTTTTCTATTTTTTTATCAGCTTCACACAGTACAAGCTTGTGACTGTGAACGCAACAGGTTGTGGATTCGATGCCCACTTGGTGGAAATTACATATTTGATATTTTCATTTCTTCACGCTGGTAACGTGACAAGACGCGACCTTGAGTTCCGCCACTCAACGCGCAATGCTTCTACAATTCAGCGGAAAATGTGAAACGAAAGTCTTAACGGGAACGGAGGATCTTAACACTAGTTTCCCAGATTCACTCTGCCTACCCTGGTAAGTGCAGGATACAGCGTGAAGCTGAAAAACATATGTGCATTTATTTTTAATCTGTAAAATCTGTGTTGGTTCTCACATATCTGCTTTGCATTTGTCAACCTATCAGTCAACGGAAATGGTAATAGCGTATACTTTAGAGAAATATAACTTTAAAGTAAATTTATAATGAGTAGAAAATCAAGTTTATATGAAAACGGTTTTCTAGTGCAGTCACGGAAGAGAAAGCTAACCGGAACATAGGTACGAGTCAGATTACTGGAAATACGATGCCCGACTTTACTCTTTTACAGATTATTATCGAATGTCCTTTCGTTCTGTAATTACATTTATAAGGAAATAATATCAATAGAAGAATAAAGAACACTACGTTTCTTTTTCAGCATCACGCTATAGTCTGCACGTAGCAAGTTAGACAGAGGAAACCTAATGTTAAGACACTCAGCTCCCCACTTTACGTTGAATTATGGAGGCATTGTGTGTTGAGCGACGGAACTCAACGCTGCGCTTTGCCTCGACATTAGAGCTATGTTTCCTCAAGTGGGAATCGAACCCACAATCTGTTTCGTTTACACGCTTGCGTCTGCGCTACGACTGGCTTCAGTTACTTACTCATCACGTGATAAAACGAATGAATCCTTGACATTATAGCAAGCATCACGCTTGCCCTTGTTGTCGGTAAAAAATTGCATTGCTAAATGTCGCTATGGTCTGTAGCATGGTTTCTATAAACTAAAATAAAAAAGAGAACATAGTACCGAGTTCCTTATATTTTGACACTGAATCAAATTTTCTAGAGGTCGTCGAGGCGCAGTGACTGATTGCGACGGTTGTAGGCTGATTTTAACTAAAAAAAATCAATTATTTAATTTTTTTTGCTTTGGTAAAAACAGGGTAACGTAGTGTTTCGCCACTCACCATGTATTTTTTCTAAAATTCGACAAAATTTGGCTTAGCGCTAGGTTCTCTTTGCGTGGGTGCTGCATATGGGTTACCTACAGCGTGAAGAAGTATAAAATATATTTTTTATTCATTATGTTTGAGTGGTGATTTTCACATCGCCTGATCATGAACTAAGATACAGTGCTTGTTCACTACATTTTTAGCTACACATAGTAGGATAGACAGAGGGCACCTGGGAACTTAATCTTAAGACATTCCATTTTCCCGTTAGGACACTTCCGCTCATTTCCTGCCGAATTTTATTGCCTGAGGGGGAACCGCTACACAACTACAATTTAACTATAAAATCATCGCTGTCGTCATCAATATCAACTATCTAACTAAATATCAACTAAAAAAATGTTTATTTAAGATAAAAGATGTAAAGTAAACATTTACCAGAGCATATTTATTTGATAGCTTCCAGGATTCAAGTAAATATAACAAACAAACATAAAAGAGAAAGTACACAATAGCTGATTCACGGTGAACTTAATGGTGGAGCGTTCCTGCTGCACTATAAATAGAAAGTGGGACAGGATGTCTATCTACACATCTAGGTATTTCGCTAGCCTGGCGAGGTATTCGCGTATTTTATGTTTCTAAGCTATTATATCTATTTTAACGGAATATATGTGGGTGGGAGATGGAAGTGTCTTAATGGGAACGGAGTGTCTAAACATTGTGTTCCCAAGTTTTTTTTCCCTAACCTGTCATGTGCGGGATGAGCCGTGACGCTAAAACAATAAATTAAAATGACAGTCACTCTCAACACACACACAATTAAAAATACAGGATATACCTTCGTTTAATTACAGTTATCTTTAAATGCATGCAAAAAAAACTCTAAATGTCTGAAAAATTAAATCCTGATAGTATGAAGTGTATATTGTATAAAATAAAGTAAGACATAGACATCGTCATAGTATAGCTGGTGTAACGTTAAGGAACAGTTTTGAATTTAAATTGCATTTTTTTAGCTTAAAAATTTAAAACTGTGAAATTACATGATTTTAGTTAAATATCTATGTTTTTTTTAAAGTTAACAGTTTTTCTTAATTATTATGTATACGTACGTACGAGTAAATTTATTTATTGGCTAACATTCTTACAAAGTAAGATAAGGCTAATTGAAAATTCAATACATTGCACATACAAATAGGCGAGTTTATATACTTACGACATTATAAAAATATTGCAACTTAGCAAATACCAGATTTTATAAATGCAATTAATTTATTATTAAGGCGGATATTTAGAAGGAAACAAGAAAAAAATTCTTGGACTACCCATAGCACACTGATGCTGGTTGGTAATTGCTTAATTTACTAGTAATACATTTGGAATACTTCAAATTTGTATTTTTTTGTCGTCACGTATTTTCCGTATAATGTGGTCAGGCAGATATAACCTAGTAAATATTCTGTTTTCCATTATTTTAGGAATAATTTTCTTGATATCATCATCATTATCATCAACAGCCACCTTTTGTCCACTGTTGGAGATAGGCCTTCCTCAATTCTCGCCACCACACTCGATCCTCAGCTTTTCGGACCCATCCGCTTCCCGCCACCCTTATGCTCGTCGGCCCATCTGGCAAGGGGTCGTCCCACCGGTCGTCGTCGTCGTCCGGTTTCTTGATATATAGATATTAATTATAACGTTAATTATATTTTTAGTAATAGCTACTAAAAATATATTTAGTGTTTTTCTTTACGTCAAGACGTTACTTACCACTATAATATGGAAATAATATTCCTATTTTAGTAATCACTTAAAATGAAACATGAAACATTGTATTATCTCATCGGTATCCTAATAACTATGCCTGTTCTCACAAAATACAATATTATTTCTCATCACGTTTGCTACATCCGTTTTGATGTAACTCTTTAATTAGCAATGTCATTTCCATGTGCGTACTGTCAGGGACGACGAAAGTGTGTTAACACTCAGGGTTAAATTATTCTTAGACTAGACCATAAGAAAATAGAGTTTATTTGCAAATACAATATTTATCTGAACTTTCATATCAAAACTATGTTTTTAAGAATATACAAGAATCCATAGTGCAGAAATTTTTTCATATAGCTTATTTCTAGCATAATCCAATCCAATTTCTTTGGATATTTAGTACGTATGTTATAAAATCGTTTTTTCTGTCACACTTTCAAGTTTCAAGTTTCAGATTCACATGTCAAAGAAAAATAAAAATATTTTTAAGTGTTTTTCTTACATTTTTCCATGTTAATATCTTTCATGTTAATGTTTTAATAACATTGTTATTACCTACTCAATATAAGGTACATACATGTCTTTAAAATGAAAACAAAACACTCATTTACCTTCATAATTTAAATATTCTGTATTATTTTTAATGAAAAAATGTCATTATATAAAGATTTTACTTAAAAACGATTTTCCTTGATGTTATTTTCTGCAAATATAAAATCACAATAACAATGATATGAATCAACATACAAAAAAATCTTTGGAATTTATTGAAATACCTAAAATATATTATGTATATAAATTTTAACTATACATATAAAGCTTCGCCAGATGCTAATTTACATAAAAAGGTTGTTTATAGTGGGTGTAGAGGCTTAAGACCTTAAGCGTTCATAAGGATTTGGCATAGTAAAATTACTTTAAGTTATTCATGATATCATAAAATATTTAAGTTTATGTTTTAAATGGCGGAAAATGTAAAGAAATTGTACTATTCAGAACATTTTTTTTCTTTTAGCTTCACGCTGTACCTGCATATAGACATCGGGAACTTAGTGTACCCCGCATAGTAGACAGAGGGAACCTAGCGCTAAGCTCCAGGCAACTCCCAATTTTCAAGATATCAGGCATTGAGTGGCGGAACTTAACGCTGCGCTTTGTTTTATTATCAGAGCGAGGAAACAAAAAAAATCCCCCGAGAAGAAATCGAACACACAATCGTCGCGTTTACAATCAAAATGTGCAGTTTTTTTATAAATGCTTATCCAAAATAGAGACCGTACATAATATTTTGGCTCAATATAAAAATACATATTATTGAAAAGTGTTTTTAACATTACAATAACAATTAATATTCATCAGAGAGGTTGAAATCGAAAACGTGATTAAGGTATTTTAGAAAAGAAAATTGTTGTCTATTCTATAAAATACAGGAAATCTGCTAAAACGAATTACTAATAGAGTCATAATAAAAAGTAGATCATCCTCAACTTACTATGGGTAAAATCAGAAAAAATCATATTAATTCTTAACAAGTAAAAATTTTGTAAACATTCTCGAAGCTATAATAAAAAAAAATACAATTACCCATATTAACAAACAAAATTACCATACTAACATCTACTCACAAAGACATAATTAACAAATAATTAATTAATTAATTTTGGCACTTCGAACAAACAAAAACAATCAAGATTATGTCATGAGATTACTGGAACTTGTATAATAGTCGTTCGCAGTCGGTCAAATGTGTTTGTCTAGGCGCGGTGCGTGCCTGCTTGTGACACGCTGCACGTAGCCGGTCATTTTCTATGCTGCACACTTTCCTTGGCCCTGCACGCAGTCCTTGCATGTAGGTGAACTATGATTCTAGGCTAATATCGTTTTGTATTATATTTTATTTATCATGTTCACGCTCTATCCCGCTCACAGGAGGGTAGGCGGAGGGAACTTACTGTTAATACACTCCGTTCCCCACTTTCGTTGAATATTTAAAAAAAAAACAAAATTAGATGTAGAAATGATTGTTGTTTGTAATAAAAATAAGTGCGTATAAGGCTGCGGTTATTTATATATTTACGAAAAAAATTTTGTATTTATTTACCATAAAATGATTTTTATTTTCGGAGCATAAAAAAGGATTTTCGAAGGTACTTCCCTCTATAAAATAGAGCCAATATAGGACAGTAGTAGTTTTACATTATATGATTCTTTTTGGCATTTCAAAAAAATAGAAAAACCTGCTCGAAGTCCAGTTCGATTCTTCGCTATAGAGTCGAGGAAAAGCTCGACGTTGATTTCCACCACTCAACACGCCAGAATTCGGCGGAAAATGGGAAATCAAATGTCTTAACATTAGGATCCTTCTGCCTACCCTGCTGCGTGAGGAGTATCCCTCATATCATCAAGCTAATTAGATATATATCAATTTCTGGTACAGATTATATAATTCCGGATGCACACACGTATATTTAGTTACCCTACGCAGGTCAATGGTGCAGTGGACTAGGCGACGCGTCCGCCCGCAGCTCCGAGCCAACTGCTAATTTAAACAAAACCTAGAATAGTTATGCACAGAGATTGTTAATTATTTTATTTATTACTTAATTTTACACAATTTTGATATATTTATAGTAAACAGTTAGATTTGGTTTTTTTTTTAATTAGTAATGAATATAAATGTAAAAGAGTAGACAGTAAAAAATTACAATGACAATTAATATTCATTTACTAATTGTTTTAGAAAAGAAAATCGTTGTCTATTCTATAAAATACAGGAAATCTACTTAAAGTAAACAAACAAAACAAAAAAATCTGAAATTAATTACTAATAGTCATAATAAAAAGTAGATCATCCTCGACTTACTATTGTAAAATCGGAAAAAATCGTATTAATTCTTAACAGGTAAAATTTTTTACCGATTTGTTTCCGATAAACAATGCCACAACATAACAAATACCATTAAATTAAATTAAAACAATTCAATATCCTAGTTTTTTTTGAGAAATTGTTTGTAATTAATTTGGCCTTACCTTAATAACTAATCAAAGTCAAGATATTATCATTGATGTAAGCCGACATTGACCCAAACTGTCATTATTAAATGTTTTTAAAATACTTGCACGCGATTTGCAAACGCTATTTAAATCTGTATTAGTTATTATAAAACTATAAATTATTTTATTAACCTATTTCATAATATTCTTACTATTGTAACATTTATCAGCTTCACGCTGTATCCCGCAGGGTAGGCAAAGGGAACCTATTGTTAAGACACTCCGTTTATAACTTTCTGGCGAATTCTGGAGGCATGTTAAATGGCAGAACTCAACGCAGCGCATTGCCTCGACACCAGACCGAAGAAATGGAAACATAAATTTAAATAAATATTTCGTCTCCTCGAATGGGGATCGCACCCACAACCAGTCGGTTTTACAGTCACACTTTGTGCCCCTGCGCCACAGGCCTCAAGAAAAAGAAAAATTTGAAAAATTTACATTATAGGTACCTACTTCGGAGTACTACTTATGTAATTTTGTTCTCAAATAGTTTGTTTTAGTGTCTGTTCTGCATCCTACTCTGATCATTTCGGTTGCCGTCAAATATCTATGTAAAATGTATCTTTTCTTTTCGAATCTCATTTGGTCGGATTACTTCTTCTAAGAAGTTTTCTCTAATTATAATATAAAAACTTGTATATATAGGTTCTACCTACCCTACACTATGTAACAGGTGCTCGACTACAAAAAATAATAATAAAAAAACCTCTGAAGCAAAGCTACTCTACGCGCAATGTGATACCCTAATCACGCGCGCATAGTAAAAGTACTTTCGTTCGGGGTCGCATTGCCATTCAAGCTCGCTATCCTGCGTCCATCTTATACCTATATCATTACATCATGGATTTTATGGAAAATTTATATGTTGTTTGTATTTCTGTTGAATTGTTACGCATTTGATGAATATTGTATAATGAATTACTTTTTTTTTATGCAATATTGATTGAAATTAAATCATAAGTTTTTTTTTGGCATTGCCTGTATTTTGGTTGTACATCCCATATTGAGTTCCGCCACTCAACACGCTATGCCTCCAAAATTTGGCGGGAAGTGAGGAATGGAGTGTCTTAACACTAGGTTCCCTCTGCCTACCATGCTATGCGCGGGATACAGCGTGAAGCTAATTTATTTATATATTTTTTATGTCTCTACTGAAGCGAAAAATAATTAACATACTCTGAATCGTATTTAGAGTTAGTAATTATTTTTTCCTTATCTCTTAAAACAAAATGTTATAAAACAAATGTAAAATATTATACGTTATGTTTATATTATATATATGTGTCTGAAATAAACTAAATATTACTCAACTTAAATTTCTGTAAATCTTAATAATTCTACATATTAAAATTCTATACATTTTGCTGTATAATTCTTATAACTTCTACTATAATATAATTTTACTTGTCAAATACAGCTATTTGGCCATAAACTGGGCCTGGCAGGCCTAGGCTGCCATATAATTTTTTCGGCAATTTATATTTATGGTAGCAGCGTTCGATTTTGTAACATAAAACGTGCGATGAACTGTTACTATCTAAATTGGCACTAAACATTTAGATATATAAATATAAAAAATGTAATTCGTTAAATACGTGAGGTATGTACCATTTTCTTTTAAATTATTCCGTTTTATATTTAAATTATCATGCATTTACAATTTTTTTGGTAAATATAAGAAACCAAGATATATTTTTGAAGTTTTATAATAATAACATCATTGAATTATTTGATTACAACTTTTCATTTCCTATGTATATCAGGGTAGATGTTAAATATATGTATATTTTAAGCACTCAATTCTACACTTTCCGACAAATTTTGAGATTTATAGGTAACGAAACAAAACGCTACGCTTTGTCTTACTTTAATTTAAAAAAATCATAATTTAATCAATTATCTGACTTGGTATCGAACTCTGTACCTCCGTGTTTATAGTCAAATGTACGACGACAATGAACATCATTGGTAACATGTAAACATTTTCATATTGTTGGCCTACCCGCTTCAATGTTTCCAGGTCGGTACGATATGGTACCTTCAAAAAGTGCGTCTATCTCCACTTCAAAGGCCGGCAACGCTCCTGTAGCTCCTTTGGTGTTGCACAGGTTCGTGGGCGACGGTGATCACCATCAGGTGACCCGAACGCTCGTTTGCCTTGTCCTTTTTCCGTAAAAAAAAAATTAATAAAATAATGGCGACTTCTCATTATGATTGTTTTATATTCCCCCATGACTGTAATACTAAAATCACCATAAACTTTACAAAAATGATAATTCGTGAGACACTATAGAATTTTCAACATGATAGAGTGAAGGCAGAATAGTATCCAAGTTTAATCAATGATTTGCCCCTCCGAGGTTATATGTAGATGAAATACCTATTTTCGATTCAATACATTATGTTATGTAGGCGACGATTTAATTTCTAATCTGTCTATCTAAAATTCAAACAAAATTGGATTTTAAAATTAGTCAAACCACAGGAAATTACGTAACTACTGAATTATTGATGTCTTATTGTGGATGTCTTAAAAAGACCTAGTGAATAAAATCGTATAAACATTATTTTTTATTTTTATAATTATGTTGAAAATGTGAAATACGTAATAAATCTTACTCACATCAAGCTTAATACGTACTAATTCCAAAAGTTTGCCGAAGAAAACTGAAAACCTACTGTTAGGAACAGAGTTCCCATTAAGATACTTCCGTTCTTAACTTTTCGTGGCATTATGGGTGAGTAGAAGAACTCAATACCGCGTCGCTTCTTTATCAGAGTAAGGACATGAAAATATAAAATATTTCATTCCCTCAACTGGGAATCAAATCCTCAACCGTCGCTTGCATAAAATAAAATATAAATATCTTTTTGAAATGAATAAGTTAAAGTTGCGGTCAAAATATACTAATACAGGTAATTTATATACAAAGAGGGTCTCTTTAACGTGTGCGATATAAGTTAAGTTCTGGATGGAGTGAATTTTAACGACATGTTTATTTTCTATGTTGATATCTACGTGTCTAAATTGTATCTTATTTTTAGAGAAGACATTGAGAATGTATTCTCGATTCCTAAGTTAGAGATTATTCTGAAATATTAAAAGATAGATAGTTTATTCAA
This sequence comes from Heliconius numata, assembly GCA_016802625.1. Classification (NCBI taxonomy): domain Eukaryota; kingdom Metazoa; phylum Arthropoda; class Insecta; order Lepidoptera; family Nymphalidae; genus Heliconius; species Heliconius numata. Next base: position 181,904 of record JAEBDU010000055.1, on the reverse strand, counting down.
AAATACTGTAAATATAAATATTTTTAAAAATAAATAAATTAGGATATCTAATGTACACGGGTATCCCTTTTTTAACCGCAACAAATTATTTTAGTAAGATATTATGTATTTCATTAAAAAAAAAACAAAACTATTTAGCTTTTGATACTTGCTAATTTTTAAATCCTTAGGTTTAATAGTGTTTTCGTCGTGTCTGTTAATAAAAAAAATTAAATTAACATCTATTGTTATAATATAACAATTTTCGTTTCTGATTAAGTTAGAACAATAAAATATTTCTACAGAGATGCTAATAACATAAATATAAATTGTAAAAAACGTATAAGAATTTCGACCTAACTTGATAATAACGTATGGCTTTGTACGCTTTGGATAGCAGTTGGACGGCTTCCAACAGGCGCGAGTTCAAATCCCACTAAGTTCAAAGTTTGAGACGTTTTCTAGAAAAAGTAATTAATTTAGAGAAAATACAAATATATATAGAAAACTATCATTACAATAAAATTTTATAGATATACTAGCGGCCCGCTCGCGGTTACACCCACGTGAACTATGTTATTATTAATTTCTGTCTCCATGACTACGTCCTAGTGACGTCTATGCAAAATTTGAGACTCCTGGCATTTGTAGTAACGGAGTTTCATACAAACATTCGACCCCAAAAACAACCCCTTAAAAGTCGAATATTGCAAATTCCCGTCTTAGCGAGCACCTACGTCCTATAAGTAACCCCTATGCAAAGTTTCAGATTCCTAGCACTTGTAGTTTCTGAGATTTCGTGATGAGTGAGTGACCTTTCGATTTTATATATATAGAAAAAGAATAAAGAATTTATACTTTTGTTTTAGAAAATCTTACGTTGAAATCCAAACGTATGATTGAGAAATAACAATCCTACTTATTTATTAGGAAACGTTGGTTTATTGTTATTACTTTGCGGTATTGTCTCATTATCGTCAATTTATTTCAAGTATGCTAACTATGTATTTGATACAACTTCTTGTTATAATAGTAAAATTATATGTAAATAAATGGGAACGCGGCGCTTGTGGGTTCGATTCTCACTAGCGGCGGCGTTAAGCTCCGCTACTCAAATACTGGTCACACACGTGTTAGACAATTTTCAAGTACGTCACATGGTATGCAGAGGGAACCTAGAGAATTTGGGAGAAATTACGTGTTGAGCGGCGGATCCTAATGCTGCGTTTTGTACTAGCTACTAAAGCGAGAAAATTAAAATATTAAAAATTTCATTCCCCCAAATGAAATTGAACTCACAACAGATGCTTTCACAGTTATACACTGTACCACTGTATCACGACAGTTTCTATTAATTAAATAAAAAGCATTTAAAAATATATATTTTTTTTATTTCAAAATCACATTGAAGAAATAACAGCTACGGAAAATATATGCATCCTATAAATAAAGTACAAGAGCAAACGTAAACAATATAAAGTTCATTATATACTCACAGCTTTTTTGCTCGCGAGGGTGTTGCTCTGCCACGTGCCCTGTCCGGGCATCGAACTCGTTCCTAAAGGAATACCTTGATTTCGCTTATATGGCGGGTGATATTGGCTAGAATATATATTTATATAAATATACTAAACGTTCTTAAGTGTATATTGCTTTTTTATTGCATATGTAATAGTTATTATCTATACGTTATTTATTTTGTAATATCAATATTTAATAAGATTTTAAAATATTATATTTTGCAATTATTAACGTTAAATATTTAAATAAATGATTGTCATATCAGAGTGTGATTAAACTTAAGGAAACTATTATGTATCATGTCTTGGACTGACAAAAGGTAGTAAATTAGTAAATTTAAAAAAAGTTAATTCGATTTTCAAATGACTAACATTTTCCATGACGTGCACAAAATAAACTAGGAATAGGTATTGTTACGTAGCGTCTATCACATTGCGCGTGATGAGTATTGAATTGGACACAAAAACCTTGGCTTTGAACCCGTGACCCTACTGCTGTCACACTACTAAGCAAATATTTGTATTACTTATCTTTACATATCACGTTTTTCGGGGTAAAAAGAGGAAAATCTGGAAATACTTTAAGATACTACGATTTCCGCCTGTCAAAGAAAATTATAATGAATTCAATCATAGCGTTAAAAAAAGTTACAAATATAAACTACCCTCCAGTCTGATTGACACTAATATATAACATTGTTATTAGTATCTAAGTTAAAGTAAATTTGAAATAAACAATTATTAATATTAAAACTATGGTTGATCCTTTAAAAGATTTATTTAAAAATTCCATAAACAAAAGTAGGTATATTCCATTATAAATTTAAGTAAGCGAAAAGGCTAGTCTGCTTGTGTCATCCAAAGTCAATAGCCTTGCGAGGAGCAAGACCCTTTAAATATAATTAGGTATAACAAGACTAAAAACGTGCGCCAAAACACGTGTTTTTAACTTGAATCAGGTATCTTGTTTTACCAATATGGTCAAAAAATGTTTTACGTATATTTAAAAAAATAAAAGACAATACTTATAATGTTATTTTAGAAAAGTATATACTCATCACCATTATAAAAAAATATTTCTATTAAAAATAAAGCTTAGATGATTATTCCTATAGGTCGTTCCCGCCAAGTATCTGTCATTGACATTTGACACAGATAACAACTAGAAAAGTATATATTAATCGATAATCGCTATAACAATACCGATTTTATTATGCTATAGTAATTAATAAAGATTTAGGAACAAATTAGCCAATATTTTTATTTTCTTTTAAATGGAATACAAATAAAAAGCGCCACCACGTGGTCAGATAGGGTCGTTGAACTTTTGTAATTATATTCGGTATCGGATTCAGCCTGTAGTGTTCCGCTCCTAGTTCACACGCTTTGTAGCTTTTCATTAAATACACAGAAGATTTATTGAATTCCTATTTAGGTGGTTAAGAAAGTATTTTGAAGAAAATAAATATAACATAACCGATATATTACAAGCACAAGCATCTATATCACTTTGTTTAATAAATGATTAATGTTATTAATTTCAATAATTATAAACATTGCTGACTAAGTAAAAAATAAATAACGAAAGGTATACATCAAATTAAAATAATAAATCACGTGATTAAAAACATACTATTCCGCAATCACACGATACGACATTACATTGTGTAATAAATGCGTCATTTCACACGACGGAGAAATCGCGGGGTAACGTACGATAAATTGGAGCATCGCTAGGGGCTGTTGAACTGCTGTATCGATATTTACGAATAGGGGTTATCGAGGTAGACTACCTGTCATTCACCGCATTCATGGGGTAATTTAAACCTCATACCTATTAATGAATTATAATATTATACCTCAATGACTGGCGTTAAGTTGATACGAGTTTATAATTTTCCTTATGAACAGTATGTCACGTAATTATGATGAGCGAATATTTGTCCATTCGATTTTTCTATTAATAATATTACACATTTCAAATTTCCACACAGCGTCAGCAAAAAATAATAGGTATGTGTTACGCTCATAAAAAAATCATAATACCTTTGTAAATTTGCGAGACCACACGGATATAAATGAAAATTGCCGTGGGCAAAACTTGTCAGATGGCTTCATCCCCGAAAACCAATTATTCATGGACAGCATAATGGTAGCCTGAGTTCGGACATGTTTCGTCACTCAGCACTCATGCTTGTGTCGTCGGTCAGGGACGAACTTTTGGGGGCCAACGACCGGTCAAATATTCTGCGATGAAAAAAATTGCACTCACTATTAACTTGTAAAAATCGGAGGTGTTTAACATCTTAATAGCGACTTTTATTATCTACGTCCGTTCGTGAGGCGAGTAATAGCTCAAAAATTGACAACTTTTTGATTTTTGGACTCCGAGTAACGGCTGCGAATAATCAAATTACTTGCAATTCGCTATAATCGATTACAAATACGTTACGTCCATAACAGTATGTATAGAAGCGCGCGAATGTCCGCCAAAATTTCAAAATGGCGTCTTTTTTTTCTATCGACGATGCAAGCCAAATTAAACTGGCGGACGTTCGTTGACCCCGCCGACGTGACCCGAGTGTGACGTCACGTGACGTAGCGCGTGTGACGTCACAAGATGGCGGGCGCACGTAGCATGATGCATACAGCTGGTTGCTATAATTTTTAATGTTCAAGGTCTTTTTTTTACTTTGACTCGTTTTACTCGGTGATTTGTCACAATGGAAGTTCGCAATTGATATAACTCTAATGATTTATGTATGTGTATTGTGGCATTTAAGTGTCTACGATAATAGATTTATAGTTGTGAGTTGTGACTAGAACGCACCTATTGTGATTTATTAAACGGGATTTTAAAGTGAGCAATATTTCAAAAAAAATATGCAATATTTATAAGCTAAGCTAAGTGGAAATAAAAATGCAAGTCATTCGTAATTTTACATTAATGAAAAATGTAAATATTTAACTCTACAATTATTCAGTATTAGAATACAAGTAAAGGCCTTGAAAATAATGATTTAGAATTGGAATCTATTGAAATTCTTCTAATAACTATAACTTTTATACAAACTATATTTTGCTAGTAGTAACGAAAATGTGTCCATATAAGAAAGTAAAAAAATATAAAAGAGACAAAAAGGCATACTATCTTATGTTCATTTTGATCGTATACATGAGAAAAGTATACTTATATGAGCAATTGAGCATAAATGTATGTTTGTGCAACTAAATGAGCGAATGTTAAAATTGTCAAGCATTCTAAATATAATTATGTCAATGTCAATCATGAAGTATAAATATATCAGGCAACAAATGAAAACTCTGAAAGATTGTTGTTAGATTTCAGTCTAATTTTAAACTTTTCGAGAATAGGACTTTTAATATAATATTCATATGCGCATTAAGATTAATGTGCTGGCAAATAATAATAATAAAAATCATTTATTGGTAAAAGATAGTTAATATGATAACAAAGGTCGGGATTGTAGCAAAAGGAACTCCTTTTGAAGCATAATTAAGTGAGTGAACTGACTCAGTTAATTATGCTTCAGGCTTCGAATTTCAAAAATAAGAAAACCTCAGATACTTCCAGAGCGTTCACGATTTGTATACCGTACTGTAATTTTAATTAAAATGATTGAAACTTTATTAAGATCATTTGAATTTCATGCAGGATAACTACTTAAGCAATAAAATTGTAACCTCAATTTTGAAAAGAGCAACTGTTGGGTTTCTTGCCGGCACTTCTCAGCAGAACTGCCTTCTGGACCGGTGGTAGCTATATTCATTCGATATTTCAAAAATTCTTGTAAAAGTCGATTTGAATAATAAATATTTTGAATTCGAATTTGAATTTATAAATCAATACACAAACAAAAAAAAACCTGTGTCTAACGAACGAACAATAAAACCGCTTGCAAATTAACCGACCTACTTACACGATATTGTCTCCTTATATTAGCATCCGCTGATTCTCTAACTGGCGTTTGACTTTTGGTCTTTTATATCCACGACATTTTAGCCACAATATCTAAGACATTAGCAGCTAGAATGGTGTGAGCTGCGAAGGCGGTACTTAAGAACGGTTGACCTACATACCGGTCGCGTGGATATGACCTCGCTAAGTTTATTGTCAATACCACTCGTTTGAATACGGAACCATTGTGCTTGGATCATGATTTCGGTATGTCTGACGCGTTTGTCATACTTTTTGTTCAATAATACTTCAGTTGTCAGAAATGGAGAACGTCAATGGAAAATATTATAAAACTCTTTGTTATATAGATTTGTTTTTTCTTACGTTATTATAGTAATATGCAATTAAAGATTATTTCAAGTTGTCATCAAAACAGTGTCTAAACAAAGATGGTGGCGGCTGTCAACATTTATATATTTTATTTTTTCCAATGTCTAAATCAGGTTGCATATGTAACATATACCTATTAATTTAGTGAATAAAGCATTTATTTATTTTTTCTTAAAAGTGCAATCACTAAATGCCAAGTGTGCTCTCAAAAGTTCTCTTAAAAAAAAAGAAATGTTGTTAAAAAGTTTTTGTTTCGTGTTGTGTGTAAGTAATGTTTATACTTTAATGGTATTAAAAGGTTCTGATATCCACCAGCCACTGAAAATAAAATGTGCTCGTATAAATGGTGCTTTACCTGTTTTATTTAGTAATTTTATGTGGTCGCTTTGTACGGACTTTCTTTATATATTTACTCTTTTTTATGAGATTTTCGATGTATCCTAAACGCTGTAAAATTTTGTAGGCAAATGGGGGTCGACTTTCGCCATTCTATGTTTTTTAAAGTAGGGAATCGAGTGGCTTAGCACTACGTTCTGTGGATTAAAAAAAATGTTTAAAAAAAGATTCAAGTGAAATTTAATGTATTTACACTTGTATATGGAAATAATCGTGATGAAACATATAAAATATACGTAAATTTATCAGACTTTCTTACAACGTCTATTTTTAAGATGATAACTCAATTTTCCATTTTCACATAAAATTATATATTAACTGATGGGTGCCACCTTTGTACTCGTATATTTGAACTCTTAAGTCTTAAACCAACATCACATCCATTCAAACTGGTTTCAACTAAATTAATATAAAGAAAGCATCTTAATAACCCTCCCTTAGCATTCGGGAAAAATAGGAAACTTCAAACTAATGTCAATTGAGATTGCTGTTCCTCGACCCATCTTGGAACTGTATATTCAAACAACCGCATGTCCCAACAAATTCAACATTTCTAAATAAATCCCTAGATCCAAGCCCGAGGTCTGTCCATTACCATCCTACATTGTAAGACCATGGGAGATGCGGCATCGATGGCAGATAAATGACGCTATGCAGAGTCCAAAGGTTTGGTAACGGTCGACCCACAAAACTATCAATACGTAACTGTCTAACGTACAGTTAACAATAATATGTATATGTTGGAACTATGGCTAGGCTACACTTAAGGAGTCGTTGTTAGTAATTCATACTTATATTATAATCGCCACTTGGAATAAATTAGTTTCGTCACGCAGAAATCTGAATACGGTTTTAAATGTGGCTGACTTGATACAAGCTATTGATTTTCTTAAGAGGTTCTTTCTTCTATAACAAAATCATATTCTTTTCTTTAAAAATAAAAAATATAATATATATTTTAATTTCTTTCTTAGTTGTAGTGATGACAACAAGTGTTATAACAAAGATAAACCAAAATTGTAGGAGTAAAGCTTAGGCTGTCCGTAGGTACCTTATAAAATACGAGAAATTTAAACATGAAGATTAGTGAAGTATATTAGTAACATATATAAACAAGAAAATTAAGTCTAAAACGAAGTGGTGTTACTAAAACAAAGAAACTTATTTTGTTTAACTAAAATCATCGTCTCTAATATTAATGTGACATTTAACATTTAAAAAAAATCAAAAAGTAAGTGGACGTAAAATAAAACAAATTCTAGACTAAAAAGAGATAAATGTAGATAAAAAATAATATGCATGTACGAGTACGTTGCTGATTGCTTTAATAATAATTATGAGAAATTATTCATAATTTAAGTTTTGTTAGATTTTTTAAATAGAAACATATTATGAGCATGTGAAAAAAAGCTACTTTCGACACTTTGTTTTATTTAAAGTAAATTTAAAGATCACGCTTTCATGCATTTGCTCTATAATTGTTAAAAATTTAAAGTTAATTTCTAAAATTTTTCTTTTCAGTATCATTTAATTTTTTGATCAGCTGTGCTTAGATCTGAGTATATAATTAGAATGATCCTGTTGAAAAGAAACTAAATTTCCTTCCCTGTTGAAAAGAAATTAAACATAAACTTAAATAAAGTGAATATTGGGAATATTGTAGAGTTTTTTTTTTATTTTTAGTTTTTTTTTGTCAATAAAAATGAAAAGCAGATAACATAAACAAGAAAAATAATTGAAAACGTCAAAATATACCCTCCAATAAGTAATTGTATATATTTCTAAGTAATTAGAGATACAGCCTTACCAATGAATCATTCGAGAGGCTTTGATATAAATTAAGTTAAAGTATCGTAACGGTTGACCCAGATCGCGAGGTTACCTAACAAGTTCCTAACAGTTAAACGTCACATCCTGATATGGTGTCTCTTGGAACTGGGATGGCCAGATAACGGGGGTCTGCACTGCTTTATGACACGGATGTAGGGGCTGGGTGGTGGAGTAAACACTTTATAATTATCCAACTCATGATGGAATAGAAAATCGTTTTTAATTTGTAACTGTAGGTTGAAAAAATGTAAAAAAAGCTTCAGGGTGTTCCTTGTTGAGACCGTCGTGATAAAGGGGCACAAGCATGTGTAACGCGACGCTTTTGGGCTTTATTCCCAATCAATTCCCAAAAGGGGGAATGAATTATTATTCACCCCGCCACTCAACAGGCAATGCCTTGATAATTCAGCGAAAAGTGGGGAACGGAGTGTCTTAACATAGTCAACAGGTTCAGGTTCTTATCCTGCCGCATGCTAGATACAACGGGAAGCTAAAAAAAGATGTTCCTTGTTTCTTGACAGTTGAAAATTAAAACTACACATATATATTTAAGAACTTCAAACAATATATTAAATGGAGTGATTATTAAACCAACCTTAGGTATAATTTAGAATGTTTATTATTATGTATTCAATCAATAATATTGTATCTATAACATAATTAGATACAAAACCGCTGTCGTGAGGACATTATCGGTTGACTCCAGAGCAAAAAACACCAATATCCATGCAAGATATGACTGACACATGCGGTTAGACAATATTAATTATGTTATATTACCTTAGATTCCAGATATAACTCAATCTACCACTTCTAGTGAATCCCTTCACATCGGTGTTTATTATCGTATTCTCTAGAAACGTTTGCGGATCTTACACTTACTTCGATAAATGGATATATTTCTTGGCTGTAAGCTAATTACGTACATACAGACAGACGCGAACCGATAGATTTTTTTATTAGTTCTACGTGAAGGTATGTTATAGGGCTTAGAAGTAAGAAATCGTTTGATGAATTTAATTGCTTGAACTATTCTTGTTATGTTTGATTCGTGGTTCAGGCTGTGTGTATTCCGTCACTCAACACGCAATGCCTGCAAAGTTCGGCGAAAAATGGGGAATGAAATGTCTTAGCACAAGGTTTCTTCCTATTCTCCTATGTGCGCGATATGCGCCTTTGAACTAGTGCATGTGTCGAGAAAACATGACATGTTTGGTATTTCATGGATTTCCATTGCAGGCGCCTATTGCATTTCATCGAGTTAACAGTATCTGGGATTTGCAACACAAAAGTATTAGTGGAAGGTTTAAGGTCTTCTCTCTATCTAACAAAATCCAATATAGTATAAATCTTATGGATGTATGGATATACTTGAAAAGAAGCTTGAGGGTTCTACTCACACTCGAGTGAATTATTTTCGTTCATTTCGTTATGACTGAATGTCTCTGAATTAGTAGAACTAAGCAGAAATTGGGAAATTGGGATCTTATTTCTAGATTCCCCTTATTACTTTATTGTGTGGAAAATAAGGAATTATTTTTTATTTTAACATTAACATGAATCGTAGCACAACGTCCACATTGGCATCAGGATTTTTATTTTTCTATTTAGAAGAATTAATTTTTCAATTTTACCGTAAGAAATCTATATTTGTTACTAAATTCAATTCAATACTACAACCACGTTTACAGTCCACTACACCAAGACTACGGCCTCAATCTATCAATATAAAATATATATTTCAAATACCATACATCCAAAAACTAAGCCATAAATCTTTACATTCTACGAAGCTACAGACAAACCCGCAGGCAACAACTAATAATTACGAAGTATTAGAATAATAACCACCTCGTGGCCTACCATTAGCTCAGTGTGTCAAACCTAACGGTACCGACCGCATCCTGCGACCTACATACCGGATTTATAATATTTTATACGCCTTAGCTTTATATTAAAACGGGTTATTTTGATTTTAGAGTGACCATATATCATTCTTTATGGGGTTCCGTATATTTTTTTTTATTTTATTGCAAGAGATGATATTGTTATATTCTAAAAATATCATTACTTCATATATGGCCTTCGGAAAGACAGTATCAAAGATACTGGAGGAAGGTCACATAAAAAGCATTAGGACCCTCTGAAGGGCATGTATGAAGAGGTTGATGACAGTGGACGAGGCGAAAGAGGTATGTAGAGACCGTAGCGTTTGGCGCTCCGTACTCTCTGACTATCCCGCTAGGTCTACAGCGTGAAGCTAAGTTTAGTTATTATTAATAGTCCATTATATCCTTCGTAGTCTACTCATACAAATAATATATGGTTCGCAATTATATTCCACTCTTCATATATATGTATTTTTATACATATAGATGTTGATGACAATGGAGGAAGCGAAAGAGGTACACAGAGAGCGTAGAGTTTAGCGTTCTCTCCGGCCCTAGAGATAAAATGTAGTTGTACAAAAATATAATGTAATTTGAATGAAAATTATGATTTAGTTCTAATTTTATATTTTTTTTCACCTACACTTTAGTTATTATATTTTTATAGCTAACTCTAAAATAAGGGTTTCCTCAATTTAGTACAAGTAACGGTGAAAAATAAAGTATGTGTATCAAGTTGCATTCTGGTTTCGCTTAACTTAATTATTTTTCTGTGTTATATTTTATAATTACTTTACTCATTATTATTATTTTTTACATATAAAAATGCAATATTATTGTTTACTTTCTTGTATTGAATTAATGAAATTTCTGGTATAATTGTCCATATTAAATTAACAAACTGCTCCAATTTAATTAAAAAAAATGTTAATGACAGTAAAGTATAGTAAGGTAGTTAGAGAGACAGTTTTCAATTTAAGAAAATTATAATTTCTAGACCTTACGTGTTTTACGGCGAAACTTAACGCCGAAAGCCAGGAAAATGAAGTTATTAGTACCAGTCACACTTTAAGTACCAGAGCATGATAAAGAAACTAATCCATTCCCTTGAAAAGGAGTCGAACCCACAACCAACACATTTACATTCAAACTACCCACTAAGCCACGATGGTTTCGTATAATAAAATAGAATGTATTATAATACCACACATAACTATTACATATAAATGAGTCATACTCAAGTTAAAATAAGATATAACTGTAACCCATTAATCAAAAGCCAAAGAAATATCTCAGGAAATATAATCTTCGGGCTCGCTCTATAAACCTTATGTAGTCTCTTATGTCATTTAACATGAGTTGTTCATTGGACGCAGGTTCGATGTCTGTAACGGTAACCGATGTGGGTCATCGGGCCAGGCTAATATGTACTTACAACGGTACCCCCCCGATCAGACCACATTTGCTTCTCACAAGCCGACTTGCCTAAGGCTATATTTAGTTATAAACTTTGTATGGAATATTTGCATAGACGTTTTGTTGTTTACGTGGTTGTTTGGGCTGTATAATAGTTATAGGGTTCATAGGTGTATTGGAAATTACGTTAAATCAGTTTGTGCTAGTAAGATTTTTTCCTTTAAAGTATATATTTTTTATAAGATTTTTATTTAGTTTAAAAGTTTTTACAAAGTAAATCTTAGTAAATCGTTCCTGTGAAACAATGACACGTGCAAAGCTTTGTGCTTGTGTATTTGTCAAATATACATTTATTTTACAAATTTAAAATATTACCAATTAATATATTACTATAATATAATTGCCAAATTAAATATTAATTATATTTGGACGTTATCCGTTTAGATATGTTTTAAATAAATTTAAAGGACCTACACAAATTTTCATATTTGGAATGGACTTGGATGGGGCCGCCCAATATTCCTGAAAATGGATCCAAAGTTTTCCCTTTACGTTATAATATATTTGTACTAATACTGTTTTGTAATGACCTAATCAGGAAATTAAAGCCTTCGTAGCACAGTGGCATAAGCGTGTAACTGTAAACTGTAATTGAATATACTTTTATTAAATTAGTGAATCAATTTTACATTTTTAAATATAAATTATTATAAAAAAGATACATTTAAAAATATAAAAAAACCACTCTTCCGAGGGCGGGACAAGGGTCCAAGCCATCGGTGGCTAGGGCTCCAGAGAGAGGAACCTCCGCACAATACGTGCCGTCTCAAGTAACACTGCCTTCTGTATCCGGTTCTTGATCCAACAGCTAAGCGATAGCCTCTTAAGGTGTTGGTCGAGGCTTTTCGCTATTAAACCGTTAACCGAAACCACTATCGGCACAATGATAGTCGCATTGACATCCCACATGGCGGTAATCTCATGGGCTAGGTCCAAATATTTAGATTGTTTTTCTTTTTCGGCCTTCACGAGATTTTCATCATGTGGGATAGTAACGTCAACAATCACTGCGCGGCGCGCCGCTCGGTCTACTAGTACTATATCAGGTCTATTGGCAACAATATACCTGTCAGTAATAATAGACTGTAAATTATTATTTAATAAAGCCTCGAAAATTCGGCAGAAAGTGGGGAACGGAGTGTCTTAACACTATGATCCCTGTGCCTAATGCGAGATACACCAAGAAGCTATAAAAAGGGGCGCTAAAGTTGTTTTCTAGAAGGCCTATCTGGGCTACTTAACTGTACATATAGCAAGTACGTTACTCAGTTACTTTAAGAAAGGTGTGTTAAACATTATCGATGGTAAGCAGTGTATATGTTTATTTTTCTCTTTAGTAAATAAATAGTAAAATTTTATGTGAAAGCATAATACTTAATGCAGAGAAATTTTCGTGAGTTTTCACGTTTTACTCATATATAAGAGTTTGTAAAATCATCAGTGTCTGACTGAAAAACTGATCGCTGGTTCCGTTTCCAATCGGAGGAATGAAATGTTTTCATGTCTTTTAGTATTATTTTTAGTATACAAATTGCGTGCAATGTTTGGCATTCAGCACTATAGTGTAAAAAAAAGTGTTAGGTTTTCCTGCTATATGTGGGACAATGTGTGGAAATTAATTAAATAAGGCAAGAGCAAAAATGATTCCGTTAATTAATTTTTTTTTTCCAATTAAGGATAGGACTCTCATTGCCGCCACTTTCCTCCAGTACTGTGTCTGTCTGTAAATGAGCCTGTTCGATTCCTAGACTAGAGGAAATGAATTATTTTCATTTTTTTTCAACGTCTTGAGGTTCTTTGCACAATTGGACGAAAAATGGAGAACGGAGTATCTCACCACCACCACCCAAATTGTTGCAGGATATGGCGTGAAACTAAAAATATATATAATACCCGTTTACGTCGTCCATTCTTAACATTTAAACAATCATTTAAAAATTAGGTTTTACGTACTACTGGGTTGTATACATAACAGCGCTGACTAATGTGCTTGTGCGCGTCAAATCGTAGAGCCATATCCGTTAGTGTTACACGATAAACCGACTTTGAATAGCGTAGGTCATACTTTCAGGATTTGCGATCATTTATCCGGCCTCGTTTCGGTTTTGCCAGTATTTATTTACAAACTAGTGGTCCTCGCGTGGCTTCGCCCGCTTGTACAACACAATTATTTAATTTGTCATTTTAATTATTTTCGTGATTGTATAACATTATCATTTTAAGGGAAGTTTTCCAAAATAGAATAGTGAAAACCCCAGTCTTACGTATATAAAAAGAAAAAATATGACACATAAACAAATAAGTTTATTTAACAACATTTTAAGAGGATTCGCACAATTAGTATTCATATATTAATAGAGATTTCGTATAAAAAATTGACGTAATGCATATACGTCAACGTAATAGGGATTGAACATTTTTATAACTATAAAACACATTTTTAACTCATTTTATAATAGACAGCAGTTCTTAATGATGTAGACTTTGATACTGCTTTACTGATTGCTTTTCTTAATATGGCGAGGAAACCGAAATATATATTTAAATATAAACATTATATAAATTAAAAATAATAGTAAAAATAATTAAAATTATCATTTCCAAGCCGTACCACAATGGAATCACTAATGATGTATATCTTACACTTATAATTATGTGTAAAACACGTAATATAAATAAAAAGAAAACATATAAAAGAAAGAAAAGGAAGAAAAGTTATTACTTAGTACGCTCATATCTCTCCATACATTTTATTAAACTTTATATTTTTTTACACAATTAAATTTATTTCACAAGAATTAATTGTTAAGCGCAGTAGACATTAAAAAATAATTATACAATTGCCGGAAGGGTTCACCACTAAGTCTTTTCGATTTAAATAATATTAGGTATCAATATTGCAATATTAATGTTTCTTTCATTTAATATATTTGTATATTAAGTGATGTTAGATTTTAAACGTGATAATAATTAAAATCAAATCAGTTATTCTGTGTTCTTTTCCTCTTAATATTATTTTTTTTAATTTTCACACATCTTTTACGGAATAAGTAGAGAAACTAGTAGATAATAATTAACGTATTCTTAGTTTTTCGCTCCATTCTTATTTTATCACGAAACCTAGTATTAAGTGACTCTGCTAAAATGAAAATAATTTACATCCTCCACTGGAAATCGAACCCCCATCTGTCATATTTACAAATCAAAGGGCTTGTCTAAATTTTAAATGTAACATGCATACAATAATAACATACAGTCCACAACAATATCACCCATTTTGAAGTCGGTTAAACAGTAAATTATACACGTTTCGATTATATAACGATGTCGTCAATAAAATTAATTAAGTTTATAATAAATTGTCTTTTCCTCGCTTTATCCTTATTCATTTCTACTATTTCTATAATCGTAAACCAACCGGAAAGTACAATTTCTGATTCAACAAACATATGGCTTAAATGCTATTTTTAATGTAGGTTAATCTTCACGCTTTTTCCCGCATAGCAGGATAGGAGAAACACTCCCCCACATTGCGTATTGAATGACGGAATACCATACCGCTCTTCTCTTTTATAAATAACGTTTAACAATTGTAAATAAAAAAAATAAAATAAAATTATAGTGACACTTGTATATACCCCTATATTATTACAATTATTACAAGAGTTAACGACAGGTTATGAGTTCGATTCTCCCTCGAAACGCAATGCTTCCGCAGGAACTGAGGATCGGACGCCGGTTCCCTCTGCCTACCCTGCTATATACGGAATACAGCGAGAAGCTAAAAATATAAAAAAAAACTGCATATATGTTAAAAAAGTGACGCAAACTCCTAGACTACGTAGTATGCAAATTTTGTATTGCTTTTATTTTCCATGCCATCCGGATGTTTTAGCTATTTACATTGTGAATATTAACAGTAACGCTTCAATTGAAGTAATATCGCGTTGTCCACTCGATGATATACTATAGAAAGTAATATCTATTAACTACTAAATAGGAATATAATTGAACATTCTTATTACAATTACATGATGATTCGTTTCTGTACGGTGATAATAAAAGGCACTCGCCAAACAATTGTATTAAATGTATTTTTTTTTTAGGTTCCCATTGTATCCCGTAGGTAGTATCTATCACCTATTTGAGTTGAGTGAGGTTTGCTCCTAGTAAGGTGCAGCAGATTCTTTTGGAGGAACTCACGATGGCCAAATCAGACGTAATACAGTTTCTTATAACCCCGGGGGACGACCATGACCGAAGTTTCAGCAAAAATGCCCTCCACAACTTTTCCTACGTGACTGTTTGGGTCTCTTATAATTAAGTTTTTCACACTGTCCCACTGTCCTTTTTGGACCCTACGCTGATCTGAGTGGCATAAGCATTGATTAAATTCGTGATTACCCCCTCAATGAATACCCTTACAGTTTTACCAGGTAATCCAATATTTAGTACCCTTGTCGAACGTTACGGAACTTTTAACGTTTTGCAGTCAGTTTCCTGTAGGAAAGCAGGTAAGCTGGTATAATTTGCTGATCTGGTTTCAGCTGAAACTGAACTGATCCAGTATAGGCTTATTCAGTACTGATGACCATTATAAATACCGAAATTTGCTAAAATATAATTACCTTCAGTTATCATTATGTCTTTAGATTATCGTTTTGATAAAATTATAAGTTTCTTAAAACACCTACGTCGGTTTTACCCAAAATTAATACTTGGTAAGCACCTTACCTAATGATAAAATAGTCGATAGGTAATATTAATTGTTTTGCAATAAGTACTTCTATCTAAGGTGCATTCATATCGATATCTTTATCAAAATCTAATAAAAAATATAAGCAAAATAGTTTTTTTCTCTATTTATTTGTATTATATAATAAAAACCATTGGAAGTTACACCTTAGTGTCAAGTATTCTCCACTAACATCGAGGCGTGGTGATCGCCCCAGCTAGTTATCATACCGGAATAATTAGACAATTAGACGTTGTTTCGCAAATAATTTACAGTGTTACAGTTTCGCTTTGTGCGTGTTTGTGCGTAGCATCTTTATTTTAATACATGTATGGATTTTTTTGTTATTTTTTATTTATTAGCGTCGAGGATGGTTGTAGATGGCGAATGGAAATAGGAGTATCTTTTAATATATCTATCTTTTCTCAGGTTTTTCAGTTTTCCATGCAATGCTAGATTGCTAAATTGTTTTATATAACTAGGGTGGGGAAACTCTTACATATATTTTTAATTTAATTAAATATTAAGTTCGTCGTCGCGCAGGGGCACATGCGTGTGACTGTAAACGGTTCGATTCCCACTCGGTGAAATGAAATATTTAATATTTTCATTTCCTTGCACTGGTAATGAGGCAAAGCGCAGTGTTGCGTTCTACCTCTCAACACGCAATGTATCAAGAATTCGGAAACTGGGGAACGGAACTGTCTTAATGGAGAAAGTCATGAAAAGATTTCATTGTCAAAAGTTAATCAAAACAATTGTCATTAAGAATTTTTAAAAAAATAAAGCAGTAAAATTATTAAAAAAGAAAAAAATAACGGTATTTAAAACAAATATAATATATTTTTTAACGTCGAGATTTCTTTCTTGCAATTGGAACAATGTTATATTTAAAAATAACTTGGAATACCGTGGCTTATCGGATCTGATCGCTTTATGTGTACTTCAATATACTTTATGTAGTATTTTCGATACATTCCTTGATATTATAATGAAAATTGTTATATATTGTACTGTCATTTTGTTATTTACTTTTTACTTTTATTTTCTCATTAAGATTCTGTGTTACATATACTCGTATGTCGTAGGTAAGTAAGTATATATTAATAGATGGCTTGGTAAATATTTTCATAGTTTTCTAATAGTTTGAGTTACCCGAAAGCCCCACGAAGTGAATATTACACATTAATCTAATGCGTGTATCTTATATTCAAAATATTTTAAGGATGTATTTCAATTGTGTCAATTATTGTGTTATTAGGTTCACGAAAAATGAGTCCTCAGCATCACCAGGCCATATAAATACCAGCTTGCTATCATTTAGAGATTGGCAACAATCATATCAATAAACGGACACACCTTAAAATTAACATAAAAATGCCCATTCCCATATCCGTATATAGTTAAGCTGAAATTCATGGAACCCCTGCACAGACAGACAGGTGACCCACATAACACCATTTCACCAGCTAATGGCAATGTAAACACGCTTTCTACGAAAAATTCCGTTCACCTTTCGCTTGCTCATTTTCTCCTGGTAGGTTGGTACCCGAATACGACCAAATACCAAAACCAGAGTTCGTCGTGCCAGTTACCTCGGTGGTTACCGTTTGCCGACCTACCACTATGTTATGTACTTTTTTCGTACAGTTAGATTTTAAACAGCATTAAAATGCTGAGATGAGATTCCTGATAAGGTTAGCACGTGACGCTGAGACAATAGACTTCCGATGGTATAACAGTTTCGGAGTAACTTGTACTTTATATTTACTAGTTTTTCCTTGTGTTTCATATCCCGATCTAGTAATTTCAGTGTTGCACAAGGTAAGGCTGTAATGTAAGGCTGAAATTGTGTAATTTGTAAATCGTTAAAGGATTTTATTTAAATTAATTAATACAAAAGTAAGTTATACCATATTGTATTACATTTATTGTTGGTTGCATTGTCCTTATATTGCTAGGTATAATTTCAGTTATGCTGAATTGAAAATAAAAATATCAAACAATTTATTTTTCAATAAATACAAATATCCCTTAAGGCAGTATAATAATTACATTCGGTTACCTTTGATCATAAATCGTTAGAAAAAAACTCAAATAAATCCGCGAAGTTAACCTTCAGAGACAGTATAAGCCTGCCATTTAAAACATACACGACACTCAGTCATTTTGCTTTCCGCATTATATCAACCGTTCATGGTCGTATTTTTAGGCAAATTGGGTGAAAGGTAAATAACCTACGAATCACTGCTGCCACAATTGTTGGCCCAATAGCGCTTGGCCAACATTTATTGGCTAATCCATCGAATATATTCGTATTCTTCAATGTGGGAAGGCAAAGTTTCGCCAAGGTGGACCCAACGGAGGACATTGACTTAGTAAGTGCGATTACAGTGCTATCATTACTGGCCGAATTTCTAACGGCCACATTCGGAATTTGAATGTGACGTTTCAAATTCGAGTGGCGTCTTCATACAGTTTTCATATGGAAATCGGATACTCGTAACCATTATAAAATGAAATGTTAAAAGTAGTTTTTTTAACTGTAAATTCTTAAAATCGAGATGATCTTAAAATCGAAAGGAAGGTAATGAATAATAATTAAACTACTTAAAGTTCTATATATTAACAATCAATTTAAGTATAATCATATTTCTATGTATAAATGAAATTTTTATTATATTATAATTTAATTACTTAATTATTATTTCAATTTACTAAATCATTTTAAATAATATCTGTTATATTATTACATTTATGTATATATATAAAATAATGTTGGTATTTTGCAGTAGTTTCTGAGAAGCGCGCGATATTCCTGCAACTATTTGTTAAATTAAGCGCAACGAATATAATATTTACGGAATTAAACAATAGAATGTTGATTTAATACACAGTAACCAACAATTTAATAAAGTATGTTATATATATGACATATTATGGGCCTATATTTATATTTTAGAGGTCATCGTGGGACTTTAGGACAATGTATGACTATAAACGCGACGATGTCAGTTCGATTCCCACTCGGACGAATCATTATGTTTAAATTAATTTTATATTGTCTCTCTGGTAGATAAAAAAGTAATGTCGAATTCCGCTACTCAATACAAAACGTTTCGAAAATTGGACTGCGCGTGAGGAACTACGTGTCTTAACACTAGGTTCCCTCTGCCTCTCTGATCAGGCTATGTGTGAATACTTATTTAATTTAAAAATATTTCTTAAGCTAATATAACACGTTGTATACCTACATACATGTAGCAGAGAAATAAAACACCATAAATAATATTAATCTTATTTTGCAGCTTAGCATGCTGTATCCCTCACATAGCAAGTTCCCAATATTCCGCCAAATTCTGGAGGCATTGCGTGTTGAGTGGAGCTCAACGCCGCGCTTTGCCTCGAAATCAGAGCGAAGAAGTAAAAATATTAAATAATTGGCCCCTGCGTCACGCCTGGCCTGATAATATTATTAGAAAAGACAAGTAAAAATTAATCAAATAAGCTATGAGTCACTCGATTGAATGACGAAAAAAATCACAGATGCATTTCAAAAGCCTATATTATGAAACGTGAACGTAACATACTGGTTGAATCATTGCGGTTTCCCCAGAAATTCGTTATAGTAGCGGCTATAATGACTACCATATTAACACGATTTGGCGGGTATTTTACATTACGATTAGCCATTCAGTGTATTCTCATTCATTCATTCATTATATATTATTTTATTATATTACTATATTTAAAAGGAATTACTACAAAAATTACTATAAAATGAATGTACTTTGTGGTTAATGATAATGTGTTCCCTTTCTTTTTAGAGACCTAATTTTGCGGGTAGATACGTGACATGTTCTTATTTTCCGCTTATTTGTATTAGCTATTATATTAATTGTTTTAAAAGATGCTAAGCTTATTACTTTTTCTTTATTGTGTTTTTTTAACTTTACATAAATAGTTTTTTCACATTTGACTAAATACTAACATAACGTAGATAAATCGTTATCATCGTAAAGTTGAAGCCAGCAATCGGTTGAAAAATATGATAAAATAAAAAAATATCAAAACATTTTTGTTGGTCAAGAACCCTTGCGAGTAAAACCCCCAAAAAGAAAATTCGGTTATTTAAAAATGAACTCTATCAGAGAGTTATTGAAACCATTTCAGGTTGTGGTAGGTTTCGGCGGTCGGTCGTCGACTTTTCACCTATTTCTATTCGGGCGCGGAAGGCGCCATCGCGAATGCACGATATTTGACATTGTCGGTTTAAAGCGAACTTTATATTATATGTATGCAATTTAGTTATTTTTTTTTTATTTATTTTCATTTTGAAATATATTTTTAATAATTTTTATATATTTTTTGGTAGTGTTAGTGTCCAGGCTAACTATGGAGAAATATTTATATTTACAGCATATATGATTTCTTCTAATTGAAAACTTGTTTCATATTTTAAAATAAGTATATAATAAGATTTTCCATATCCCTGAACAAACTGTGCTTAAAAATTTAGTATGTTTGCATTCAATACTAAGGAGGTTAGAAGTTCGATAACCTTAATTTGTGTAGTAAATGCGTATACATGTATAATAATGGTGGTTAATGCCATAAATGTTTTTGATTGACAGCGAACCTTATTATAGTTGTTTTTGAAAGAGTATATCATACAAAATAATCTACGCAATATGTAAATGTGAAATTATACTTAGAATTAATAATACTAAAATATGACAGAAAAAAAATGAAACAATAGTTGATTTTTTTTTAATATTTAAGTTTGAGTGGAGTGTCTTGACACTACGTTATCTTGCTATGCGACAAAAGTCGTGAATTAAAAAAATATATAAAACCAACAATTTTGATCAAAAGTTTACAACTTTCAGAAACACTAATATAATTGTGTAGGTATAAGTCAATGACCTATGTTCTTGACTCCGGAAGGAAACGTCATAATTAGTGGCTATTAAAATTGATATGGAAAATCACTGTTCTTGACAGAATAGGATGATATTGCAAATTCATATCACGATATTATAATATATTGTTATTTTTTTCTTTCTTGCTCGCATGCTCTATCTCGCATATAGCACGGTAGGCAGAGGGAATCCAGTTGGGTTATTTTGATTTTCTTGCTCACGTAACAACACAACGGCGACGTGCGGCGTTACACGTAATACTTCCAGATTTCGGGGAAAATGGGGAACGGAGTGTCTTTATATTAGGTTCTCTCTGCCTACCCTGCTGTGTGCGCGATACAGCGTGAAGCAATAAAACGTTAAATAACTATTATTTTAGTGTAATACCATTTTCCGCCCAACAATTATTATTATTTATATGGGCTGAAAATGGAAAATGAAATGCACTTACCATATTTTTTATTCATACCATACAAATCTGAGGCTGTCGTTCCGATTCCTACTAGGGGAATTAATAAATGTCACTTTGTTCTGGTAAAAAACGTTGAATTCTGTCACTTAACTCGCAATATCTGGAAAATTTAATAAAAAATGGAAAAGGACAATAACTTTGTTAGTAAAAAGTATTGTTTAAATAAATATATTAATAAATGTCATAAAGTTTTAGCGTTCCACCATATTCAGTTTCATATTTGTAATCGAAATAAAAATAAAAAAAGCTCTTACCAGAGAGAAATTTTAAAGCTTAATTTAAATATTACATGAATTTTATCAAATATCGCACACTTATATCATTGATATAAAGATTACTGGTACTTGAATTTAAAGGCGTAAGGGGCAAGTCTTGTACTTAATATTAAGGCTGAAATTAATAAATACTCTATCAAATGTACAGTAGGTACGGTTGATGAGTCCTGGCCGCCCTGAAGTCAGGCTTTCTGAACTTTTCCGTATTGTTCACCTGGGAGGAATACAATTAAATTAAGAAAATCCTGAAATACAATCTGCCCATTCGTCTTCACATAATTTCCTAGCGGCTGCGACTCCTCGACCGTACAGTAATATATATTTTTTAAATATCTATGTAGACTAAACAATGATTTTTATTAGGTTGGTACTACTTACTAAACTGTGAAATGCAGATTAAAAAAATAAAAAGAAATGAAACATGTTTTTTTTTGCTTAGAACGCAAAGTATCGATTTTGTTTCCATTTCGTTAATCGATTTGTATCGATATCGATACTTTCAGATATAGTATGTTTTTTAATTTATTAAACAAAGTCAGGTAAGGCAAATTTTGTATTTTTATATCTCTCTATCTATATTTCCCTAATATACGAGTATCTACATAAAAAAAATAAAAAAACTTAGGACAAGTAAACCTTGCAGTAAAGGTCAGCGACCACTAGCGCATCAGTTTTGGCTAGCTCTCATATACTACGTGACGGAATCCTTTAAATGTGTCTCGCTCTACCATCATCATATATGTACATGTGCGAAAGAGACAGCAGTAGGGCCCGAGATGACAAATCGTTTTGATAAGACGGTTCATTCACTTATGATTGTGTGAACAAGATAATATAAGGTCCATATGTATAGCAAATGTTTTTTTTTAATTTTTTTATTTGCACATTTAAATACATATTTTTAAGGTTAATAATATATTATAGTACGGAAATTTCCATCACTAACACTAGGTTCCGCAGAGTTCCCAACTGCTATACGCGGTATATAGAGTCTTCACTAATCATCTTCCGTAGAAAAAACTAGCGCTTCAACAGTTTTATCAACTTCACGTGGTGTCCCGCATATAACAGAGTAGGCACAGGAACCCTAGAATTAAAACATTCCGTTCATATATTAACAAATAAATAATTCCCCCGAGTGGGGGTCGAACCCAAAACCAATACAATCACACCCTTGTGCCCCTGCGCCACGACGCCTCGGCCTCAGTTGTATTATTCAAAATATCTTATTAGAAATTAGAAATTTACTAATCAATAGTTCTAATTGGAATCTTTTTCTTCAATGATTTTAGGTAACGTCTCAAATTTTCAGGCAGACTTTTAAGTATAAGCTTTTACAAGCACAGTTAAAACTTCAGCTGAATGTGAAGCTTGTAGATCCAAATCCAAATGAGGGAAATGTTTATATGTATTTGATATTTTTTACCCCCACTCAGGTCAGAAAAGACGGGACATAGATTCCATCATTTTTTACACAAATATACTAAATTGGAGAGTGCAACTTTGATTCACTAGTAACCCGCAATTTTGCAGGTTATAAGGAAAAATAACTTATTTTGAGTTGCAAAATGTTTCACCAGAAGGACCTAACTGTTCTGTAATCTACAAAAGTGTAGTTGGGTTCACTGAATTACATTTTTCAGGTTGTTGCTCTAAAAACAACTGGAAAACAACGTTGATAATGTCATTCTTGAATTTCGTAATCTTCAGCATTTAGGATCAACTGATATATTCCATTAGGATTATTGGAAATTTAAAAGTGTTCTTTTTTACTTTTTCGTTGTTCTCTGCCTACTCAACTATCCGCATACAGGCAGAGAAAACCTCATGTCAAAACACTTCGTTTCCGTTTTTCGCCGGAATTTTGCTGTCACTGTCGTATATATTAATATTTGTGGTGTATCCATTGTAATTTGTAGTGCAGAAGAATTTCCTTTGAGTCCACTCAAACTTTAACTTTATAAATATTTCTAAATAGAAGACGAATGTAAGGGATAGTCTTATCAATTAATATAACTAGGAACGTTACATCAAATATTAATTTATAAGAAAGTATAAAAAAAACAATTCAAGATTTTTAAAACATTCGCTTAATTATCCTTATATCAAATAAAATCCTAAGCTAGATGAGATACAGGATGAACAACTTTTATAAATAGCAAAATAGGAAAAATTAAAACAATGCTATTCTAATAACATACTGAACTTAAATAGATACTTCTATATACGATGAAGTCAGTTCATTCAAGCTTTCTTTGCTTGTTCTCGAAGAAAATAGTATACATATTTATTACGCAACTTAATTTGCCAGTCGTCGTTTACAATTTACTTTTATTAGCACATGACCGCTCCGTGAACCGCCTTAGTTGGTACTCCTGTTTTAAATTTGAAACATCTTTAAATTGAAAATCACCTCCGCACCGAATTTCGGTAACTAATTCTGTTTATTACGTAAATGATTTAGGGATGGAATTTTTTTAAAAAATTTTTTTAATCTGTGCTTAATATTATAAAAAATTGAAGAGTCTGTTTGAACGCCTGCGAAACCATAGATAAAAGCCAGTGCTTTTTATATTTAAAAAAAATATAATAATCTTCGTCACGGAATAAATATTCTTTAGTTTAAATTTCATGAAGCTCTACATTTCAAGTATGTATCGAATTGTTCCAAAATATTTTTAAATGCTAATAATTATTTTTTCTTTTACTATTCACATATCTTATTTATAAACAAGGTAACTATGACATAATTTATTTTATACCTACTTGCGATCAATTTTCGTTAATTATTAATATATTTTTATCTATGCGAGTGTATGATATATCAATTCAATGGCTGAAATAAAATTTGCGTTAAAGGTAGTTTTTTACCATATATTTAATAAAAATATCTGTAATTTTATTTAATTTAAAGACATAACCCTAACACACTTCCGAAATAAAGCTCATAATTAATATTAATGGGGAAAGCATTTATCAATTTACAAATTTATATCAACGAAAATCAATACATTTTGATACTACATATATAACGTAGCTAATGCATATGGAGATTGAAATTTTCTAATTGTCTACCGTCAGATGTTCAGTGAAACTTTGGAAAAGAAATTGACACGTGCAAGTGAGATGCGAGAGTTGATTGAGATTTGAGAGAGTGGATTTTTATGACTTATGAATGTATGTATATTTGGCATTTTTAAATGAAACTCTTAAACCAGATCAATCGCGAATATATTTAATATTAATTATTTTTGGGAACCTGGCGTTCTGTACAAACCCACCAGAGGGCAAAATGCAGTCAGCTAGTTCGGCAAGAATCCAGGGCAGTACGCGAGTTAATTAAAAAGTAGTTGACGGTTTGATATAATAATTGTGTTATCTGACAGACGAATGCCACCTTAATCTATCCCTGTTTAGGATCTATTGAAAAGTGTTCGAAATGGAGTCGTTTGAGAAAGATTTTATTATATTTGACTATTAAAATCTTATTTCATTAACACATTGAAATATAGTATCTGTAGCTAAATTTTTACAGAATGGCAACATTTTTGTTATATCTATCAAGAAATTCCGAGACTCTGCTGAATGTAGACGAGACAATTCCTTAATTTTGTCATTGTTATCAGCGATAGTTAAACATCTTAATATTTATATTCCATTTTCGAATTATCAATATTGCAACTTTTGCTTCTCTGTGTTAGAATAAAGTAAAAATGACTGACAACTGACAACAAAATGGGGACATGTTCGTAAGCCGTTATTTAATATGATTTACGACTGGCTACTTAAGCAAAGGATACATTGAATAGGCTTTTCAGAAATAGCCACCGTCAGGATTCATGCAACAAACAACAACATATTTAAATACAGTTGTTTTATGGAAAGAAACATTTTTTCAAGGCAATAGCGGTTCCGTGTGTACCGCACAGTGGGCCCACAGTATCATAAATTAAGTAAAACTATAATGAACGGGAACGTTTGTAAGTGATGTTTTGTTTTTTTTTCTCTGCTCGGGTAGTATACATTAGAATTGAAATTTTCAACCTAATGCTCAAATATTTAAATATTTGTTCGTTTCTGATCATATATCATGTTCCGTTAGACGTCTTTGTTATCTGTTAACCCTTTATGTTGTTTTGCTTTAACACAGTGACTCGGTGACTATCAAAATAAGTTTTTATTTAAAATATTGTCAGTGTATTGTGGCTGCCATGTGAAATTGAAAGGCAGGCATGTTTGTACATGAATTGTTAATTACGACGGTAGAGCAGGTGTTCATTGTTTTGATAATATTAACATACATTATTATCTTAGAACATTATAAAGAGACTTTCGTGGCGCAGTCGTACAAGCGTGTGTCTGTAAACGTTACATGTTGGGGGTCCGGTTCCCACTTGAGGAAACGAAATATTTAGACTTTTAGACTAATCTCGTCAAAGAATGGTGTTGAATTGCCTCATTCAAGAATTCGGCGGAAAGTGGAAAGTGAAGTGTCTTAACACTAGGCCTCTGTCTACCCTGCTACAAGCAGGGTAGGCAGAGAGGGCCTATTGAGGGCACAGAGAGAAGCTGAAAAAAAATATAAACATATTTTAGCAGAATATATTAATATCATATTATATTATTTTTATTGCTTAATTTTATAACATACATACTAAGTCGAAATCAGTTGACATTAAAAAAATGGCAGTCAAATTAAAATTATGCTCATAAACTGTCCCATCGATTTCTTAGTAAATACATTAAAAACAAAAGAAGCACTATACGTGCCAGCATTTAAGTCGACCACAAAGCAACGGTAGCAAAATTCAATGTGACAAATACGAAACAATTAGATCATTTAAAAGCTTAACAGGTAAAGAAACAAAAGGCTGAGAATTTCTCCAGTAGCGAGACAAACCTAGTAATTGTGTCTCCATAGTGTATAATTAAATCTTTTATATTTAGTTAAAAGTTAACGGGAATTTTTACAGAAAGAGTAATAAAACTATTGGGTTTTAACTCAGAGAAAGGGTGAGGTGGCCAAATTTTATAGTTAGGGCATTTTACTTAAGTGTCAGAACAGTTTTTGATATTTTTATGTGACCTAAAAAGTTTATTAGGTGTTAAAATGGCACGAGAGGTTATTAACTGTAAAGTGGATAATAAGTGTGAACCGAAATACAAAAGTATGTCATTTGAAATGAAAAAAAAGTGTGAAAAATTTATAACGACCATAGACAATAAATATATACAGATAATTTATATAGTTATATTTTTTTTTGATGAGAATGGTCTTGTAAAAAAATGTCCTCGATGCTGACTAACGGTAAGTAATTAATTTTATTTATTCATATTAGGTATTAGATAAGTATATTTTTAATAAGGCTCAATTTTTGTATGTAGCCGAAGTAGACAGAGGGAACCTCGGTTCCGGTGGCGGAATTCAACTCCGCACTTTGTCGAGGATTAAATAATTCAAATACCCCGAATCGAACCTACTACCGACGCGCAATAAGCCAACAATCGCAATCCATGCCGTCCATCTACGAACACCTCTCACTCTTAAGGCATACTTAATTATGGTAATTTATCATAACACATCGTAGAAGTTTTCGCATTTCATACATAATGACTTTAATTTTATTACTTCAAATATGAATCTTTGCTGAAAATTCCAAAAGGTGATAAAAACTTTACATTTTGACTATGTTATTTATGGCAACATTTTATATCGATGACATTTGATCTCTGCTAACGTTTAAAAAGACTTTCGACTTCTATTTAAATAAACTACTTCACGTATCGATTGCGTATTTATAAAAATGATAATTACACTGAAATCGGATGAATTTGAAATTGAAAATAATATGATTCTTTGCTGAGGTCAAGTAATGTATTATTTAAGAGCTTAGAGCTCTGAAATGAAGTAATTCTTTTTTTTAGCTTCATGCTGTATTATACATATAGTGGGATAGGCAGAGGGAACTTAGTGTTGAGACAGTCTATTCTCCGTTTACCGGAGATGATGAAGTATTTTGATACGTAATTACTTAGTTCCATATGCCTGTTCTAAGAATCTTCAAGTTTTAATATATCTATACTAATATAATAAAGCGGAAGAGTTTGTTTGTTTGTTTGTTTGTTTGTTTGAACGCTTAGATCTCTGGATCTACTGGTTCGATTTACTTTGTTTTTGTTTTGTATGAAAGCTGCATTCTTCAGAAGTTCTATAGGCTATATAATATTATATTACACATATATACTAATAAATTAAAATACTTATTTCTAATTTGACATGCAATTTATTCTGCCATGTTAATAACAACCGTCGTCGCTACGCGACCTCGTTCGTTACCGCGTCATTTTGATATTCATCCTTATGAAAATAAATATAATAGTCAATTTTAGCATTTCATCTAGATTGAAATTATATTTCTATAGAAATTATATTCTTATATTTCAAGCAGGCGTAGCCGCGTCCGGGTCCGCTAGTAATAATATATACATAGTTTAGTTATATAGAGTATTTAATTGTGTTGCCGTAGAACGTCAATGCGTTCTTTCACTTCAAAACAAAAATTTAATAAAAATTTATGATAATTTAAATATGTATTTTGATAATGAATATTTTAATTAAAAATAACTTCAGTACTAAATACAAATACTCTTATTGATTTGTTAGTTATTATATATTAATAGTACATATCGTAAGTAGTATACTACGCGCAGTGACGGCCTCAACGACCTCTGGACGACGGAGGAAATTTTCATCACGATTGGAAACATGTTTATAGAAAAACTACTTAGGCTTTGGAGCTTTTTACCGTAAAAGAGGGTAGACAGAGGGATTACCCTGCTAGACGGGAAAAAAAAGAGTCTTAATACTGGGTGTGCTAAGACACTCCTTTCCCCTGAAGAGTTCCAATATTACCCTCCTAGCTCCATCATCACACCAGCTCCTTGATATCATAATATTGTATTGTCTCCTATACTACGTATTGCCAGGTTTCATTTTGAAAGTTGTAAGTATGTATGTTATAAAAAAATTACTGAAAAGAATGAACACTAACGTTGGTAACTAGAATGTTGAATATTCTATTAATATAAAATTTACAATTCCCTCAAGATTTCCATTTATTCCGATGTTATACGTACGGAATATTTTGAGTGCCACTTAATATGTAAGCGATTTTTTATTTCAAGCAAACGTACAGCCACGCTTGTCACCGAAAAGTATCTAATATTGTACTCTAATGTAATAAACATAGATAGATATGCAGCTTCACGCTGTATCCCGCATGCAACAGGGTAGGCAGAGTGAACTTAGTGTTAAGACACTCCGTCCCCTACTTTCTTTACTTATTGAGTGGAGGAACTCAATGCCGAGCTTTGCCTTGGTACTAGAACGAAGAAATAAAAATATTAAATAATTCATTCCTGCGAATGGGAACCGAACCTACAACCGTCGCTCTCACAGTCACTCGCTTGTGCCGCTGCGCCACTACACCCTCAACGGCCTCTGTAAGTACATATTATATTGAAAGATGCTAATTTCATTTGTTATTTAATTTATCAATAACAATCGTCGGTCTATAAGCACTCTGGCCCTTTGGCCATAAGATGTTTAAAAACAATACAACAAGAAAGGTTACAAAACATTTAACTTTAATGGGTTGATGTTAAACTATTTTGTCTGCCGCAATAAAAGTTGTCGGCGTCAAAGAACTTTTTTAATATTGCATAAAAAAATACTATAGTCTGTTCTTCTGTCCGTACTAGATGTGTTTGCATATTGTAAAAATACTTGTATAATTTATATTAACACTGAAGTTAGTTACATGTGTCCTTGGAAAGGGCTATGCGACAATATTGTCCTCCTAGCCTTTTTTATTCGTTTTTCTTAAAATGCTTATTTGGGTTTGAAAATTAATAGTTAAAAAAGATAAGGGTTTAATTTTTTATCTGTTTACGCTTAAAAAAACCATGTTTTTTTAAATTTTCTTACAAAGTCTATTTTGCTTTGTATTGTCTTGTATACAAAGGAATGTATGTACTGTATATAATATGTAGAGTTCCTTGTCATATGTTAGGACAGAAAGAACTCAAAAATAGGTTAACTCAAAGAATATTTAGAATCTGAAAACTGGAAAATAATTCAAATTATTTTTTAGTTCTTCTCAGTCTTCTAAGCTTTCTATATACATAAAAAAATCCAAAAGACCATTTTTGCGCAATAACTTAAACAAAAGATTTGTTATTCGCAATAGCACTGTAAGCTATCTATTGTATGAAACAATAGTCCTTAAATTACATTTCGTACCTGAACACTTTTGAAATTGTTTTTTAGCAATAAATGTAATAAATGTTGTTAAAAAACCAACAGGTATAAGGCAAAATAAGATAAAAAGGTTAAGCAAAGTTAAGCATAGATTCTTTTTTAGGCACAAAAGTATAATGATTTAATGATTTTCTATTTAAATAACATAAATTTACATATGTGTCTTAATACAAGATATGATCGTTTTAAATAGATTTTATTAAAGGATTAAATTATTATATCTTCTAATTAAATGTGCAATTTTCCAGCTTCACCCTGTTTTCGCATGCAGTAGGATAGGCAGAAGGAGCCTAGTGTTAAGACACTCCGCTCCCCATTTCCCATCGAAGTCTAGAGGCATTGCTTGTTGAATGGCGGAGATCATAACCGCGCTTTGCCTCGACAACAGAAGAAGCGGAAAATATTTCATTTTCTCGAGTGAAAAAAGACAGACAATTCACACCGTAGATATAGATACATTGCTTTGATTTTAATGGTTCTTAGTTCAAATATAATTTACAAAAATATACAAACTCGCCATATTCCTAACTCGAAATGGTTTGTAAAATATAATTTATTTCTTTTTTTGCCTCAAAAAATGTTGAGCTTCTCTGTATTAAAACATGTCACTTCATGTTGAAATGTATGTATAATAGTCTAAGACTGTCTTTAGCTAGCATTTGCTGCACAGAATATATCGGAATCCCACAGAAGAATAACTATTCTGTCCAAAATTTCCTAAAAAAAAAATAACCTACATTTTATTGCGGGATTTAAACCAAAACATCAATTGTGAGTTTAATCTGTATTGTTTAAAATATATTATAAAATAAACGTCTCGTCAAATAAGGCAAGGGAAAAAGGTATTGTTCAGTCGGATGTGTTTTACGAGATTAAAATAATTCCATAATTTACAACAGTATTAGCTACGGTAGCAATTTAAAGACAATCTGCTGGTATTAGAAGAGTTTTAGGAAATGTAAGAATATTGTTAACTTCTTTCCAAATCCATAAATTATATAATATTTAAACTTAAAAATGTTTATTGATGATGTTGAGCTAACATCACAATTGAAGGAAGTCATAGCTTAATTTTTATAGTTTATAAAAAAGATCTAAACAATATGGTGAATAGAATGACTTGTCGTTGAATTATGTTTGTATATTCGTAGAATGTTGCTTCACTCTGTATTCCGCACACAGCAGGGTAGGCAGAGGAAATTTAGTGTAAAGACACTCCGTTCCCCACTTTCCGCAGAATTCTGGAGGCATTGCGTGTTGAGTGGCGGAACTTCGCACGTCGCGCTACACTTCGACACTAGAGTGAAGAAATGAAAATATAGATTTAAATAAATATTTCATGAAGAATGTTTATACGTGAAAATATAAAAAAATCTTTTAACTGAAATAATTAGTAATTCCAAATTTTATGATTCCACAGTCAATTAAGATTAAGATATTAATAACTTCTAAGTTAAATGCACCCTGCAATATTTACAGATTTACCGAACCTCTTTCTCTCTAAATTCTATGACAGTCTGCCTGACGGTCAAAGTGAAGCATCGTGAGAATTTTATATAGATTTTAGTTATGGATTGCCTATATAAGCTGATCAATGAAAAAGAAAGGAAACCAAATTGTACAGAGATTTTAACGTTTAAAATTGGTATGTGAATTTATAAACTTACATAGACTTACGCTTAAACCGCATTGCTGGCGACAGTTATTACTCTTATATTTTACATATAATATTTCCTATTAAGACCGCTTAGCATTAAAATTATTATACATAAAGTTCATTAGAAAATCAAAAATATATAATAATTACTTCATGTAAGTGGTCATATTGTTATCATATGTATTTCATGTTGGTACTTGGAAATGTATAGAAATGTAATAACACAAAATTGTATGAAGCTAACGACAGCTACGATCGTTGTAACGACAATATGCCTTTATTTCTTAGCTTCACGGTGTATCGCGCATGTCGTTTTAAGACATTACGTTGTCCGCCTTCCAATATTCGAGACATTGCATGTTGAGTGGCGGAACTCAACGCTGATTGTAATTTAATACGTATGAGTATAAGTATGAGGTCATGTTTGAAATGTTAGGAACCATCTGCTTTTCTTGAAAGATGCAGAAAAACATAATAAAGGTTATTATTATTGTTTTCCTATTAAAAAAACCTGTCAAGTAGTAGTCGGACCCGCCCACTGAGAGTTCCGTACCAATTTCAGGATCGCAGGTCAACTATACAACATATAAAATTTGATAAACTTAAGTTTGCGGGCGTATGAAGTCATTTTGTATTAAATACAAATATGAGTAGGTATGTAATGGGTTTTTCTCTGTAATATAAATATATTTTTTTTCATTTATTTATTCTTCTCATTTCTTATCAATTTCATACTCTCTTCGTCTTGACAGACGTACACACACAATGTGACTCACAACAATGTGATTCTATAAGGGTTTTTTATTGAGATACGGAACCTTAAATAATAACATTGGGTATATTTATAACATTTAGATATAGGAGGTAACATAATGAATAACTAATCGACTTGTGGTTTATTGCTATAAATATATATTTAATAAAGATAATAAGTTTAAATATTAATTATGATTTCTAGTGAATTAACCACTATATATGATTATGTCACTGTTGATGGGGAAAATGTTATTTTAAGCATGTGCATATGTATACGCGGTATGATATAAATACGTTAGGTAATTCGTATGACTGAAATGTATATATATATATACTATTTTTTCTTTTTATCTTTGAATTTATCTATAGAAATAGATGAAATAAAAT
Source organism: Heliconius numata (assembly GCA_016802625.1). NCBI lineage: Eukaryota > Metazoa > Arthropoda > Insecta > Lepidoptera > Nymphalidae > Heliconius > Heliconius numata. The sequence continues at coordinate 148,981 of JAEBDU010000055.1, read as the reverse complement.
TCAAATATAAGTAAAGGTGAAGAAGTATCTAGAAGCACCTAGTACCAAGACACTCTGCTATTGCCTTTCCTTTAGAATTCGATACATTGTGCGTTGTGCAGCGGAACTCAACGCCGCATTTTTTTCTTACCAGGGGAGAGAAATTGAAATAATTACTTACCGAGTTAGAATAACCACCACTTAGAACCACCACGTTTACAATCAGACTAATTTAACGATTACCTAATTTGAAAAAAAAAAGAACGAAAAATGAAAAGTAGTTCAGTAAATTTTGTATTATTGCAAATATACATTTTCACATTACAATTTGGCTTAAATTATGAGTAATTAAATTAAATAATAAATTTAAACAAAATAACTTACATATGCATTTGAAATTGCTAGAACATTAAAGTCACATGGGTTTCCACGCACCTAGCACGTTGAAGAATTTTATATACCCCCGTAAATCTACAGATATCCTAAATAAATTCATTTAAAAAGGCAATTTAGAATTATTATACACAAATATAGTATACAAACACCATAATAACACTATATATAGTAAATAGAGGTTTACAAACATTGTCGCCTACGTATCTTCTTTCATTTGCCGTGAAAAATATATCGACATCGTTTCGGTTCATTGACACACACATTTCTAATTTTGGTTCTAAAACACGGATAAATAGAAGAGTCGCTTAAATATATGGACTAGCTTAAAGTCATATGTTATTTAAATAGTCCGCGTTGTTCGCGAAAATCACTTGTAGAATCGTCCACTTTCTTTTATTCAAACTTGTCTATAGAGAAACTAATAGTGCATATTGACTCAAAATTATCTACATAGATAATTCAATGAAAGAGTGTAAAAATAAACCTAATTTTTAGTCATCCATTTTAAGAAACAAAATAAAATTTCTAATTTTGTAGTGACTAAATACTACATGCTATATACAGAAATGTAGAAGCTACAGATGAAGAATTTGTTTTTTTGAAGCCAAATAAAATAAACAAGTAGTATAGATACCTAACCTAATATCAAGATACCCCGTTGAAGAATGGCGGAACTCAGCGATCAAATTCTGCTGCCACAATGACCAACCATAGCCTCAATGATAAATGGTTTATCAATTAACATTCAAAAATAAGGTGCTTTTTAACAAGGTGCTTTCATTTTTGTTATTGAAGACTTAAAAGGCTGGATTAACATTATTTTCATCCATTTAATATAGAGTAGAGCAGCAGAAAAACTAAAGAAATTAAGTTAAAATTCTAAACGTACAATATAATTTTAGTTAATAATCGTCATTTTAAAAACCATTTTATTTAACCATTTGTGCGACAAAAAACAAATAATTTCGTTTATTTATAGCCTAAATTACGTTTTGTTTATTTAACTCCTAAGACTTGTGTAATTAAAGAGACTTCTTGAAATAATTTTCTATATAATAACCTTAATACTTTTTGCATCTATACTAATATTTATACAGCTGAAGAATTTCTTTGTTTAAATGTGCTAATCTCAGGAACTACTAATTCAAATTTGAAAATTTTTTTTTGTGTTGGTTGAATATCCATTTATCGAGATGGACTATAGCCTATATCACTTAACATTAATCGTCCCAAGGGAACCTGCTGTAGGTACAGCAGGCACGAAACGTATTACAAAGCAGGTGCTTTGTAATACGTTTCGTACCCAACTCTCAGTTTACTCCCATTCGACCACGGGGGTGAAGTCGCAAGTGAAGCTATTATAGTAAATATTGAAACTATAAATACATAGGCCGTCGTGGCGATAAGATTTTTTTTTATGGAAAAAGGACAAGGCAAACGAGCGTTCGGATCCTTCTTCGCTCTGGTGTCGAGGCAAAGCGCGGCGTTGAGTTCTGCCCCTTAACTGCGTGTTGAGGGGCAGAACTCAGACCTGCCTCCAGAATTCGGCAGAAAGTGGAGAACGGAGTGTCTTAACACTAGGTTCCCTCTGCCTCTGGTATGAACTGCCTCAACGTGAAGCTGATTTAATTTTGATTTTTTTTAATATAAATACATAATCTAAATAAGAATAAAAATATAAACTATTCTCTTACTAACTATATCTATTAACAATAATTCGTCTCTATCTTTTCTCCATTTTAAAAAAGGTGGAAATCAATATTTTTGAAGCTATGTAAAGTACTATCTTCTTCTTCTTCTTAATGTGCCTCTCCAACTAGTGAAGGTTGGCAGTCAACTACTAAAGTACTATGCCAGTACATTGTGGTTTTTTTCCCCATTTGACTATTTTGTTACTAATATATTTAACACTTGCTGTCTAATGATGGTTAAAAAAATGGGAAATTAATATGATTGTTAAATAACTGTTACCGTTAGTTTTAACTGCTTCGAAATATGATTCTCAATTAGTTAATAGTTAACTGGGGTTAACATTATTGTTTTATAACTTGCGCAAATGTTTTTCAATGCTAGCAACACTTTGCAATGGATTTTTTTTTAAATTTTTATAACAGTACCTACGGGTTTTTTTTTTTTTTTTACTTATTTGTTGCGTAAAAATTGCAATTTTATGGCGTTTAGTGTTGGAAAGTAAGGGCTAACTTTCTAATATTCTTAGAAGTTACTTTTTATCAATATAAATTGTTAAATTTATTTGCCCCTTAACAGTTAGTGATTGTTAACAACAAATCGGTATTTATATCAAAATATTTGTTAATTATATTATTAGTTAATATTATTAAGATTTTAAATATACATACAAAATTATACGAGTATCTTATCAAAAATTTTAAAAATATTTTGATTATTACAGTTCAGGCTCCCTAACAAAATTTTATCACCCATCTTGTCTTCATTTCCTAGATTATGTAAATCACTTGTTTATTTTTTGTTTCTTTTTCCACTTATAGCAGAGTAGGAACAGCGAGTGTTTAGAGATTCCGTTCTCGCCTCGCCTTTTCAATTTTCAAGACATTGTGCATTGAATGGCGGAACTCAGCGCCGCGCTTTATCTTATATAGAGCGAGGAAATGAAAATAACAGATTTATCCATGTGGGACACTAAACCCACAACCGCTTTTACAGACGGCCTTTATTTACATTATGACAATTTTGTCTAAAAAAAATTTAGATTGCTTTCTGTTCTAAGATCTAAAGGTAAAAATGATTTTTTTTAATATCACAAAATAATGATTCTATAAATACTCTTCATTCCAGGATTCCCCTTATTATTTGGAATTAATATAATAATCTCATTGCCACGGAGATAATAACGTTAACTTAATTAATTCGGTTCCCCATTTTCCGCAAAAATTTAATTTATATATTACAAATACTTATATATAAAATAATATATAATTATAGTTGTTATCCAGGCTATATCTTTATATACTAGTACAATTTATTAAATAAAGATAAATTATAATTGTAATAATCAATTTGTGGTATAATTTCCTTGGGTTTTACGTCATTATAGTCACTCATTAGTGATATTGTATAATTGTCCTTTTAGATATGTATGTAGGTATACTTAATACAAATATGTAATGCCTACTATTTTCATAAGTACATGTGTATTTTCTAAGTCAATGATTAATTTGGTTGTAAATAATAAAATATATTAAGATCAAACATTTTTTTAAATAGGTAGCCGTGGTGTGGGCACTAGCGTGCAACTGTTATTAAATTAAGTTCGATTCCCACTCGAAGGAGTCGATTATTTATATTTTCTCCCTCAGATAATAAGAGAACGCGCGGCGTAGAGTTCCGCCACTTAATGCCGCAATGCCTCAAAAAGTAATGAGAAGGTGAGATTATCTTAACACTAGTTTCTTTCTGTCTATCTTTCTATACGCGGGATGCAAAGGATTGAAGAAGGTATAATTGCACAGTGGGGTAGCACATAAGCGAAAATACTCCGTAATGATTATAATTAAAAACCGCACCTATAAATTAATCGAACTGTTAACGCGATGGCTGTGGATTGGACCTTACTTGTGTAAAGTATTTTCATTTTGACGCCCTCCCAAGACAGAGAGCGACGGTGAGTTCACCAACAACTCGGTCTTGACTTCAGGCGGACAGCGGAATGTCTTGAATAAAATCCCCAATAACGCCACGATCGATATGAAATATGGAATCCCCAATAATTTCATGATTGATCCGTCACGGGAAATACCAAGTCTAAGCCAAAATTTTCGTTCCTCTGGTCTGGAATTAGTATTTGCAATGACGATAAATGACCTAATTTATAATTATTAAATTGATACAAATAAACAAAAGCAAAAAAATAAAGCATAAAAAATAATATAATAAATTAAAGTATTATTTAATTTTAAAAAATAGTTAAGGCCGATAATTTAAAATTAATAAAATTAATATAATGATTGTTACTTTTTGTCAAAAATTGTATGAAAATATGCGTTTTAGAAGACACTTTCATAGTATTAGTCATACGGATTTGCACCGCGAAATAATCAGATTAAATCATAAATATATATATTGTCACAAATATCTTTAAATAAATGAAAGATAACACAAGTTATTCATTTCATTTCATATCTTAGAAATAATTAAATGATTAACAATAACTTTCTTGTCATATAACAAAACTCCACGGATTTTTCTGTTAGGCATAAGTAATTGAAAAAAAATTGATATAAATCTATAATAGTTAATCGAACTCGAATCGAATCGAAATCGAGGCAGGAGCACAAAGTGTGAATGTATGCGCGACAGGCTTTGAGTTCGATTCCCACTTGAGGAAATTAAATATTTAATTTGATTTCAAGGCAAAAAATTCAGCGGAAAATGGGGAACGGATTGTCTTAACACCAGGACCCTCTGCCTAGCGTGCTGTGGGAAGAATGTAGCGTGATGCTACAAAATTTGTAAAATTACTTTTATATAAGGACAGATACTTTACAAGCTCAACAATCAACAGGCTAAACTTTAATTTAAACGGACGGACATTAACAAATTTTTGATATAATATAATATAGGTACATTCACAACTAATATGAAGATTAAAAACAAGATAAGGGCTAATACGCACTATCTATGAAGTAATTCGCCACATATGAATCAAATCCACGACCTCCGTCAAACACTATCGAGGTTATCATAATATCTATTGATAATTGAAATGCGTTGGTTATACAACTTGCCAAAATAATCGGATTATGACTCATTCGATTACCTAAAGTAACATTCATGGATTGTTTTTAAATAAATATATTTTTTTCACTTTACGCTGTATACTGTCAGGGAATTGGATAGTCTGAGGGAACCTGGGAACCCAGTGTTACGACACTCCATTCTCATTAAGATACTTCCGTTCTTTCCACCAGATTATAGTGGTGTATTCGTACGTGTTTGTAGTGATTACAGCGCGGCGTTGAGTTCCGCCTCTCAATACGCGTAAAATGAAAATAATTAAATATTTAACTTTCTCTAAATTTATACAGTAGACAGTAAGAACCTAGAGTTCTTCTCTACTCTCCGCCCAAAATCGAAACTGCGCGTTAAGTAGGAATATGATAACAATGAATTTTTACCAAGCCAAGGTCAGCGCTCTTACCATAAAACCCGGTGACGTAGACGGCAATAGGGCCAACAGCATATTATACACAATCGAAATCATTCCCCAGAATGGGAATCGAACCCACATACTTTATCAGTATTCACATATTATGTAGGCTAGTAGTAATTAGGGTATCTAGAAACCAATTTCACTTTAGCGGTATCCTCTCTAGAGATTATAAAGGATTATAGGGGATGATATTTTATTATGGCACATTTGTGACTACTTGTGGGGGGCTTACGCGGGAATGGCATGCTTTTAGGAATTTGGCATATAATCTTTTAAATATGCTTTTGTTTTATAAATAAGTTAGTACTAACTAAGTTAAGGGATCTAAGTTTTAGAATCATAATAGTTCTGCGGTTTCTTTCTGGGGATTATTAGGAATGAATTGTGTTTCTGTATCAATAGTTTCTTTAAGCAAGATGTTGTCATTTATTATCTGTATTTTTTTTTAATATTTAGTTTTTTTAATCCAGATACTAGATTCTTCCTGCGGCTTTGCTCCCGTGGTCACAGAACATATTTCACGTTTCTGACATAACTCCGACCGCATTACTATGATGGGATAGAGACTGGTCGATTTCAATAAATAAGCTATTAAATACAAAAATATTTTTTTGACACTTTATACTTTATGAGATTAAAGTATTTAAGCAAACACATTCTTCACCTTTATAATATTGGTATAGAAAGCACGCATAAAAACAAGAAATGAAATAAAAATGTTTATTAATCGGCATAAGGTATGTATACTATATATATTTATTTATATATATTTCAAAATTTTCAAGTACTAAAGTATTTTTATAAAACATACTCACATCCAACTATAACATTAAGTTTATGAACTCTACCATTTTCATATTACCATTTTATTTTAAGTAGTAATTCAAAATAAAGTGCCGCTATACTTTTTAATATAGCATCAGTAAACACAGATAATAATCATAACTTAAAGATAATCCGAGCTCAACAAATTAGAAACAAACATCGATATTAAATCGCATTACGTGCTATGATCTACTGAATTGTAATTTGCCTAATAAGCTTAAAATGTCGACGACGAGATTTGTCACGTACTCGATGTTATAATATAATTAAATTAACGTATGCATTTATATTGATGATATATGTGTATTATATTTCATATATTTTATAAATATTACATATAAATAATTTAAAATGGTTGTAAGTTGAGGGTTTCAAAATTAATGGAGCTCTATACGAAAAAAAACATTATAGTCGAAGAAGTGATTTTATTCTGAAGATAACATATCAATATATACATACGTAAATAGATACGCTACCAATATTCTCTATCTACAAAATCCGTTTAACTAGTATTAGTGACGTAAAATTCAGATACTCTATACCTATAATCGATTCGAATAAAATCGATTTATGAGTCATTCGCCTATTATCCTAGTTTCGCCGATACGACGTACAGCATTAGCATATCCGTAACATCTTGCTTACCGGCGTGTCATTTTTTTTATTTTTAAAAAAAGACCTAAAAAAACGTAAGGGCGGGGGCGCAACGCCTACTCGGCTGAAAGCTTCCAAATTCAAATCGCAAAAAAAATACGCAACTGCGCGCGAGATCAGGTATAAAACGGCAGGCACGTGGTCCGCAGCCACCAGTCGTAAGTGACACACTACGTCGTTTGCACGTCGTTATCGCGCGCTTTGCTCCTCGTAAACAAGATCGATCCGAGTTCAAGGAACGTTTTAACATGGCCAAGGTTTTGGATCCCACTGGCATCTATTGAAGTATTGCGTATTTTTGGGACAGATTTTGTTTTGAAATTATTTTAACAAAATGCTCGGCTTGGACCCAACTGGTGTTTATTGAAGATACAAATTCATATCAAGATATTGCAATCAAGATGTTTAGCCTTGACCCTACCGGCGTCTACTGAAAAGTAAAGGAGCTGTGAACAGAACTCTACATTTGTTTTAAATTGAAAATTCTGCATTCGGAAGCTATCATCATGTTTGTGCTCGACCCGACCGGTGTTTACTGAAAAAAGAAGAAAAGTGTCAAAAGTGATAAAAGTTAAAAATCCAAAATGTTCGTCCTAGATCCCACGGGAGTGTACTGAGAAAAGACTCGTAATTTTAATAAGTGATTAATATTTTCAAAATGGTCCTCGACCCGACTAATGTTTACTAGGTTAATTTTATCTCCATTTTTTTTCTATTATTTAATATTTAGTTTAATTCTCACCATGGCTATCTATTTAGATCCAACTGAGGTGTACTAGCACAGTTAAGTTTCCCTTTTAAATGTGTTTTCGCTGTTAACGCTACTTTCGTATTTCAAATGTATTATATTATGCTAGAGTGCACGCATCGTCGCCACAAATTAATTTCCGCGAGCAGAAATGAGGTATCGTCGAATAGAAAAAAAAGGAAACTGTCCAAAAATTATGTTGTTAATTGAAATTTTCATAATTTATTTAGGGAACCAAAGATTGCGAACTGTCTGATCTATAAGTCTGCCCTCAAGACTTGCATATGCATTCATTTTAATTTATTGAAGTTACCTTTATGTAAGTTATTTATTTACTAAATGTAAGTAGTTTAGTTGAATGTTGTAATTTCATGTTATCTCCGATCGGTTTTAGTTCTTGATCGTGGCGTATTACTGTTTTTCTGCATTTATATGTTTTTTTTTTTTTGTAACTGATGCATTTCTTCACCGGATGTTATACTCTTGTAAAATAATAAGACTGTTAGAATACTCCAGCAAATTTTTGCTGTTTAGCATGTTTAGAATAAATATTTTATAAAACTTAATTATATTTTTATTTCCCACCTAATTTTTAACTATTACTACCAAAATAACCCATAATATTTTTTTAAAATTATTATAATTATTATTTAACTACATAATTTAAAAACGTAAGTTATTTTTAATTTAATATTTTTAAGATTAATAATATATTTCTTTAGAATTTGCACAACTTACGATTTTTTGTTAACTCTATGACAAAACAAATTTAAAGTTTAAAAGTTTAATTTATATATTAGTTTAAAATACACAACATTGCATCAGCTATGTTGATACTTAAAACAAAATAGTGGGGCAAATAAGGTGGCTGTCGATCGTACCATTGAAAAGAGAAGGTTTCTTGACATATTGATGAAACACTATGAAATAAAATATTTGGAACCCACGTAAGTTGTTATCATAGTCAAAAATTACTACATTAATAAGCTTAGTAGAAAATATAATATTTGTTACGAGTACCTTACAAAGCACAAATATTCTAAGAATATAAAAAAAATTTTAAAAAAAATTTTTTAATTGAAAGGTAACTTAAATCTTTTTAAAAATACATACTTTACTATAAATACTTAATCAATATAAATACAACAAAAAGGGAATATTTGCCCGTTCATTAAGGCTACGGACGCTTCTTTAATTTAAATTATATAATTAGGACTACAAGCCTAAATACTGCTAAAATACAATACAAATTACCCTTCAACATTTCCTCTCGCAGTCGGGTAAAAGCTCGATGACGTACGTGGCTGAAAAATGTGGTTTTCATTAATTAAAGAATATTTTGTTCAGAAGGTCCTTGACCATATTTAGTAAAAATTGCTAAAGGAGTTCCCAAGAAATTTGACCTTGTAAATTATTGTTCTGGTTTTTTTTATCCATTATGATATTTATTCTGGTGGTTAAAATAAACTTTTAATAAATAATTGATTTACAAAAATTAAGTTTATTACATTATCTTTTTAATGTACGCCCTGTTATGGTTACTTGGGCGAAACGTTAATATTAATAGCATAATTTAACTTATATTTAACTTATATTGGAAGTAAATTATGTCATTTATAATATATATTAATTTAAACCTAACCTTTATAAAATAAATAAAAATCAATTTAAAACCTATTTCTCGTAATTTTCAATGATCTTACCATTTATTTTTACCTGTCATTATGAACGTAGAGTTCACTTCGGCACATCACCAAGACTGTATTATTTTAATAATTCGTGTAAAATTGTATGTGTATTATGCCTAACTAGTGGATTCGGTTGATGTGTGTTCGATTCCCGCTGAAAAAATGGAGAGATCTATCCTCAATTTATCTTTTCCTATCCCGATAGATGCTTAAATATGAAAGTAAATCATCAAAAATACAAACCGCGTATCATATTATTATATCACCTAAGTTAACCCACAAATGACTAAATAAAATACATAAAATTAAAATTCGATATAAACTAATATCAATAGTAATTAATTGTTCTGTACGAACCACCAGCGGCTTGTCTACGTGCATTATTCATTAGATAGCTGACACCTGGTTGCATCGAAAAAGAATTATTCTGAAGTAGAAACATGAATGTATGATTTTAGTCACTTAAATAAAGGATATAAATAGAATATATTTGCAATAAACACTTATAAAATGGCTCTATTATTTTAAGTGATAGCAAATGAAATATTTAATATTTTAGTCTTTGCGTGTTGAGAGCCACTCAACATGCCATGCCAACAAAAGTGTCTTAATGGGAACGGAGTGTCTTAACACTAGGATTCCCTTTACTTATCCTGCTATGTACGGGCTACAGCGTGAAGGTAAAAAAAATACTTACATTATTATTTCGTACTAAGTCATCTTTAGGAGTTTTACAATTAATCAAAGGGTGGCGTTAGACTGAATTTCAATTCTGATGTTAAAATTAGCTTTATGCCATAATGCCTAAATTACATATCAATTGTAAAAACCCGTTATGTAAATATAGAGTAAATATTTATATTAACTAAATTAGTAGAATTGGTATGAGCTAATGTTGATGAACAATATCGATGATTCTAGTGGTATTTTTATAGTATTATTGTAGGATATATATTAAAAGCTTGGTGACAGTAAAAGTAAAATGACAATATAAACATGTTATAGTTTATAAGTTATAATATTTCAATAAATAAACACAAAACAAATGGAGATAATAGACAGAACATTTACTTAAGCAGCAAAATGAAGAACAGCCTATTCACGTCAGGAAAATGAGCTATCTCCATATCCTCGTTATCACGATAGTTTCATCGAAAAGTCTTCTTTTTTTAGCTTCACGCTGTACCCCACATTTAGCAGAATAGGAAGAGAGAACCAGATGCGCGTTTAATAGTGGAACTCAACGCCGTGATTTCTATTGCTTGTTTTAGCAATTTTCATTCGTCCGTGAAGGAATCGAACCCATAGCTATTTATGTTCAGACATTATGCCTTACCTTACATTATAAATAAGATATATCCCTCTATTTTTAATTTCGTATTACCATATCCTAGACAGATAAGGCAGCATGAAAAAAACAAAAGCATTTTACGGTCACCTACTTTAAGGCTTTTTGTATAGTGAAACCGAAACATTGATTTTCTTTAACCAGTGCGAGAAAACATTTATATTTATTTATTATATATATTACATTTATTTATATATATTACATTTATATTTTTTAGCTTCACGCTTTATCCCGCACACAGCAGGATAGGCAGAGGAAACCTAGTGTTAAGACACTCCGTTCCCCTCTTTCTGTCGAATTTTAGAGGCATTGCGTGTTGAGTGGCAGAACTCAACGCCGCGCTTTGTCTCAACACCAGGGCGAAGAAATGGAAATATAAATGTAAATAAATATTTCACTTCCTCGAGTGTGAATCGAACCCACAACCGTCGCGTTACAGTCACACCAGAGTCAATCAAAGTCTCACCGCGCCATGACAATATTATTATTTTTTTATTAATTACCATTTCCTATCTTCAACATTGATAATAATGGTAAATACTGAATAAACATTATTTATGATTTTTACGTCGAACGGTATATTTAATTTTTCTACGACTACTTTTACAGTCCTTTGTTTTTCTAGAGCGATAGATTCATTAGTTATTGTAATTAAAGTTTTTTTCATTTTCATGGCTAAAGGCAACGACACGCGATCTCTGGGCTTATTATGAATTGTAAACAAAAATAATAGGTTGTTATATATAATAGATACTTACGATTAGGGCAGAGGGAACCTAGTGTTAAGACACTCCGTTCCTAACTTTCCACTGAATTCTGGAGGCATTGAGTTTTGAGCGAAGAAATGAAAATATAAATTTAAATAATTATTTTATTTCTTGGAGTGGAAATCGAGCCCACCACCAGTTGATTTGACAATGCCAGGAATGATATTATTCTTAGATACTCTTTAAGTTCTGATATAGAGCAAGAGGTACAAGTTTATTAAGCCCATAAAAATGCTATAAGCAGGCTAGGAACCTAACTCATTTATCATTAATTCAAATGTTATCCTCAATTCCATGTAATTTTAGTGTTTTTTAATACGCAACCAAACTCTACCACAAATCATTTGTACGACAAAATATGAAAAAGTATTTCCATCATATTTTCTAAGCGTTTTAATATTCGATAAGTGCTTCACAAGCAAACACCACGTTCAAATTGTTACACATTTGATAAAAAAAATCTTTCCTAAATGTGGAATTTAACTTAAAGTTTATATTTGACAGATTAATAAAAAAGAACGTCAAACAATCCTCCCTTTATTAGTGAAAATAAACAGCAGGTGTATACAAAACAAACACAAACACTACGCACGAGCCTGAAGATTAACATTGAAAGAACCTATTTATAAATATCACCTTACTTTAAATGTCGTCGCTTTTAATTAAATTAGATTGTTCTATTTGATTTATTTATCGTTCATTCAATATTTACAATCTTTAAAACAGTCACTTCCCTTATAAAATATTTCTTGTGAAAAAAAGGAAAAATAAAATTTTAAAAATACTTTTAAAAAATACTACGTCGTAGTAGCCTTTTGAAATTAAAATATTTCATTCAGAAAATTTTGAAGGTTATCATGACTCACTTATGTAATAAGAGTATTTAAAAATGTATATAATAAATTCTTTGCGTTATTTTTCATTCATAAAAATAGCATTTTTTTAAACACAAAAGGAAGTTTCGCTATATGAAAATTTATACATAAAGCAAGAGTGAATGGAAAAAGAAGCAGGAGTCTTCCTGATCCTCGGTTGACCTTCAAGTATATACTACCGATGATAATGGAGGAAGGTCATGTAAAATGCATAAGGACCCCTTAGAAGTCATGTACGATGGCTGATGACAGTGGAAAAGCGTTACTTAAAACAAACGCTCAGTGACTTGAAAAATTGGTGGGATTGGAAAGGGGATAATGATGTGTCTTAAAACTAAGGCCTTTATTTACAAATCGTTCTCAGGCCTGAAATGAAAACGGCATCTCAAGATAGATCTGAGAATTGAGAGCGCTTTATGTTTATAAACTTGTATTTACAAGCCTAGATTTCCTCTGCCTCCAAAGCTCCTCCTCTTTAAAACTTTCCCTGTTTACAGGTAAAGCAAAAAAGATTGAAAATATTATTATCTTTCAATAAAATCTCAAAACATAATATAATATATTTACCACAATTTTCTATCGTGAGATACTAAATCGCGTCTTGTTATATAAATTTCATTAGATACCTATACTTATTCAATTAATTTACAAAATAGTACTAATAATAATGAAACACGTCAAAAAACTAGATCGTCTATTCTTGTATTGAACTTAGAAGTTCAATATCCTTATAATGTCCCAATTTGTTTTCTAGCATCATAATAAATGATTGGACCAAATGGCATGGCGCTAAGTAGATGATTCGTTCGTATTCGTTCCTATTTTGTTCACTTATATAATAATTAAAATAGAACAAATCAGCTTCACGTTGCATCCCGCATACAGCAGGTTAGGCAGAAAGATCCTAGTGTTAAAACACTTCGTACCTCACTTTTCGCCGAATTTTTATAGCCATTGCGTCTTGAGTGGCGAAACTCAACGCCAAAGAAGAAATGAAAATAATAATTTGTTCCATCGAGTGGGGATCGAACCCACAACCGCCGCCATACAGTCACACCCTTGTGCCGCTGCGCCAGGACGGCATCTAGAAAATAATTAATCAAAATCAATAATTTTTTGGTTTTTGCGAATCAGAAAAATATAAAAGTAAAATAAGTGGTGTATCGCTTATATATTGTCATTGAATTAATTGATATCTACTTCTTAATAGTTATTGAATTATCATAAATATTCATCCGTTCAGTCAATTGAATAATGGAATGAATGAATGAAATTTACTCGGGAATTTGTTATATGAAAGTACTAAGGTCTTAAAATAAAATCTTAAGATGTCTTTTTTTAGTAAAATTTAATTTATAATACATTAATACATCTAAAATAGACTAAAAACAAATATCAATATATTTTATCATTTCAACTCCATTAATAAAATATACATTTGATAAAGTTTTGTATCTGACAATCTTAGAAGCAATAACAATAAAATATAATTTAATTATTATTTAAAGAGATAAGAATTCTCTCTGACTGCTTCGCTAGGAATACAACGTAAAGTAAGAATTTATTATAAATACCAAATTGACACCGAATAACTAGTGACCCAACTCTCTAGCTTCCTTTAAGATAGACCTTAAGTGCTGTATGGCAGACAACATTGTCTAGGCTAGCTTCAAGAAAAATATTTGTTGAAGGCCGCTAGTATTAAATATTTCTTTTCCTCTCGTGAGAATCGAACCCAGAACCGTCGCTTTATAGTCACACGCTTCCACTGCACTACGACGGCCTCTTAAATAAATTTATACTTATATACTATATATATATATTATCAGAACTTCTGTCGGGAATGCGGTGTGGTCGATCATAAAGTTTATTGCAGTTTTCACCCGGAAACTGGGTTTCCACGGCCTTTCACTTGGCCCGAGAAAACAGCTATAGTTACTTTGAACTTAGCTAGTAATATGGAGACTATACTTTATTAATAATATATATTTTATATGATTGTTACTTATATAGTAAAGGCCTTAATTATTAGAATAGGTCATCGCGGCACAAGGGTGTGAATGTAACGCGACGGTTGTGGGTTCGATCCCCACTCGAGGAAGTGAAATATTTATTTACGTTTATATATAAGTATATAATACAAGTACAGTAGAGCACATCGTCGTCGTCGTTATTCACGTTATATTATTTATATATACCTAATACAAGTAAGTCAATATGTAAAACACTACATAGATGAACTTAAATGTCAAGCAGATACGCGTGACGTCAACAGGTGGACGGTCTGCGGCTTTCTTACGTTAACCTACTTTGCGAACAGAGTAGTCGTGGATACGACAATCATTGTAAAAACGTTGTAAGAAAATTTTCTATGAATGTATCTTTGAGACCGTCTTAGTGAATGCGACAGTTTTAGATTCGATTCCCATTCGGGGGTAATGGGGGGCTTAACACTACGCTGCCTCTGCCAAAAACAAAAATGTATATCATTCATAAACATAAAGAAATTCGTAATAATAATAAATTTAATAATTTTTTATAACTTATAAAAAAGAATTGAGATTGGATATTTAGAAGCAGAAATTGAATCTGCAACCTAATATGAGCAAAGAGCGGTAATAGATAAGATATCATTGTTTTTCTTAGATAAATTAATAATAAAATATGTTTATATTTTAATTCGGAATATTGTCCAAGCTAAAAGATTTTTACTGGTAATAATTTCATAAATCCCACATAATAAACAGAGAACAAAATTTTATTCTTTTATTTTATTGAAAGCTTTTTGTTATTTATACACTATTGTATATTATAAAATTAATGTCTCTTTAACGAATCTCACATATTACTAAAGAAAACTTTTTTTTTATTATATTAAAAACTACATATTTCAAACGTACATAAATACCAACCAATACCGAATGAAAAATATATATATTAAATAAAATAAAAATATATAAGTGTCTAGTAATAATTTATGACAGAAGTATTTTAATTGCAAGTTTAAATTAATTAAGCCACACATTACTGATTACTTAAGGAAAACAAGCATAACTTTGAGATAAAGTACACAAAGATTATAAATACAAGACAAAATGCAAACCTGGTTATATAATATGAGGCCATCATTGCGAAGTGTAACGTTTTACTATAAACGCGATGGATGTGGGTTCGATTCCGACTCATCATTTCCATGTATTATTTTAATTTCTCAGCTCTATCAAAAGACAAAGTTGACTTCCGTCAATCAACATGCAATATCTTGAATACAAAAAAAATGGAGAACGGAGTACCTTGACACTTAGTTCGCATGAAAACCAAGCAAAATTTAAATAAAAAAGGCAGTCTCTACATAATTTTCTGTTTAAACTGTATCTAAACAAAGGTATATGAAGCATCATTGCCACTCTCTCCACGGCGCGGAAACTGCAGTCTTGAATATATTTACTAACACTTATTACTTCTACTTCTACTATTTAAATATATTATACGTATACATTTAGATAAATATTAACTATCTACATATATATGTAACCAATAAGTACAGTAAATGTGCATTTTGAACCTACCTCACGCTAACTAGCTTCACGCTGTAATACGATTGCATCTAGTGTCAAAACACTCCGTTCTCAGCTTTTCCCCCTTTTACTATGAAACCATTGAATCCACATCTTCATGCTTGCAAGTCGATGTCCTCTATACTTACAACATTGGAAACTATATTTCAAATTCGATTTTCTCACAAGTATAAACGAGGTCGCATAGTTAAAATGTAATATCATATTAAAAATATATATATATTTTGGCTTTATTTAAATAGCTGATATAATATAACCTTTTATCATTTCATCGACATTAATAAATTACATAGTGACTGGAACAAACGAGAACGACTTTAATTAAAATCTTAAACTTATTTAATCGCGTTTTTACAATCCACTGTGGAATTTTAATACTTATTCCTTGTCCTACAAAAGAACCTTGCAATTTGGATGTGAGAAGAATGTGTAACATTTATTTATATTTCAACTTTTGAAATTATATAAATACCTTGTTTTATTACTACATACACTCAATTTGTTCAATAATTAAACTTACAAGTGTTTTAAGTCGAAATAAACTAACCTATTTCTTCGAAATAAAAATCAGCTTCACGCTGTATCCCGCGCACAGTAGGTAAGTAGAGGGAACCTAGTGTTAAGATACTCCGTTCCCCACTTTCTTCCGATTTCTGGATTTTCTTTTGCAAATATGTAAGTAATACATTATTATATATGTCACTTTTAATTACGTTACGTGTCCCTACAGTTTCCGTCTAATTTTTGATACTAAACTACTATGAATGGAAATCGAACTCACAACCGTTGAGCATACAGTCAGGCTCTGTGCCGTTGCGCCTCGTCGGTCTCAAACATTTAAACTAAATTAATTTTCCACAAAAATTCTCCCTTTTTCTCCCATTTATTTTAAAATAATTATGCAGTTACAGTTGATACATGCATATTATTTTTGAGAACTTTCAAGGTTTTTCAGTCATTATTAATTTATAATTGCTGTAAGCTAAAAATAAACATGTAGTACGATTTTGGATCGATAATTTTAAAAAATAAAACAAGAATTTTAAAAAGTCTTTTCAGTCTTAATATAGATACAATAAAAGTGACAAATTCCTTTTTTTCTATAGACAAGAATGTAAGAAGATTAAAATTTAATATACAAATATTTTTATAGCTTCACCCTGTATCACGCACTAAGAAAACTGCGACGTAGTGTTAAGACACTCGGTTCCCTCTCCCCGTTTTCCGCATAATTCTGGAGGCATTGCGTGTTGACTAGCGGAAGTCAATCAATCACGCTGCTCTTTGCCTCTTTACCAGAGGGGAAAAATTAAAATATGTAATGTTTCATTTCCTCGAGTGGGAATCGAACCCACAACCTGTCGCACGCTCGTGCCCCAGCACAATGACTGACCTCTTTCTCTCTTTTAAGCAAAAATGTGGTAAATATAATTACTGTATTACGCAAGCGCCATGCGACTTCCAGCCGCAGACTACAAGTCTTGCATACTAAGCTTAGTAAAAACATATTGAGAATCGATAACTTATTAATATAATAGAGATAAAGAGGAGCAGTTTTTTTAATGTTATAATTTTTATAAGGGC
Organism: Heliconius numata; assembly: GCA_016802625.1. NCBI lineage: Eukaryota > Metazoa > Arthropoda > Insecta > Lepidoptera > Nymphalidae > Heliconius > Heliconius numata. The sequence continues at coordinate 131,348 of JAEBDU010000055.1, read as the reverse complement.
TTATATAAAGAGGCTGTCGTTTGAATGTAAACGTGTAGGTTGTGGGTTCGATTTCATTCGGGGGTTTCATTATTTATTTCCTCTGATAACAAAACAATGGGTGGCTTTGAATTCCGCCACTTAACACGCCATATCTTAAAAGGAAAGGATTTTGGACGCTTTTTAGAACACTTCCTAATACTAGGTTCCCTATATAAACTATCAAGTGGAGTTGACTTTGATTAAAAGTCTATCTAAGAATATTTGAAAAATTAATAGTATGGAGACAAGACAATTTGATTTTCTTGAACGATGAGGTAACAAAATTATAACTTTCATATTGTAAAGGGAAACTGTTAATGTTCTGGTCAGCTCTTTTGACAAGTGCTTTCCAACGTATATTTGAACAAAATAATATTTAAATTGACAAGTCTAATTAGTATCATTAATTTTCATGCTAGCTAGTAGTGTTCCTTCATTAAAAAAAACGTACGATGACGGAGAAACGTATCACTAAATTTTATCTGTTAACTTTTTAAAATGTAATAACTACAGAAAATGAAAATTAAGCGTCATATTTGAACTAAATGTATGAAAGTAAAATGTATTTTTGTCCAGAGAACTTTGATGTAAAATGGCCTAAAATTCTTTAATTCGACCGTAAACATACTCGAACATTCTTAACGTGATATGGCTAATGAGTAATTATTTCTTATCTTTACCATTTATAAAGGTGGCATAATTTATTTTATTTGCTTCATACTGTATTTCGTATATGCGCTCCATGTTCTCCAGTTTCTAGTCAATTTACGAAACATTGTGTATTTAAGCGGCAGAACTTAACGCCGTGTTCAATCTTGTTGCCAAAGCGAGGAAAAAAATCTGACAATAATTCCTTATACCGAGTGGGATTCGAACCCACAACGTGCGTGTTTACTATAGTTAAACTTCAATAAATATTTCAACGAAAAGTGATGCAATTTTTCGTCTAAATTAAAATAAAAAGAACATATATTTATAATTATTAAAACCCTACAAACTACTATTTCCTAGACACTAAAAATAACACGATTAGTGCCTTATTGAATAAATTTAATAATATAAATTTCTAATCCAATATTAAATTTAAATTAACTATCACATTTGCACGTTTATTAAACTCGAAGACACAGTGAAGGAAAGAGATACCATATTTAAATCGCATACAGAGTGAGCGAGACGAAACATAAGCATGTGTGCGTGGAAAGCAGTTTTCTGCCGAGGAAAAAGGAAATGTCTAGTGCCTCCTACACTCTAATGGCTGCTGGGCTGTAGGGTGACAAGCTTCGTGTTTTCACTTCATTTCCTGGTGTAAAAATACTAAATTATATAAATACAATTTATTTATACAATTTAATGATTCACTATATCAATATTGATAAATATGTCAGCTAGTATACACTAGAAACATGTTCAAGAATGATTTGTTGGAACGGCTGTTACTTCTATATTGATATAACGAAAACAAATTAAATACATGTGGTTGTTTGAAATTTTAAATAATTAATGCTAATGGAATAGTATTTTATTTATTTATTCCTAAATAAAATACTATGCCATTTTGAACGCCTAAAATATATCAATTCTAAAAGGTTTTAAAAATTATGAAGCGAACGATTAAGGACCCAATTTATAACTAATATTAATTTCGCACCTTTGTAATGGAGCAGGTGATACCCATATGCGCCGCGCTGGCCCAGTCGATCTTGTTTTAGAGCCATCGAACATATGCTGTATTTATTTTTTAGGCTTACTATTTTTCATTGGGACCGCTGAGCCGCTACGAAATATGTACGGTCATGGTAACCCTTTCAATTACAGCATTCGGAAAAGTGTTTTCTAACGTTATGTCCACTCGCCGCGAGATGGCGGCTGCGGAAGGCGCTTTCATCATATAAACCTGCGCCCGCGCCGCAGCGCGCACAGCCCGGCAGGTCGCACGCGCGGACAGACCATTGTGCTCAAAGATACAAATAACCCTTACATCGCGACTCGTGCACGGAACGAACTTTTGTGTTAAACTGTGCTACGCAATGGATATAGTTACTCTTGACCCGACTGGACTATATTAAAAGATTCTGTCAACATGGATGTACTGACACTCGATCCCACCGGCCAGTATTGACTTCCGATGGCCGACAAGAGTTTGGACCCAACCGGTGTGTATTGAATTTTCTTATTAGAATCTTTTTCAAAATGGATGTTTACGTACTGGATCCTACTGGGCAATATTAAGAAACAAAAATGATCGGGCTCGACCCCACTGAAATCTACTAAACCTTTCCACCTTCTATGAGGCAATATGTGCTGTGGCAGACGGAGAATCTCGACTGGCACGCGCCCGGAAGAAACATCTTCTTGCAGAAAACGGAGGCCGTCTAACAGAACATGATTGACGGGCAAATAATCACAACAGCTGTAAATAGTTCGAGTAGAATGAAGGGAGGCGTATTCACAAGGTCATCGGATGGAAATCAGCTGACTTGCGCGCCGCGTGCTATCCGGAAATGCAGACATATAGGAAAAATACTCTGTTCAGAAAATTCAACACCCAAAAATGGCTATGGAAGATCTTCTTTGTATTGAAGTGAGTATTCTTATTTTGTCTTCTTCCTCGAATCAGTGCAGTCCCTGAATTTTAAATTGGTTTGTTTAAAATTTCTGACGATTCATTGCTATTTATACTTCAATATGCACTTTATTTCCATGAAACTCCATGAAGAGTTTTATGCATGAATGATTATATCATTGAAAATTTTTTAGATTGGATATTTTTAGAGTAAAATATTATCGTTTATTACCATTAAACACATGCTAGGTCTTTGTCCTTGAGTTTTAAGTATTTTCAAGTAAATAATAAAATGATTCATTAGAATGGTTTCTTTGCTACCATTTTATTTATTTTATAATTTTATCAATGCGGTTGGGGTTTTCTGTTCTGCCCGAATTTCGGCCAGTATCGCAATTTTTATGGCACCGACCGCGGGTTCGTTGACCGGACATATTTTATTTCATCGCGCGCTTCCACGTACACACACAAACTGCACACACACATACAAGTAGATGAAAGCACGCACACTATCACACCAGATCTCCGCATGTTTGCGTCCAGTTTCGCAAAAACATTGCATCGCACTCATTTGTATTATGAATGTTCTCGTTTAATTCATAACAATTAATAGCTATTGTTGCATATATAACTAGTTCAGGTAAAGCTGGGGCTGAAAAATGACGGTACGTCTATAATATCTCATCAGTAACAATTTTTAAAGTTACCCTTTTATAATAATTATATTATTTTACATATAAACCAACGTATGCCGTCCATTTTGTTGGAACTTGGCCAGTGTCATAACATTTCCAGATTATTAAAACGCGTAATGCGTCTGTGTTTGCCGAAATATCCAGTTCAACAACCCGGCGCGCGGCCGATCGGGAGTTCAAAATAGACGCGAACGCGGTCCGATGCTTCGGCGACACTCGAAAATGCTCATCACCGCACCTTAATTCCCGCCTTTATTAGACCACAGATTACGAATCAATTTAAATAAAATCAACAGATTATTACAGGCAACAATTAAATATATTTTACGTAATTACGGACGTCGTTTCAGTTTTGAGTATATATTTTTTTTGTGAATCAGATTTTTAACTTAATTTTGCACATGAGGAGATTACATGATGACGACGTTGAACCTCCTTGACCTCGGTCCACTGCAGCGTGGCCTGTTTTCGGGTTGCGTCATCGTAGGTCACTACCTCCCTACCCTAGCCATATTTTTTTGCTCATAAACTTATGCTCAGCACGTGGCCGTCTTCCTTTGTTAGATCATTTAAACTCATACCAGCTATTTTGGTAACTTTATATGGCTAAGACGAGTTGTTGTAAGTTAATGTGGCGTAATTAGATTGTGATAACCTGAGCTAAGCGACGATACGTTTTTATCTCCACTTACATTGTTTTATGTAACATTGTTGGAGTTGTTTCTATGGAAATGTCTATCTTTTATCAAATACGAGTATTGTTTCAGTAGGTACTTACTTCTTGTTTTAAACAAAAAACGACTAACAAGTTTTGCACATGTTTGATTTAGTTTTTCTAATAACACTTCTTGTGCTTATTAAAGAAGTTTTTTTTATGTTCGCGCATCTTAATTCAAAATTCAAGTAATATATCAGTCTATTGGGTAACCCATGTTAATGACTTTAGATAGTGGGTGGCGAACTGTGATGCTGCACTTTATTTCTCTGACCAGCAATTAAGTTTATAGCCGCAGCGTATAATTGGACACCCCATTCCCCCCTAACTGTGACACGATGCCGTCATCGTCATAAGTGTCATGTAAATAATGCATTTATGCAATGTTTACATTGCATTCTACTTTCTATCATCGCCTAAGGTCGTTAGTCCTCTGTTAACATCCTCTAACTGTTCGCCAAAATCTCAATGAAATATTATACACCGGATATGTGGTGTGGTTAATTGTTCACGCGGTTTAAAGCCCTATAACATTATTATTCGTCTTAATGCATAATTTATTACGATTTTAATTAAAAATGATAAAGAAATATTAAAGTAATAAATATATTAAGTTTTTATTTCTTTTAACATTTCGTTGCAAGCCTAAAGGTGGTCGTAAATCGCCATTTGTTCGCTATGCAAAGCGAGTATTTCTAAAAATATATTAAAATACATGTAACAATATAATCGTTCGCCGCCATTTTTTCTTTATACACACAAGAAGTTCATGAATTGATGTTGAAAATATGCATTTTTTGCGATGCAAAGTACATGTCGCGCACAAAGGTGCAATACAAGGTCGGAGAGCAGGTGGCGGCTCTAATTAAAGGTAAATGTTTAAATAATTAAATGAACACTAGTAGGTATTGTACGGGCAGGTGCCTTTTTACTTATGCAAGAATAAAATCATTATTTACGTACCAAATTACGGGCATTAATCGACGCTGCGGTATGAGAGGCGCGCATAAATTACTAGATTGCAATTGCTTTTGACATCCCTATTTCTTATTTAATGATAAAAAAATATTATAATAATTATTAATTAGATCATATATGTTATCATTCTAAATAATTCGTATGTTGATTATATTTTTTTATACATTAATTACATTGATATATAAATCGTCTTAGACTTGTGCTGTCGCGCTTCTTTTTAACAAATTAAAGTAAGTCCAAAATGTTTCTCTAAACAAGGCTGGAATCGGTAGCATTTGACTGACCACGACCGAAATCAACAGCTTTGATAGGACACCAAGATCATTTAGGTTTCCTTATAATCATCAGGTCACATGACCTAGCATCTTCATTTCACGATATTACCTATGAAATATGTATAGAGATAGAATCTTTCGACAAAATATTTTAAGGAGTCAACAAACCTTGGTCAAGGAACTGGTTCTTTTATTAGTTTGAACTCAAATATTTTATTTGACTATTCTAATGTAATATCGAATCGTCGATGACTGTTTCTGGGTTTAATAACATCCAAATTATGTTTTGTTTTTTATTGTGATGATTTCATTTTCCTATATGGTTGATTTTACATAATTGGTTTTGAGGAAAATATTGCTAGAAATAGCATTCATTATCAATCATTAGAACAACTTTTAATTGACAGTTGTAGCGCAGGGGCACAAGCGTGTGACGCTAAGGTCATAAACGCATTGTGGGTTCGATTCCCGCTCGAGGAAATTAAATATTTAAAATCTCCATTTCTTTATGGTGTTGGCCAAAATGCGGCGTTGAGTTCCGCCACTCGGCATGATATAATGCCTTCAGAATTCGGCAGAATGTGGGGAGCAGTGTCTTAACACTAGGAGCTCCATCTGCCTGCCCTGTTACATGCGGAATACAGCATGATACTGGATTTTGTAATATGATAAATGTTTTATTTTTCGTATTCGAATTATTGTATTGGATGCGTTCCATACTTTATATAATGAAGATCTTGCAATAATGATGCCATTCCACTACCACTCAATACAGTTTTAAAATCTCAATATCAATATCAAGCTTTTAAACTATCTTTCAGCCGCCACCTGTATAACTCTATCTTACTTTTAACTTACACGATTTCACATGTAATAAATATTTAAAATAAAATTTAAAATATCATAAATATTCTTGCGTTACTATAAAAGGTCTTATATGTGCAAGCATTACGTTAAAGCAATGTCAATATCGATATAAAACACCGACTCGATATTATGAACTCGCATTTCATACATTTTAATCGATATAATTAATGTCAATTTTCGTCCTTTTACCAATTGCATAGCAGATGCATAAAGATTAAGAAATCAAGTTGCAACACGAAACATCAAAGGCCGAATGCAATGTGGGTCAGACTTTAGACCCAGACTTAGCATTACATATCAACCTTGCCGAAGTTTAGTTGCATAAGTCCTTTCATAATAGTTGCCGTAATGGCGGGTCAGCGTCGGTGCTGTGCTACCGTGTATTTACATTTTAATTATCGATATCGCCTCAATACCAAGATGGCGTTGAAAAGCCTTGACTTTAAATACTTTTGGTCGCGCAAAAACTCTGATTTCGGTAATTACAAGTTATAAAATATAAATATTAAATAACACTGTTCTACATAAATAATTAAGTCTCGTTTGACATTGGTTAGTTACTATTAAGGCTAAACACAAATTTGGAGTTAATATGTTTAATTATTTCTTTTTTTAATAATTATGTAAATTAAGCTGTTAGATTATAAAATACGTTAATACTTTTGAGTAATTAATTTCATAATTTTAGAGCTTCCTATTCTATGTTATTAACATGAATTTTAAATTTATTTTTGCTGCAGATGTGTTCAGACATTTTATCCACTCTCATGTTGCTTTAATTGCTATATAATAATTATTACATTATCTATGCAATCGTCGACAGAATAGAGTTTTTTCCATAATCATCCTTTTGGATATTTTATGGTAAATTTAGTATTTTCAAAACATTCATAAATATTTCCAAATATTTAATAAAATATTCGTAAAACAAAAATATCAATTTATATTTATTTTTTGTATTTACTTTTCACATGAGTCATACAATGATGAAATATTCTTATCATTATAAAATTTTTAAAAGAAGATTTTCTACATATTTATTTTATCGTCTGACCCTACCCCCATCTAGCTATGTCTATCTAAGCTATGTTTTTCTGTCGGTATTCGTCATCTATCAAGTCATTGACACTACTGCACCAACGATACGGGAGATGAAGCAAAGCGGTTCAATAAACTCTGCATACACCTAATCAGAGTAATTCACGAAGACTATACCAAGAAAATTATCTATCTACTATGTTTTAAGTAAAAATATTTAAATATTTACTTTACAGCCTGTTGATGTTATCTTTCCTGTTATTTTATAAACAATAAATCAAAACCAAGTCAATTAGCAACAGAACTCCATACAACTATTCTAAATACAAAATATAATCGTTTTTTTTTATAATTGTAGCTAATGCCAAACTACATTCAGCCTAACGCTCTCATTTTAATCGATAATTAATACTTTACAAGCATTATGCAAAACCACGATCAAGAAAATTAGTACAGCATACAAAATAGTTAATTCTTTAGGAAACAAAGTTTAGCGCTCAGATATGGTAATGTAATATGAAAACTAAGCTGGCCTAGCCTTAACTAACCTTATCAGTATCGTATATAATGTCACTTCCATCCGCTTATGCCAGCCTAGTACTTGAAACATAGCGTCGGCTCACGAACAAAATAGACGTACACAGATGTAAAATACACACAGAAGTGCGGAACTCTCACAGTGCGGTCCAAGAGTTGTGGCCAGTCAGAAGTTAGACTTTCTAAGCTTTTGAGCATTGATCAATCGGGAAAATAATATTAAAAAATAAAATAAAAATAAATATCAAATTGCGTACCCGTGTAAGGTAAGTCCAGGGCGACCACGACTCACCGACGGCACTGTAATTCGGGTGTTTGCAAGTGTATGGCAGAGCGTGTCTGTACACCGCGTGTTAACGTTTCCGCATAACGCAAACACGTCAAGCGTGCTGGGATCGTCAACCTTACGAATTAGAAAAAACGTCGTTTTACACCTCCTATCCTATTTATCTACCTATCGGCCATGTTTTACTTAATCTAGAATATAATATAACTATTACTTAATTGTTTTTTGTGAATAATTTAAAACAATAGAATATACATAATATATAGTATAGTTTTAATTGAGTATATTTAACCCCAAAATAGAATATTAAGTTACAAAGATAAATTGATAAATTAATTTAAGATTTATGAGATCAAGTAACCGTCCAGAGCTCATCACCACCAAATAATCCAATATGATAATTATTGGTGATATAAAAAAAACACGATTTAAAATGTGATTAAAAAATATATCTAATTATAGATAAACATCATTACACCTTACCAAACCTATTTATATACCTATAAAGATATATATTGTCACAAAAACTCGATACTAAATGGAATGCGTCAAAATGTCGTCAGCTCCGATTGTATTACACTACGTTACGAGTGTGTGTTCTAAAGTATAAACACACTGTATAATAGTTACGTCACAAGCCAACCTCTTGGCAATATCTGCGAGCCTGGTACCTCGTCTCCCCGTAATAAGCTGAGATAACTCGCTTTTCTTGATCTTAAGGAACGGGCATTATTTATTTATTAACTTCCGCGTATCTTTTCGCGTTCGACGTTTGAAAATAGAAAGATTTATTTATAGCCACAGATTTAATTACACTTTATGATTAACAGATAATTATTATTATTTTTTTTACTTTAATTTACGAAGACATTATTGTTAAATAAATAAATATCTACGTATTAATCGGGAAAAAATATTATTGTAATATAATTAATTATTTATTCTGTTAAAATTACAAAATACAATTTCAGAACTGTCTATATCATTATTTTTGCCCTAATTACCAAAAAAAATCTGGGCAAAATTTTATCTTATCAGATTTAAACTATGACTATATTGTAACAGTTCATTATAACTATTCAATTAAAGTTGTACCTAATAATATCAAAATTTATATTACCTAATGTATTCGTTTTAAATAAATTCAAACGACAACACTCTTAAATTTATATTGCAAAGAACTCCTCGTCACATCTGTTCTCCTGGTACACAGTGTTCTAGTTGAAGATCCAAGCGATCGTAAGACAGAGCGAGATGGTAATTTGTTGAATAATGAATTCGACATCAAATTGAATTTATTTTTTATATGACGAGAATCTCGATTTTTTTTATTATTTTTTTAAATTTAGAAGTTACACATAGCGCCATCTATTGTGGACTAGGTTAAACTTATATTTTAAAGAAGGTAGACTGTGAGAGAGAAACGTGCTTAACTTTTTTCATACGAAATTAATTTGTCATCAATTCTCAAAAACAAGGTAGAAAATGTATTTTTCTAATAATTATACATATTTAAGATGGAAGATGAAGGTGTTTTTTTTTATTTAAAAAAATTAAGATAAATATTGATAATTTTAGCAGATATTTTTTAATTCAATGTACAAGGCTCTATTAATTAATTGGAAAAGATAAGAGATTCTGCTAGTTAACCTATATATTCGTCAATTTATTTATATATTAGTTTTATCGAACAGGTGTATGCCTGCTAATCCAAGGATGACCAGGGACCGGTGCACAGTAGGTTGTGCATCTGGTTTCTAGACATGACGACATGTTCATAAAACTTTTGTAATTGAAAATTACTTCAGGCTATATATTAATTGTTAGTTATCTTCATCTTCTCTTGCAACATAAAATAAACTTTACAAGTGAAAGCCTCGCATTTGTTTCGGGACAGATAATTAATTTAACTTAACTCGTATAGATAACTCGATAGTTAATCGATTTCAATTCCGATACCTAAACAACTAGTAACAGACAAACAATATTTTGCATCATTAAATTGCGATTAAAGTATTATAAGCACAATGTTTACTGATCATTATAGAAAATGCAACTTATGTAATGTATACGTAACCACACTTCCTTTTCACATAACCTAAGTGCAGTCTTTATGTCATCATCTGAGCTTGCTTCCCATAATGCAGAGACGGTGTTTTTTTTAATTACTTGAAGTAATTTCATGACGTCCTTAAAGGTACCGCCTTTCGAACAATAGCTACGGCCGTGGTCTATCTAGAAACAATTAAGTTGCGCAAACAGAAAGAGATTTTTGTTTTTAACAAACGAACACTTTTTTGCAATATTAATGGTAAAAAGTGATTGCAAAAAATGACTATAAAGTAATAAAATGTACCCCATACGCAATAGAACTGAGATAACTTTTAACACTGAACTATTATTTGGTGAATATTGTTATTTTTTGTTTCGTCATTGTTTAACATTTGCAAAGGTATGCCGACACAATGCAATGCAACAATTTGCGTATCTAAAGATGCAATTTTTAATATATAAAACAAAAATTCTTATCTTAAACTTTTAGCATTCTTGTTATTTTCCTAAGGTCAAATTATTATTATTATTTCATCTATAAATACATTTTTGTGACGCACATGCGTTTTAAATACGTTAATTATACCAAGTTTATTAAAAACATAAAATATAGATCATAAAACATTATAATTTACAATACAAAAAGCATAAGGCCTATTAAATATCAATAAAATTACATTAAATAAAAAAAAATGTTAATATAGTATGTTAAGGCTTTAAGAGTCAATAAAAGCGCTGGCCACCTGACATACTCGTATTGACCAATGAAAACTGGCCTTAAGGTTTTTAGGCGTATAGTATGAAGAATATGATGTAGACGAGGCGGTTTACTCATATAATTAAGTATGTATTACTATTTGATAAAACCTATAATTTTTGTTGTTTTTTACTTTTGATGTCATAATTGCCTAATTAGAAAGAGAATGGATTCCACTGCCGGTTAGGGAATGGATTTATTTTAAATATTTAAATGTCCTAAGTTTAATAAGACAAAGCACGGCGTTAAGTTCAGCCACTCATCATGGGTGCTCTAAAATAGTACGAGAGAGAAATCGTTTTACCAAATTGTGTTTGGCACTCTAGAATGCGGGGAAGGCGACTTTATAAAATTAACATATATTCAAATATACACACTTTTAATAGTATCGGTTTAGTTATAATAATTATAAAAAATAATTTGTTTTTTTTTTAATATTTTTATATTAATTGTATTCTCTTCTCTTTTCAGATATACTCCTACTGCTTCAAGCATACTTGTCACCAGCGCTTTCGGTGGCCCTTCAATGTTTATCAATACTCACTAGATATAAGACATACTTGACTGAATAAACGTTTTTTCGAGAACTTACATATCTTTCATGCATTTGTATTTTATATAAATTATTTTATTTAATCCTTAAGATAAGTTGATGCAACTTTATCGGCACTTGTAAAATGGATTGCTCTAGAGGTATATTTTTTTTTAATTGGTTATAGGTATAGGATAGTTATAATTTACAGATTATAAAGCTCGCAATCTTTTTTATGTCAATAAAGTTGCATCGAAACATAGATAATTAAGAATTAAAGACAAGCAAAAAGAGGCAAAGGGTTTTTTTGAATGGTTCTCTTCTTGTGACTGTATATTTTATGAGAAACCTTCAAAATTTACCGCATATATAAAGATTTTTTTTATATTATGTAGTTATTTAGGTAAATGTTTAGATTTCTGCTAATAACTTTCCGCATAATTCGAGTTACCAATTTGATTTTGCTTGAAAAAAATGTAAATAAAGTATTGCTTTCTTCTGCTTCTCTTGTTTTTATTTTTTATTTTAATTTAATACATGTTTAATTGATAAGACTGTGTCCAGCCGTCTTTTCACATTTTGATTCAGTGTTGCCATTTAAGACTGAATAAAAATTAAATTAATTTTATTGGAAGGATAACTATCGCCTTTTTTATTAAAAAAGCCCAGAAAGGATCCCACCCTAATGTATAACAATATATATGTGTAATAAACTATCAAATAGATTAAGATAATAATAAAGATGTTCTCTATTCATTTGAAAATATTTTTTTATCTACCCAAATCATAAACTCCCTTCCTTTTTTCTTTTTTTTTACTTCACCTTGTATCCTTCAGATAGAAGGGAAGACAGAAGGAACCTAGGAATCTAGTGTTAAGAAATTTCGTTCCCCAATTCCTAATAATTCCTAATGGCGGATGTCTACGTCGCGCTTTGGGTCGTTATCAGAGGGAGAAATGAAAATAAACATAGTTTACAATCGTACGCTTGTGCCCGTCTCCTCTTAATATGTTTATCAGTTTGCTCTGGTTTCGAAGCAAAAATACACAATGCCTCCAGAATCAATGCAGAACCTGGCTTGTGGAGTGCCTTAACATTAGGCTTCCTACCTGCCTGCCCTGATGCATGCGGGAAGAAGATTTTATGTATCAGACAGCATAGACAAAATAAATATTGAATAAGCTACGGCCCTCACTTAAATTTTCTATTAACTATTATTATATACTAAAAACAGGTAAAATAAAAGAAAAATACAAGTAAAAAAAAATATACACGTTATTTTTAATCATTAGTCCTTGTAGCACGAAATATTAACTATACAGATATTTGATAATTATCATAAAGATCTAGGTGATTCTCGTAATAAGCAAATATTTTACAAATACAAAATATATTAACTTAAATTTTTAACGACCTTAAATACTCACCTAAAAGTTACTTGAAGTGCCATTGAGTTAATTATAATAATATTATATGCATTATACTTATTTTAAGATGCAATAACACATACTGAAACAATGCTGAATATTTGTTTATCAGACATGGCGAGCTAAGTAACAGAACATAACGCCACTAAAATAAGAAAAAAACATTTTTAAAAAAAATATTTAAACCATTTAAGTTAGCGGCTCCCAAGAAACACGGGTTCAAATCCCGCTACGTTAAAATTTCTATACATTATCTAAAAAAGTTAAATACATCTAATTATCCGTATATAATATGTCCATATACAGTCTATCAATTCCGCTCTCGAGTGTAAATCTTAATACTATAAAGGTCCTCACCGTTACCACCACCACAACCACCCACATTCCGAGCCTATATGGCGTAATCGCTTACGTATAGATTTAATAAGATATTACCGAAGCACTAACATTTGATGTATCGGCTAGCGGTACCTATGTAGGGCTCGGGGCCCGTTAAACATTCCTAGTGATGGACATCAATCACTATATCGATATATCGTTTCTTGTCATAAAACAATTTTGTATCGTTTTTTTTACATGTGTATTATACATACATACATTACTTAATAAAATTGTACCGAATGCCATGAATACCGATACTTGATCACCTTTCAAATGTAAAAAGAATGCAAGGTTTTATCTGTTTACATAGCAACCGCAAACTTTATCGCTTACACAATGTCAAAACTCACCGAAAAAGGAAAAGCAGTGGCACCTGTTTAAAAATAAATAGGCCGTCATAGGGTACGTCGTACTACACAGGGCCTGGATAAGAAAATTCTTGCTGCTGAGTATTTTATCATTGGGAAAAAAGATCAAATGAATATATTTCGAAACGACAAGATACTCCAGGTGTTCTGAGCATCTGTTGTAAGCTTAAATTAAACCGAAAACTGTTCTATCTCATTATGTCAATTCGTTAAAAATACTAAATTATTTTACGTATTAAGTTACTTTTACATAAATTAAAGATAAGTAGATAAGATAAGTCTTTATTGTACAACAACCCCACATAAAAAATGCATATAATCATTAATTTACTAGTTCTTTGTAGGTATTTACAAAAACATTATTTTAATTATTATCATTATAAATAGATAAATAAAAGGTGGATGCTTGTCAGTATATGTAGCAAAAATACTAGCAGGCGTATATTTCATGGATGTACATTAATATGAAAATAAAATTCAAGAAATTAAAAAAAATTGTGTAATTAAAAGCTTTCTAATTTATTACATTAAGATAACAGACAACAATTCTTGTTTTAGTTTCTCAATTAACAAAATGACTAGCAATATTGTATTTACACGACTTTTAGATTTAATTTACTTCACATTAATAAATCTCCAAAGTTACATTATGTTCTAACAAAATATATTCTTAAAAATCTCTATATGACAAGTCCAGCAAGTCAATAACGCTGGTTCCACAACTATCGCATACTAACTATATGAAATATTATAAAAAACAAAACAATATTTTAAAGAATCCTTTCAATTTCTTTATCACATTAAAAAAAAAAAGATTGATACACTTTTAACATTAACGTATTCTAACTGTAATATAATAAATAATACGTTAATATTAGAAGTATCTATCGACAACAGCGGCGCACAGCCCGCAGCAGGATCAGGGATACGCGGGCAGTGGCGCAGTGGGTCGCCGCCGTGGAATGCGGAAACGCGCACCACACGGATTTATCTAGAGATTTGTCTGCAATTCATCTCTTTTATAACGATCTGATTATGCATTTTGAGTTATTTATTATTAAAGTTTTTGGTTTTATTTGTCTTTTTGCCTTTTTTTAAAGAAAAAAATTATAATTTTATATTTTTTGTGTATATTTTATTTCAATTTTGTATTATAATATTCATAATGTATATTTCCATTCACTATGAAATATACAATTTATGTTTTCCCAAAACAAATATTTAATTATCAACACATATAAATTCATACATAAGTTAAACTAACAAAACAAATATCTAAAAAAAAATCAAAAAAATTAAATTTTAACAATAATTCTCTAAGACATATCTCAAGATACATCGTCAACCACAATCCCTGAGCACTCCTACTTAACGGTACCCATATAACTAAAATCAGGCGCTAGTTCGATAAAAAATGGTTCCCTAAAAAACCATGGTCCTGTTACTTATGGGGTACTGACCTTAAGGGTGGAATGACCTATTTAGTTTGAATGAGCTTATTATCTGAACAGATATTTCGAATGCATTGTATTTGAAACTTCCATTACCAGAAGAAAGCTTCATACGATAAAAATATTTCTTTTAATATTTTCATATTGTTGTTCTATCTTGATTCATGGACGCATTAAAGGATTCGTTTTAAAAATGCCTGATGGTGT
>JAEBDU010000055.1:0-116184 GCA_016802625.1 Heliconius numata | reverse complement strand
GAACAACATTATTCTGCCACAGATAAAAATAATTTCCCACGATATTGAACCTTCTCGTTCAGTTTTTTGGGTTGTCAAATTTGAAGTATATTTTGGCGGCAAAAAGTTTCGACATATTTCCGGGTGTGAAATGTGGCCGGTCCATTTGCTGATGCGTTTTGGTGTTGGAAAAAAAATATTGTTTCGTAACACCATAAGCATTTCCGTGTAGACTAGCGGTATATTCAGTTTTTGCTTTAGAAATTCACATGTTTAGTCTGGGGAATCGTGCGTGAGAATGGAATATCTGAGCATCTTGTATTCTAATAAGGTACGGCATGTCGAAGCCTTGGTCATAGAAACCGACATTCGTTATCTATGTACTAAATCACAATTCTATCCTTTTATAAATTCTGCTTGCGTAACTTGTCGTCATTTTGTTATGATATAATATTCGATAAATGCACAAATGTAAATATCATGTAACTTAATGTGTTTCTAACGCGTCGTTGGGTGCTACAAAAGTTTTATGACATTATAAATTTGTTAATTCTGGCTATACGATTTTTTCTTTTCTTTGTACCTATATATAAAACAAAATATTGTGGCCGCATGACATGTTCCTGATAAAAATATATTTGTATTTAATATTTAATATTTTGTATTGATTATAAATATAAAAAATTGATTAAGTATACTGAGTTATTAGAGTATGGGAGGCTGTTTACATTACGTGTTTTGATTGTAACGCGTTCAGTATATGCATTGGATGCAACAAGTGCTAAAAGTACCTTGTTTGTAGAGTTCAGTTAAGAATCATTAACTAAAAACACAAAAAAATACAATACTTAATATATTATAACATGCTGTCACACAAAGTGACAGCGTGTGACTGTAAATCCGATGCTTGTGGGTTCGATTCTCAAGGGAACTCTCAAAGGAATAAATTATTTAATATCTTCATTTCCTCCTGGTAACAAGGCAAAGCGCAGCGTTAAGTTCCGCCACTCAACACGTAATGTCTCATCTGTCTCAACGAAAATTCGACGGACTTAACACTAGGTTCCCCTCTATCTACCCTGCTATCAATAGGTAAAATATATTATACAGGCTGACGTTAAAAAATTTAGATTTTAGCCAACAATTAAAAAGCAGAACTGCCTATAAAAAATCGTTAGCACGATTTTGTAAAAAGGCCGAGGCGTATCACCTGCAATCGTTAATCATAGTTTTTAGAGGCAGATGATATCGGGGCGACGCGAAAAATTCATATTGCGTAACAGTTGCCAATGATTTATGAATTTTATAAGCAAACATCAATTATGTTTTCTTTCTTTATGCGATTTATGTGTGATATTTTCAGCTGTTTTAGTGTATGATAAAATAACTTTTTTGGAACCTCACCAAACGCCAAACGCTACGGTTTCTCCATACCTCTTACGCCTCGTCCACTGCCATCAACTTCTTCAAGCATGCTCTCCAACTTCCGAGGCGGTCCTCATAGTTTTTACGAGTCCAATAGCCAAAGTATTGTGTTTACAAAGGTCAATCGAGGTCTCCATCTATATATCTTTTATCTATCCTCCATGTGTCCTCCATATGATAGATAGGTAAAATAAGATAAGTATTGATTAATAAGTAATTAGAACGTTATTCCTTTTTCATTTTGTTATTTATTATAATATTGTCCTTTATTTACCTAAGGCTGCCTGTAAAAAAATACTTGCTTGCAATAAGATTGCCTTTATACACATCTTAAAAACCATATCTTATATATATTATTCCAATATATTTTAGTAAATTATAATAATAATGACTACTACTAAATCAATGATTCCAAGTACGAGTCATTCATTTATTTTATGTCATTAATCATTATATAATTCAATTCATATAAATAAAATTCATTGTTATTTACATACAACGTTATTTACATAAAAATTTAAATATATTTTAAAAAACGGCAATTTATATGATAATTGTAGTGTACTACCATATTCAAATAGCGTCTGATGGCTTTCCGATTAAACACAAATACTCGGTAGCGTTGAAAAAAATATTATTAACAGGTGTATGAAATGAACATGCTTTAATAGACTGATTTTAACAAGACAAGTGACAGAACAGTAAATTCTGTGGAGTGGCCATTTTTTATGCGTACATTTTCTCTCTTTCTCTCTCTCTTCTTTCCTTTTAATCCATGAAATACGGAATATAGCAGGGTAGGTAAAAGGCTCATAGTATTATACACTCCGTCCCACTTTACGCACAATTTACCAGACATTGTGTGCTGCACGGAGAAACACAATGTCTTGTTACCAGAGCGAGGAAGTAGGAAATAATTCATTCCATTGAATGAGAATCGAACCCGTTGAGTTCATAGCATGATGCTGTGGCAAATGTGACACCAGTGCACTTGTTAAATACTTAATAGGATTTTATGGGATAATGAAATCTTTTGTATTATAATTTATTACTAATTATAATTGGTAGATACATAAACAATTATCAGGAGGAAAAAAACATCCAAGTTGCCTAAAATTTACAAAAATAACTTAACGAATTCATAATAAAAAATAAGTCAATCCATTAATATTCACCTCATTATTGCGTTTTGTAAAAATTTACATAATATTCGTATCACAAAAAGAAATACAAAATATATAATAATATTTTATAACCATTGTCACTCAAGAGACGCGTGTTCGAATCCTGCTGTGCTCGAAATATTTATATGGAAGTATAATAAAAAAAAAAAAGAAAATGCAAACCTAAATAAAAATACATGGACATATAATGCACTACTCTACAATTTGCAATAGCGCGTGCCATCGAACATGTGGGAAATAATTGCAACAAGTGTAACAATTTTTAATTTCAACCTTATTATTATTTAGAAATAAGGGCTATTATTGAACAATGCTGTATAGAATAGTATTTTATATGGTAGCGATTCACCTGTGCCAATTACGCTATACGTGTCTCAGTTCGATATATTTCTTTAAAATGAACACTATAGTTGTAAAAAGCAGGACATATGTAACAGAGGGAAATAATATAGAATTTCAAGGTAATTAATATGAAGGAAAGATATTTTACTTATTGTATTGTAGGTACTGGCATACTTTTGTTGTACTTAGTGTTGTATTTCTCCATAAAAATATCCTACAATGAATCTATATTTTTTTTCAGTTTATTAAAAAAAATATGTATATATGTTATACATTAAACTAATAATGTAAAACGTGTCAGTGTGTCCATCTTGATATTAATACCTTCAACATTTCCCATGATGCATGTTTTAGATACATAAATTAATTAATTAATGATAACAATTCAGTAGGTACATTCATCATACTAAATTAGATCTTCGAGGAAAGATGACTAAATTCCTGAACAGCATAATATACCGCATTGCGCGGATTCGAATCCCGCTCCGTTACAATTTTTTAAAAATAAAAAAATATATTTGTAAAAAAACTAGATTTACATTGCACAGCCTGATCCTTGTAATAAAATTTATGATGGTTGAAATTAACAGTAACCTAGATCATTGTACATATAACTATCCATTGTAGGTATATTAAATCACCTTCACGCTGTAACTAGCAGACAGCAGAGTAGGCAGAGGGAACCTAGTGTTAAGACACTCTCTGTTCCCCACTTTCCGCCGAATTCCGAAGGCATTGCGTGTTGACTGGTGCCGCCGCGCTTTGCCTCAACACCAGAGGGGAGAAATGAAAAAATATTCCATTTTCTCGAGCGGGGTTCGAACCCACAACCAAGTTCTTGAGTAATTCTTCAATATTTATTCTAAAGTCATTAATTTTTCAAGCTTTTTGCAGCATTGAATTCCGACTCATTGTCTGAAATTGAATGACGGAAAAACGAAAACGAAGTTTATTGACACTAGATCTCCTTGGTGTGCCTGCTATGCGTGATAATGCGTGAAACTGAAAAAAAAACACAATTAATTTGTCAGTTAGTCAGTCAAACAGAGAGATAAAAGGGGAAGCGGTCGAGTTTTGTTCAATGCAACGGGCCGACCGTGACATTTCTGATTATGTCGTTTATTACAAAATGCACAAGCAAATATGTATGTTAATCTACAGTTGTGGACGAAAGTGCTTATTATAAATATATTTACAAATTTTACACTAGGCAAAGTTTTAATTACTTATTTGAAATGTTATATAAACTGTTATTGTTATTTCAAATATGTAATAGTTACCTGTAATATTTGAACAGGCATTGATTGTGGCATAAGTTCCCCGCTCGGGGCATTTAAATACTGAATATTTTCATTTCTTCGCCCTGGTAACAAGGCTGCTGCCTGCTGCTTCGTGCACAATATAGGGTAAAGCTAAAATAAATATGCTCATGTGTTTTTTTTTATTTTTAGAAAAAGAACACTAAAAAAGAACAAATTTATTGTGTTTTAATTTGTGATTTTAAAACCGAAGAATTAAAAAAATCATTATTATTATTATCTATGGAAAATTCTAAATACTATTTTAAAGATTATAAGGATATTAAGAACGCAAGTATTTTTTTTATTAATCGTACCAGAAGAATACGTGATTTTAGGTTCGATTTATTACAATATTTTTTCCTATTCATTATTTATTTTAAGTTTATTATATCTCTTTCGCCATTGAATATACCGACAAGGATACACGAATTGTAATCGGACAAGTCAATGTTGCCCGTCAATAATTCTGAGACACAGTTGCATTTTACGAACAATTTAACACTGTTATGTTATGTGACATATCTTACTACTATTATGTTATATATTATAAGAAAATGTTATTTAATTACATAAAGCTATACTTTAAATATTAATATATACAGTATTCAAATATATTTTTTATAAGTTTAAAGAGTAAGTATGACACGACTCAACCAGTAAAGAGTTTAGTAAAAATCTTGCAGTTTCAGGGTGTCTATATTCGCGTGTCAGGAAAGGTAAAGGAACCAAGTGTTATGAACTTATGGCACTCCGTTCCCTATTTTCTGCCTGGGTGTAAAGTGTAGCAACACAATGCAGCGCTTTGTCTTATTTCCTCAGATAGAAAGTGCAAATAGTTCAGTACTCGAGTGGGACTCGAACCCACTACAACCACATTTCGATCAGATCACTCACTTTTTCACGCATTGTAGAGTAGGAATTGCACGTACGTGTTAAGAAACTCCGATATCCACGTTCCGCCCGCATTCAAGTAATTGCATGTTGAGTGTTGAAAATATCTTTAAAAAGTATAGCCTAAGGCCGGTCGCGGCACTGGGGCCTAAAGTGTAACTATAAACGCGACTGGTTGTGGGTTCGATCCCCACTCGAGGAAATGAAATATTTATTTAAATTTAAAATTCTAATAATATATATTCTATAAATAAAAGAATGGAAAGATGCTTTTGTTATAGCAATATCTGAACCAAATTCATAGAAATACATCAATTCCCACAATTTTTTATCTTTGCTTTTGAATTAAAACAAATAGTTATATAAAATGTAACTTCAAAATGTTCTCCCCTTAAAATTTAGCTAAGGCGTTAACCTATCGTCTCTTTTGACCGCCTAACAGTCTATATAAGGAAATGCTGTAGATTCCTCGACAGATACATTTCTCGACTGGCGATTGAATCAAGATTGAATTCGATCATCTCGAACTCAGTTTTAAATACAATAGCATTATTTAAAATCCGTCATTCTGCCAGAAACCAAGCAAGTTGTTATATTTACTTTGTTATTTTTAAAGATTAGTGAAGGAGGCAGTTATACTAAAAGATAATTATTTATTGATTGTAGGTATAATTGAAATTCATATTATTGGTTATTGTAGTACAATTTCGCTTGAGCCTGCCTGACAAAAAAATATTACTATTAAAAAAAATAGTTAATTATAAATTAAATAGTAATACTTTTTATATAATATTTAAAAAGGCACAAAGAAAACATATTTTAATATTATTGTGTTCTTAACATATAGTTGCAAAATTTAAAGAAATCTGTTCGTTTATATTAACAGCGGTTTGTCTGCGGTCCCTATCACATTTATTGGTATGCACAATAAATTGAGATGCTGCCAAAAACAAGAGTACTTATATCGGAATCGCCGTGGGATTTCCCTTTCATCTCCCAACATGGACCTCGATAATAGAATTTACGTTGCATGCCATAGTATGGATGAACCAACTTTACTTGACCTACCGATCTACAAGTACTTTAAACGTTATACCTAATTTGAACTTTATTACTGAGCATTAAAGGTGATAAAATTTCATTTCTTACAATATAAAGGTCATCGGTTCTGGTAGAATGTTGATCACAGGACTGTAATCGCTTTTTGTTTGTCATTTCGAAAAGACTTTTCTTTAGGGGGCGTAATGGCATTGTCATGCTTAAGTAATTTCAGGTATTGTTTATTGTGTAGATGTATTGGTTTATTGCTGTTTTTGATTTATTTATCGATTATTTAATACTTTAAAAATATATCAGTATTTCCGATATTAGCTTAAGAATTCTATCATTACACACTTAAAAATTAAATGTAAAACACATGCCTAAATACGAATACGATAATATCAAAGACCAAATATATCTAAATGCGTGTAACTTTAGTTCGATTCTTATTTTTGATATATTTATTTAAAGTTAAGAATACCTTAATGTTTTCGGTTGTCAATGTATCAATGTTATCTGTCGTTAATATAATATCGGGAAGATACTTAACATATAGAATATAATGAAATAAACGAAAATACATACCAATTATGAGTACTATTTAATACATTTGCTAAGTAAGTACTGTTAATTAGCCTACGTTGCATATTTTTATGTGTTTTATATGCATAAAAAATATAGAAAAACATTTACGAGGAGCATATGCTCCTTGCCGTATTTAAAAGAATTGTAATAAATAACTTACAAAAAATCCAATTTCTTTTCCAGTCTATTTAACGTTTTAGATTAATCATCGGTAAAAACAAACTCTTTAACTTATAATAGCAAATTTTGACAGTCGATCCTTAACGGTTTACATCCATTGTTTACTGATGCGTCCGCCATTTTTTATTGAAAATCCTATCAAACCCTTTCTATTTGTGGACATCTGCCGAAATCGATGTTGCATTTTTTTTTTAAATAAAAAGCACACGCAAAAAGATCCGATGGAATTTTTTATCTTGCAATGTTTAATAAATGGCAACCCTTTGATCAAATATGGTGTGTAATCAGATTTCGGCATGTGCTATATTTTTTGAGTATATTTCTTTTTTTTTTCAAGAAATACGATAGTTCTTGAGTGTGGAGTGTGCCTCTTTTGTGGCTGACAAATGTATTTGCTTTCGCTTCGTCTTCCGTGAAAAAAAATCGCACGAGCCCTTTCTGTCAGCAAGTTTGTATTGTTTGCATGATAACATCTTTAGAAGCACCTTTCAGAGAGGGTTGCACTTCAACTTTTTTTGCAATATGAAAAATTAATAAACTAACATAACTTCCATATTATGTAATTTATATTCAGCCATAGATGCTCTATGTTCCTAATAACTATTAAAAAAATTACCAGAAGTAAATAATTATGTTATTTTAGCAATAACATGTTCCAGCTATAGCCACAATATTTTTTTATAAGAATAATACGATGTAATATTCAAATTAAGACAAGTCTGCCTTACAGGAAATGTAATATTATTTTAATTTATACGTTTTTACACAGAATAGCTTTAAATATGTCCATTTGCGTTTGATCACAGTGAAAATTATTAAGCATCCATAATAGCTTAAGCATTAACTATAGAGGAGTATAGAGGAATAGCCGGTGGTCAGGTGCGCTCCACCTTGCATCTTGTTTTGACAGGTGGCACCAAGGGTTTGTATTAAGGATAGCAAATACTCTTTGTTTTAAGATCTATTTTTGGTTTAAGATGCGTTCTATTTTTTTTCGTGTGCGTTTTGCGACAAAACTATCAAGATATTTTTTTATATCCAACATTCGGAGCGCTAATGATCAATTTGAGTTTTAAAGACGGGAAATCGTCCACATTCTGTCAGGTGCTGTTGAAGCAGAATGAAATGTTCATCAGTAAAAGATAAACCTGTCCTAGATGGTATCTAATCGATTTTACAATTTTCATTGAAACCCCATCATGTTTCATTGTAATTAAAATTTAATACATTTAGCACATATTTTTATTCGTATCTATCTATCTAAACAGCAATTAATTTTATGTGTCTTTCTAGGTAATAAATACTACATATAATGTAACAAGATGAGAGAAACATATAGGCTGTTCAAGAATTCTGTTAGAAGGTTCGTCCTAAAAATATATGTATTATTTATAAATAACAAAGGAACGTAAGGCTATATAGCGCTGGGATACAATAGCTGTTTCGTTGGAATTCCTTCAAAATCTGGAAGGTTCATCAATATACCGACAAAAACCGGGGCAAAAAGCACTCTCCTGATTTTTATTTGTAGGAATCCGCCCTCATAAGTATGAGAGGAGTCCTCGCGAGAAACCGTCAAACGCGCCGCGTCGGCAAAAATGTGCATAATTGGTCTCGATCTCAAGAAAAAACTCCTCAAAAAGTCGACCTCTAAATGTTTTGAAAAAGTGCACGCGTACAGGGTGTGAGCAATGACCACTTTCTTTATCATTTTTTTACTTTCTTTATGAAAATACTTTAAATTCATGTTATTTCTGTTGAACTAATTAATAAAAAGAGGACTTGTGTAGACTAAAAAATTGTGTCCAAAGTGCAAAAACAATATAACAATAATTTGTTAATAAAAAAAATTGTTTTAACATGATTTTTTAAACTAAAATATTTACTTTGCTATTACCAGAATTAACGTTACAACGAATGAAGGTATATTATCGTTTATAGAAAATTCGTATATTTTTCGCATAGATTTGTTTATTTTTAATCGCTTTGTATATAACTATTTTTAAACGAAATATAATTTTTTACATTTCCTGTAATTCTAAGTCATAACATACTAATATTGCTATTGTATACTTCTAATATATCCGACTCTTTGTTCCCAATAACCTTTGACCTGATTTTGCATATAATCATGCGATTATTTAATCGACGTACATATATATGTAATATTATCGTATTCTTTATACTAACAATGGCAAACTGTATTAGTTAAAGTAACTCTAACTTGTGAAAACAGTGTGGTCAGGGAACCTATTGTTAAGACAAATGTTCCTATTAGGATACTTCAGTTCCCCACGAGTGTTGAATTTACCTTGTTACCAGACCGAGGAAAGGAAAATGTAAACAAATAACAAACAAACATTTCATATATCCAAGTGGGATTCGAATTCACAACCATTGCGTTTACAGCCACTAGTTTTGGCTCTGTGCCATGACATAATAACATTCTTGTCAAATTAATCTAAAAACTTGAAAAGCTTGAAAAGAATATTTTTTTATCAAATGGGTGGAGTAAAATTTATTCTTCAATTAGCAAAAAATAAATATTTTTTATATAGAAATAAAGAAAATTAAGTGACATAAATGGCAGATGTGAAAAATGTAGTTTATAAGTATAATTTTGACGGGGCTCTACTCTCTGCCCTATGGGAGTGACAATATTAAATCTTAGAACTCTCCCTATTTCCCACTAAATTATTAAATATATCAATTTATCTTAATTACATATGTAGTAATAATCAATAAATAAATATTTATAGCAATAAAACCAATAAATATAAACTTGTAATTTTTAATCTGTACACAGAATTAAGCAAAATTGTATTAAAATTGCGAATAAGTGAATCATGTCAATGTCAATAAGTCAATATTTATCTGTACGTGATCAATTATAATTGATTGGCACTTTTAAAAATACAATTCTGTCTACTTAATTACCAAAATACTTTTTAACTTACTCACGCTAAATATAATTTATAAATGTATATAATTTAAAAAAAAAAAAATTATCGCAAGCAATACGAAATTGGTTGTGTTATGGAGTACAGAGAGTTTTGAACATCTCTTGAGGACTAAAAGGTCCTTCTTCTGGTCCTTTACTTTTATTTATTTATTTATAGCATTTAGGAAAATATCGAGCTCACTGGCGTGCCATTGGAGGGGCCTATGTCCAGCAGTGGACGAGGACAGGCTGATGATGATGATGATGATGATTTAGGAAAATATACATAAAATATCAGTTAAAGATTAAGTTTTCTAATCCCATGACCCTGTATAACGATGCATTTCTATATAGGATTGATTTATTCAAATCGAAAAGCTTTTGATTGTGCCCTTGGCCGCGGGCTCGAGGTATTTGTTTTTGAATAGCAATTATATTTTATTTTATTAAACGCATCTCGCATGATTTCTTTCAAAATAACCAATATTTCCGCGAAGTCAGCCCGATACCCGACTAACACTAAACGCGGCTTTTAATATAAAATAAGTTAAAATGGCATGCAACATTCCTATGGCGTAATTATGTGATTATAATCCGCGATCGATTGGGCGTTCTTTTTTTATGGGGAATTTATCTTTGTATATCTAATAAAATGCAACGTTAAAAAAGCTAAATATGCATCTATTTTATATTTATGTTAGTTGTGTACTAACGTTAATATTCCTAATAAAACATAACCCGAGTCCTCATAACGTTTTTAGGTTTTTTTTGTTATTTATAAACAAGTTACTTTCTTGCATATCTTTTTTATAAATCATCTTATTTCTACACCTTTTATTCAACAACCTTCGTTGTAAGCATGTTAAATGTAAATTTTCGAAAAGTTCATTTAAAAATTATCGATCGATAACGTTTTCGATGTGTACTTATTTACAATTAAGCGATGTCTATAAACTATTAAATATATGTACAGCATATGCCTTCAAAAAGGCACCTTCAGCTGACAAACCACTAAAAATCGCACTCGAACAAAAAAAATGTCATCTGCATAATAACATCTGGTCACTATAAAAACGATACAGATAATGTAGAAAAAACTTCGCTAAAACGCAAAGATCAAATAAAATTTAGTTTTTTGATCGTGGCATGTGCCAAACTTCCGCTTACATATCGGTAAAGCTTAACGCCAAATGTTTTTGTTTAAATTATTTATGTAGATGTACGATTGTTTTAATTTAATGTATTCAACGGATTTAGAAACATTATACCATAATTAATGGGTAGCATTTATGGGGAAACATAAAGTAATATTTTTATTGGCAGAACATCTGTATGCTCATTGCGTTAAATATATAAAAAAGCCATAATACCATATAAAATTCCTATTTCCAAAAAAAATGTAATGACAGATACTTTAAAATAGTATACATACTTAAAGCTATTCGTTGCATTTATACAACTTTTTACTCTGTTAAGTACGCTTTCTGACTCATTTCGGAATTACTATGTAGTACTTATATAGGCCTAGAATGATGAAATTACAGTTTAAATATTTCGTCCAATATCAGATAAAACTTTTATGCTTTATTTATTAACACTCTTTCCCGCACATTGCTGGGTAAGTGGAGGGAACCTAGTCACCTAGAACCTAGACACTCCGTTCCCATTAAGATACTTCCGTTCCCCAGTTTTCGCCAAATTTTTAAGGCATTGTTGAGTAGCGAATCCCAATGACTCTAAAATACTAAATATTTTATTTCCTAGAGTGAGAATCGAATCCACAACTTAAAGCAGTTACGACCACACACTTGATCCCCTGCGCCACGACTGGATTATTTTTTTTATCTATTCTAATTTATACCATAATATTCTACTACTCGAATATTTTCTATCATTTAGTCTATCAATACAATTTTCAATTGAAAATAACAACATTTTCTTAAAAAATATTCTCATTTTTACTAAACCACAAACGGAACCTGATTACAATTTTCTCTACACAAATTTTAAATACTGATAGTAATACAACCTCACAAATAGGTATATGCATTTATAATTTTACAACTTTATTACCAATTAAATAAAAAAATATCTTTATCTAGAATACTTTCGAAACCTGTCTAACACATCTGCGTATTGCGAATCATTGTCATTAGCCACATGTCGCTTAAAAAATGAAAAGAAAGAAAAAACATATAATTTCACTGTATTTCTATAAAAATATATATTATAAAAAAAGTAAAAAAATTACAAAGGAGAGTGGAAGATCTAAAAAACTCTACCCGCGTTTCCGCAAAAAACGAGAGTTTGAGCACGAGCCAATTTTTTTATAATTTCTCTCTTTCATCTCGATACCTTTTAGTACAAACAATTGATGATCAAATTAAGAAAAAGTTTAAAACCTTAGGAATAGAATAGTATGGATACGACTTAAATTGAATTTTTGTTTAGTTTTACAATTTCTTTATAATGAAATTTTATTATATAATTTAAAACTTCTAATATGTAATAACCCGCTGGATTCAAAGGGCGCAGGACCGGACGGAGTGGCGAGTATTGGGGGAGGCCTATGTCCAGCAGTGGACCTTAAAAGGCTGATGGATGAATATGTAATATTTTTTATAGAACGGAATCTAAAACAATAAAATATATTTCTTAATCATAATCTAAATAAATATTTGCCTTTAATTTTACAAGTTCTGATTTTAATATGATTATTTTAACTTTACTTTAATAAAATTTTCACTAAGATAATAAGAACATTTCAAACAATAACCATATCTAGGAAGGTCCACATCCACCGCACTGCAGCAGAGAGCAGACCGCGGAAGTGCCCGCAATATGCCGCCTCTTCCTGTCTTACAGAATGCGTATATTTTTTATCAATCCACAATTATCGTTTATAGACGCGCGCACAGCTCGTGCTCGTGCTCGTGCTCGACAGCTGCCATCACTTTTGCTTTTTTAAAGTTTTTACTCATTTCGCATAGACTTATGTCAAGCTAAGTCATTATTATTTACGATATTAGATAATAGAATTACTATGCACTAAATGCATGCATAATATGCACTAAATTCAAATACATAGCTTCACGTTTTATCCCTAGCGGGGTAGTCAGAGAGAACAGAGTTACAAACGCTACGGACTCTAGATACGACGTGTCTATAGATACAGCTTGTTACTAAAATAATAAGAAATGTGTTAGACATAAGGTTTATTTGTTGATGTAATCTATAGTGGTGCAATGTGCAGGTTCGATTATTCAGTCCTAATTCATAAAAAAAATATATAATCCTAGACCTACCAACCGTGTATTATATAAATGAATAAAATGAAAAATATTATAGAAACATGTGGCAGTTGATTGAAAGAAAGAAAATTACAAAATGAGGAAAATTTATAATACCACAAAATACTAAAAAAATATATACACAAATACGTATATATTTTATTTCTAAAGTATTTATTCATATAAAATTTAAATTTGGCATTGCAATAATTCATAACCTGGACTAAAATTTACACAGTTAAATTTTGTTATAACCCAATTTTTTTCATTGTTCTTTGGACTTAATTAAGAAATCTAAATCGAAAAAAATACGTAGTCAACCTAATAACCTAAAACCTATAATAATAATAATACTTTTTTGTATGGGAATGGGAAAACAAAAGAAAAGCAAATAAATACCAACCAATAAATATATTATTGGTGATATTATGTCTCACCTGTAAGTAGAAAATTGCTTAATGAAAACAAAACGATCGACGCGCAGACATTTGTTTACTAGATTACAACTGTCAGCGGACAAGGTGTTACTGAGATATTAATTTATAACTTTCACACTTTGCGATAGCTATGAGATTTTTTTATAATATAATATGTATATTATAGTGGTGCAAGTGGATTGTAAGCCCGATGGTTGTGGGTTCGATATACACTCGGAAGTGTGAATTGTTTTTATTTCCACGCTTTGATGTTTTTTTCATTCAGATCTTTTTATTTTGCCAACTATACGCTAGGCATACAAAATATAAAAAAATATAGAATTTCTTTTATTTTTAAATGAGTTAACCGTTGTAAGATTAAACTAAAAATTATAATTAATGACTACATATATGAGATTGTTTATTATTTATTTCAAAATATTCGGATTCCTTAACCGCAATTTGATCCTAATTAGGCCTACTAGTAACAATTTTAGTCAATTTCATATTCGGACCGCACAGGACGCAAAAAAATCCCCAAAACACGTGCAAGAAATTTATAAAATCAACATCTGCGAAATCGACATTTTTTATCGGAATTTCTTTTTCTATGGGTAAAAAAGGAAGAGCGGGTGGTTTTTTCAGATCGCATATCGGATAGATTCGACGCAACTTTGCGACGCGTAATGTTGACGTTTACGGGGTGATGCTATGGGATAAAGCCTGAATGTACTTAATGGGTATTTTTATATATTTTTAAACAAGCAATATAATATAAGTTAGAATAAATTAACTAGGTATATTACCTAAAATCAACCCAAAATAAATTATATTTGTTCAAAATATTTTTAAAATGTTATAATTACTATTAAAACACTTTTAAGGTTGTTTAAATCAATTTCAATAATTTTATATTTATATAAAAACTCATAATAATAGAGAACAGATGTATTAACTTTAATGGTTTAACTTGATAAGCTAAGATAAGAAATACAACAAAATTTATACAATATAAAATTTTAATTTTAATTCTAGCAACACTATTAGAGCTGCCTGTACGTGCTCAGTTTACACATCATGGCTGACATGTCAGGTAAGCCAAAACGTTTTTTTAATAAAATGATTCCTCAAAAGCCTTAATTATCTGGCACGAGATCGCATCGTTTTTTATCAATCCCTGGCCCTTCCACGCCATTTGGCAGAATCGTGATATTTTAAAATAATGCCCTCCTATAAATTAGAAATATAATACAGCGAATAGCTTGCAATACTACTTTATTGACCATTTAACGTTGAAAGTTATTACATTGTCCAAAAGGCATGTAAAAAATTAATCTATTTTTATGTTATATCTGTGGCTTTGGTGAATAATAAATTTGGCATAGTGCTACTATAAGAAATGAAAGCTTGCGGCCGTTAATATAAACAAATTTAAACAAAAATCTGAAAAATTCTTAGTTTAGTTTAGTTTATACTTTATTGCACACAAATAAAAGAAAAAAGAATAATACAAATAATACAGAAAAGAAATAAAAAAAAAAACAAGTATGCAAAGGCGGCCTCATTGCTTATTACAAATAATAGATATTAAAATATTGCAATGTACTTTAAAAATATACAAACACTAACTATATATTTCTGCCGAATTATATCCAACGATTTTATTATATTGGCTAGTAATTATTTACGAATTACGCATGTTTGCTTTTACGGGATAGCAATGTAGGACGAGTAAACCTAGTATCTAAGACAATTCATTTCCAACTTGTGCCCAATTTTTGAAACATTGCATATTTCCTAGCGGAACCGAACGCCGTGCTTTATTTGCCAGAGTGGACAAATAAAAATTATAATTATTCTCCGGAGCAAAGGTCGGGCTTACAGCCATCGCGCTTACAATCAGACACTGTTCCACTACGCCTTAATGACCACAAATATAGCTTGATTAAAAATATAGATAAATTATAAACTTCATTTATTTACGATTGAAGCTAAAGTGCATCGTAAAATCAAAAGTGGAGAACTAAGTGACATAACTCTAAGTAAAGCTTGTAAAGAAACAGCTTGCAGCTTATTTACTAGCGCACGCGTGTGAATTCCTATTTTGTGTACACTTAACATAAAACAGACCTTATATGGTATACCATAGAGCGTATAGCTTTGCATTTAAGGTTTTAGAGGCACCACTTACAAGTGGAATAATAAAAATTAAAATAAGTAAGTACATTTAACCATTTATGGCTGGCGTTACGTCACCTACCCAAGAGCACTGACAAAAAAATCTCTTTGCACAAATGAAAAATGTTTATATTATAAATAGAAAATGATACATATTATAAATAATGTAATATTTAATATCTCATAATGTTTTTCAGTTTACGAAAACCAGAAAAATTACAGCGTCATCTTTTTTTTCAGCATGAAGTTACATTTATGTCTATATATTTGAAAAAATAAACATATATAGACATAAATGTGCGATGCATAATGGATGCGTTTAACAACATAGATTTTTATTTAATTTAAATTTTTATAAAGTAGATTGACAGAAAATACTATTATAAACTTATTTAATTTATGTTATGTATAGAGACATCTATTGACATATAAATGTACTATGTTACCAAATGTTATTAATGAGTAGGTACTATAAAGTTATGGTAGATGTCGCTTTTACGTTTTATGCTGAGTAGTTTTTGCTTTATAATTTAAATTAATTATTTTTTTAACATTGATAATATCAAATTGTTTATTATTAATTAAAAAATTGCATATATGTTTTTATGGATTAAATACAAATTTTTGAATTATTTCTTTTACATGTTATCAAATCCATCTATTTTCCAACTACCTTTTATTAATTTAAATTAAGTAATTAATTTTCAAATTCAAAATATTTATAAACAACATTTATTTTTAAACTACATATTCCAATAATTTATGATTATTTGAAAACATATAGTAGGTAAGTATTTACATTAATTTTAATTATGGGCGAATTTTATTTTCTCAAGAGGGAATCGAACCCCCAACCTATCGCGGTTGCAGTCACGCTTTGTGCTCCTGCGCCACGACATTAAGTGTATATCAAAATATTTGTTTTTAGCTACATCTTACTCTAAAGACTTTGATTTTAAAATTTAAAAAATATTGGTGAACGACTGCATTATTTTCAATATTTTCTAAATATAACACTTTTATAGTAAAATTTGTTGTTAGTAATTTAGAGATTATTACCAACTAGTGTCGACTGTCGACTATAACAGAATTGCTACAGACACAATGTTTGAAATGCCATTAAATTCACATATTATCAATTTCAACATGAACCAAGAAGTCATTTTTAAAATACACCCCACATTTGTTTACTTAGAGTTGCATGTGAAAGTGTTAGACTGGTATTCAGTGAATTCAGAGAATACCAAATAGAAGACTACTAAAGCTGCACACGAAAAAGCGAACAACTTTCTTTAAAATATATATATTTTTAAATTTATTGGTAGGTATAATAATGATAAATAAAAGTATTACACTTATTACAAATACTATATCTACCATTAAATTTATCATTATTTGTCAATATAAAACAGTAAATGAATAGGTACAGCTTAATAAAGCTCAAATTAATATTGTCGTAAAAGCACAAATGTTTATTTCACTTAAAACACTCTATGTGGCGAAACAACCACAAGAATATTAGTCAGAGACACCACAAAAATAAGTATTGCGTTCCAAACGTAATGCTTCACACTAATATCAAAAATTAAATATTAATTCGAATTCTTCTAAGAAAAATTTGCAACATGAACTATAAATATCACAATGGAGGAACATGAAATATTTATTTAAATTTTTATTATCACTTCTTCGCTTTGGTGTCTTGGCAAAGCGCGGCGTTGGGTTCAGCCTCTCACATGCAATGCCTCCAGAATTCGGCGAAATGTGGGGGACAAAGTGTCTTAACACTAAGTTCCCTCAGCTACGACTGGTGAAATTATATATTTAGTTTGTATTAAATTACTCATGTATACACTTCATCATACTTTCACTCAATCAGTAAAGCATTATTTTATTTTATATTGTTTATCAATACTATTTCCTTCTAGTTAAATATTATTTTATTTATTATATTAAATTAAAATGTCAAAATTAAAAGTAGGTGATGATTTATTACTATCTTTTCTATCCAAGAAAAAACACACTGAAACAATTGAAATTTTTGTTATGTTTTTATTACTTAATATTATTATAAAAATTGGTAAATACGAAATAAAATAGATAGACGTAATAATATTTATTTGTTAGTTAAAAATAATGATCATTATGAAATATACAAGAAATATGCATAAATGAGTGTTATATTATGTATTTTTTAAGAATATAAATATAAAAAGTGTCATTGATTATATTTTCTAAATACTTTCATTTTATGGCTTGCTGGCTTTTCAATTTCCTTATGCTTCAGCTTTCCACTCAATAGAGCGAAACCTTCATCGACATGTATGCCAATAGAACAATTACAAACTAACTTTATTACATCAGTCTTTTCATTTCTTTAAGCTTCAGGCAAATATCATCTAAATGCCTTTCAACTCGCTACTAACATCGCGTCGTTATATAAATCGGTATATACAGAATTAAACCTGTCATGTCTCTTGCAAGACGTGTCTGCTGTGGTCACACACACAGCGTGTTTTCCATCATAGTTTATATGACTATACTCTATCCCTAGTTTCTTGACTTCATCTAATACAGACATAAGGCAAGTACATTGCCAAGGGTTAAGATTGAAATAAAACTTTTTCAATTTTGCCCCTGAATTTCTTAGTTCTAAGCAAAAATTATCAACCAAATATGTGAACCTGTTGTCGGACAAATTTAAATTCTTGACTGATGTACCCATAAAAGCTCTTACAGGCACTGACTCTATCAAGTTATGTGATAAATCAATATTTGACAAAGAATTCATGTTTAAAAATAAATTATCAGGCAAATGCGTTAATCTGTTGTTTCGTAGAACTATGATTTTTAACTTTTTCAAAGGCTTGAAGATGTCTTCGTGAATTATTTCCAAGGAATTGTCAGCTAAATTTAAATTTTCCAAACTTTCTAAATAGACAAATTTGGATACATCTTCTAAACTATTTATTTTGTTTCTGGACAGTATCAAACACTTTAAAGTTTTTAAATTTTGAGCAACCACAAACGTTGGTACATCAGTAAGCGAACATTTATCTAAATTTAAAAATTGTAAATCTTCAAAAGCGCGAAGAAAGTTGCTTGGTGTCTCTGACATATCATTTTTAGATAAATCCAAATCAGTTATATATCGACTACGGTCAAAAATATATGGATTTAAATCTTTACCTACTAATAAGTTACTTGAAAGATCCAAATTTCTTAATTTTTTTAGTGGATCAAATAATCCTAACTTTAATTGTTGTATTTTGTTCTTTTTCAAATCTAACACTTCCAAGGCCGTTGTCTTATCAAACAAGCCAAGTGCGACGTCAGTCAGCGCGTTATTAGATAGGTTTAAGTATGTTATATACCTGGCACTATCAAGAACACCTACTTTTAGATAAGAAATAGAATTCTGTGATAGATCAATGTACTTAAGAGAGGATAAATTTTGAAAGGCTTGCAATTCAACAGTTGCAATTTCACATTTTCGTAAAGTGAGGCCTAAAGTTTTGTTATTATCAGAAACAACTCCTTGGCTTAGAACATAATTCAAGGAGTTCAGTTTCTCAGAAATAGGACAAACTAAATTATCATCTATGTCGATGACTGGCCTACAAGCTGGACATGTCTCTACCAGCAAGACTATTACAACTAGTAGATAGATGATGCAGCAATATAACGCGATACCCATCTGAAATTAAACAAAAATAACATAAATATCGTCGAATAAAATAGACCTAGAAGTTGGTTATGAAGAAATAAATATTAGGTACATCCTATGATTATATCAGTTTCAGATAAAATCTACCACTTAAATATTTAAATTGAAGTGGAGATTAAGAAAAATAATGTTTTTTTTTTATTTTCATTAGTAGGTAGGTACATAAATTGTTTTAATTTAATAATTTATAGCAGTATCCTTATCAGGACGTGGGTGCGCAAATACATATATGCTTTAGGTACTCATGTCTTATCACATATTTTTTTTGTCATTGATAAGGTATTTGCTGATAGTTGTATCAGAAACTGTCATAAAAAAAAATATTCTCATTTTTATTCACATTTAATATTTAAATCTGTGAACTGTAACAAGCATTATTTATAAAAAACAATTTTTATTTCATAAATTTAAAAAAAATTAACGCGTTTTTTCATTTGCAAATAGAGTGATGGGACTCAACGCCTTACCAAATCCAAACAAAATTTATATAACATAATACACTGAAGATCCCACTCGGGGAATCGAACCCACAATCCAATTGTAACCAACTGTGCATGACAGTCTATGAATCGATTTAAGAAACATAAAACTTTTATTTAGTAATGATCACAACCACATTTCACTTCTAATCGAATTTAGCAGAGAAAAGTATAAAAAATATACGTTTATTAAGCTTTTCTAGGCTAAATGCTCCCAAACTCAAAATCCCAACAAAATCTGTCTTTAAATTGACAACATAATAAGCGCGCCAACTAAAATTCAATATTTTCAATTACTATAAGTAATAAACAAAATAAATAATTTTCTTTACAACACAATTCATACCACGTTCGACGTTGTAAATAAGCCGATTGCTGCTAGTGACTAACTCTACCCAGTCCAGTGCAAACGTTTATCGCAGATTTTTCACATAGGCACCCACTACGCGGTATAGCGGTATTTCCAATGTCATATTATTATTATTATTTAATTAAAAAATGATAATAATAATTTTGTCATACGTCACAAAAATGAATTGTGGGTAGATTTCTTGCGACATAGTGGTGCAATAGTATATGTCGAAATATATAGCAGTCTTCTCCCGGATAGCAGTGTATGCTAGTAGTCTCATTGTCGTGTTTCAAGATATTCTGTTTTCCGTTTCCCACCCGAGTTCAGGATTTAATATCTCAGGCATTTTTGAAGATAGGAAAAAAATATTTTTTCAAGCTGCCTATTTTTTATCAATACAGATAACGAAAAACGTAAGTTTTAATTATACGATGAACTTTTGTACGAAGTTCATCGTATAATGCAGCAAAAAATAAGTCACTTTATAAGTCTAGATAGACCTGAATATCTGTTATTACCTAATCGTCCACGCAATCAAAAAATCAAAAATCCTTAAAATCCTCAATGGTCTTGACAGACCGACAGCCAAACGTACAGACAGACAACAGAGTGATTTTATACGGTTTTATAGTTTTTTGTTGTTTCTACTATAACGATTAAATTTTCTTCAAATACTTTCATACCAAATTTGTATTTTTATATCAATTTTAATTTTTATATTGCAGCATAATTAAACAAAACTTTTACTTAAGTTGTAGTGTACGTGTTAGTGTAATATATAAACTATATTACTGTAAACTTTCATATAATTCATCCTCACAAACTTTCACATTTATAATATTAGTATGATCTGTCAACAACATTTGTAGGTGGACTGTGGAAAATGACAGTCTGTGACATTATTATCTGTGGAGCGTCTGTGTCCGTGCCGTACATGGAAGATTCAATATTATATTCATTTGTTAGCCATGTATAAACATATGAGGCTAACAAATTAATAATGACAACAGTTTGTCATGTGTTTTATTTATCTAAGAAGCGTAAAGTCCATATTTCTAGCACGAATAAGAATCTATATCCAAAATGCAAAAAATTATAATTAAAACAGAAACCAAATACTGGCAGAACGTAAAATAAACAGCAGACTGTTCTGCTAACAGCGAATATAAAAATATAACGCGACGTACTAGCAGGATTAAAAATACGAATGACGTCACTAGTAATTGTATAAAAAAGTGCCCCAACCACGAAGCGAGCGAAGCAAATTCTAATCAGTCTCCGGTCGTACTCGTATTTCTAATAAGAACGAACGAGACGGAGATATATGCTCAACGCTACACCACGCTAAATAAATCATTTAATTGAGTCTAAAAGTAATATTTCTAAATTACTTAAACGTTTAAAGGAAAATTCTGTTCATATCGAATGCTGTCCTTTAGTGAATATTTCACCAAATTTTATGATTTTATGCAATAACCTTTTACGCTTGAACAATCTACAGTAGTTTAATAGGGACGCTTGCAAACTTATAAGTAGAATCTGCTTTAAATAAATAGTAAAATAGTGGTATAAATACTTACAATTGTCAAAGATTCGCTTTATATACATTTATTACACTTAAAACTTATATTCTAAAGTTAAAACAACTTGTATAATATATTTCCTCAGTAGAATAACCGGTTAAAATGAAATTCACATGACGCACAACGGATTCTAAATGTAAGAACAGTCTACAGTCTACCGCTATACAGGCCAAGTCCACATCGTATCCCCACTGTGTTGAAGCACTTAAAAAGCTGCACTCTGCTTATTTTTACTTGTATCAAGGATAACGTTGTTATGTTATAACGTAAATAAAATCATTTAAAATTAACAATTAAATTTATGTTATATAATTTGAAATTGAATATAAAATGGTTAAAAGGCACAATTTATGCAATTACGGAATATTTGATTATTAAATTTTTAGTAGTAGAACGTTTAATGCTATTAACATATAATTACATTAAGTATTATTATGATGATTATGATGTTTTTTTATTTCTCTTGCAATTCTGTTTCTTAAAGTGAAAATTGCTGAAAACAAAATATATTCCTTCATGAAAAATCTATAACGAAAAATTTACGAATTCAATATTTTCTGATAATTCATTCAAAAATTGACGACGATAGCAACTATTTCTAGCTCGGTAATATTCCAAGGTTTTTGTATTAATAGAATCGTAAAATAATAAGCGAGAATCAGCAAATTTTGCACAATAAACATGTAATAAAATGAGGCCAGTCGCAGGGGCACAAAGTGTGACTGTCAAACCGACTGGTTGTGGGTTCGATCCCTACTCGATAAGATGAAATATTTATTTAAATTTATATTTCCATTTCTTCGCTCTGGTGTCGAGGCAAAGCGCGGCGTTGAGTTCTGCCACTCAACACGCAATACCTTCAGAATTCGGAAGGAAGTGGGGAACAGAGTGTCTTAAAACTAGGTTCCCTCTGCCTACCCCGCTGTGTGCGGGATACAGCGTGGAGTTGAATTTTTTAACATGTAATAATCAAAACTCAGCTAAACTATACACAATAAAAATTGTGATATTGTAGCTTTTATCTTAAACCACGTGATTTTTTGCAAAATTATATATGTAAATAAGTGTCTTTATATAATTATATTTATATACATATAGTTATTCAGTTGTGCGAATAATTATTAATATCAAATACATAGAATGGATAATTGCAATTTTATTTTGACAGGAGTTCAAACATTTTGAACAAAAAACATGTAATATTCAAAACTCTACACAATTGGAAATGTGATATCGTAGTAATTACCTTAAATCATTATTTTTTTTAAAAAAAATTACGTGAATTAAGATACATACAACTGTTTTTGTATTTTTTTGTTAATTTAATTGTAAAAATAAATGCTAAGAGCAAATACTCAGAATGGATGATTGCAGATTTATTTTGACAGGAGATAAATATTTTTAACTTTTAGCTCCACGCTCCCGCAAATATTAGAGTAGAAAAAGAGAAATTACGCTTGCTGCTCAATTTTATCATACATTTGAAAACTTATTATTTAAAGCCAGTATAATATATAAATAGATGTACGTACTTATTTCAGTATTTTTTTCATTATTGAAATACGAGTATAATATTTAGATCCCACTCTTCTACTTTCTGTACATACTAAGTACATAATAAACGTATAAAAATTATTATAATGATTTCATAGATATCTTTACTTATTAGTGTCTACAAATTGTGTGCATTTCTTTATTAATTAAACTTAGGTATTACTTACTTATTATTCGTGTACTATTTGCTCTTCATATATTTATCCAGTCTGTAAAAAACGTAGAGTCGATTCACTCATTATAAACCGAAGGCCGCTGTATCTAACTTGACCGGGGAAATAACTATATTATGATAATAATATTTCTCCTCTGAGTAAGCTTTGAATCATCGCTTCCCGTCAGAGATGAGTCTGTGTTTGAAGTATGAACTATGAACACATGCGGCACTAGGGCGCCATTCATTAATATTTAAAACATAATGCACTTGTAGTGTTTTATATAAAGTGACGTAACTGAGTTACGTAGATAGTCGATAACGCACAGTCGACACGACTGGACGTTGAAGACTGTAATTGAGTGTGTAAATTTCAGTAAAAAAGTCAAAACTACGATAGAATAGACATGAAATTACTTTCTAATTAAGTTTTTTAAATTTCTGTCCTTAAAATTATCGAATTTGGTCATTATTCTAACTATAGCTGCATAAGCATGTTTCACTATGGATATGAAAATAGTATGGCAGGGGTAATGGCAGGATGCTAACGCGAGTTGCGAGCGGCCATTATTAATTTAATAATTATGTATATAAGCATATATATTCATAAAATTACGCCTGTTTCGGAGGAGTGGGTGATATATTAAAATTTACCTTGATCATTTGAATTTCAATTAATAAATACATAATTTGTATAATATAGAGTAGATTAATTTATAATACTTATTCTAATGGGGCTAGTCATAGCGCATGGGCACAAAGTACGCAACTGGTTTTGGGTTCGATCCCCACTCGAGAAATGAAATATTTATTTAAATTTATATTTGTACTCGCATATTAATACTGCATATGCAGTTTTTTTTATAAATAACTTATTTGATTTATCTTAGAAATAAATGAAATTTACCATTTGATATAAAATTGGTTATATTGGTGTCATTGATTTCAATAACATAATGATTTCTAAGTAAAACAACAAACAGTACTTATGATTTATTTTAATAACTTAAAACTAAAAGTTTCACATTATTCAGTTTCATCCAAATTATCGCCACAATTACTAACGTTGTGGTAGTCGAAGGTCTGTGACAATCCTGAATCGTAGTTTGATACATCCTTGAAGCTCATCTCAGCATTTGGATCATCAGAATTACTTGGTACATTACGTGAAAAATCTAGTTCACTTCTCAACTGTTGAATAGAGTGTATTACTTCATTTTGAAAATTCATATTTAGTTTGTACAGCTGTTCTGAATGTTCCCTTTCCTTTCTTATTTCGTTCTTTAAATGTGTGTCCTTAAATTTATCAAACTCGGTCATTATCCTGACTTTAGATTCGTAAGCATGTTGCACCATGGACACTAGAGTAAACAATTTTTCGATAACTTTTTCTTTCACTTCCTTGGAAATGTTTGGATCTGATTCCAGGTCCGATTTAGCGTCTAAGGCCAAGTCATTCGCTGATGATGGGAACCCAAGCAGCGACTTGGAACTGCTCCCGTTGTTTGTTTTAGATGGAGAATCATTTTTCGGCGATTTTTCTTTCTCGAATTTCTTAGACGTGAACGCGCCGTGCGAGACGACCTCCGTAAATACTCCTGAACTAGGTTTATTTGACTGATACTCCGCCGCTTTCTTATTTGCCTTTTGCAGTAGATCATTATTTTTTTCCCTTCGCTTATCATGATTTGTCTTTTGTAAGACTTCCTTATGCACGAGACCTCCTTGCTTATCATCATCTGTGTCCTTGCTCTTGAACGGGCTTCCGGTTCTATTGCTGAAGTTAGTGACGTTCAGCTTAGACATGTTTAAACCCAATAAGGATGTTTGGTCTGGAAAGTTATAGGCGCCTGAACCAATTTTCTTCCAGTCACATAACTCTGTCCGCCCAGGGTGGTGACGATCGAAGAACTAAACGCAAGGTGCTGAGTGACTGCGATCTCCATATGAGTGTAGGTTTCGCTCCATAGTTTTGGTCCGTCAGCGCTTCCTAAGTGTGGCAATGAATTTATGATTACGTTTCAACTCGCGTAGGCTCAAATGCAGTTTGCATTGAGTATTGTTGACGTTGTCAGGTATTTAGTCGACTGTTTGAACAACAAATTGGAAGGCGTATTTGTGTGGAATGATGTAATCGCAAAACCGGATTAGAGGGAATTACGTTTTAGTTTAAGTTTTATCAATTTTAGCGTTAATAAATTTAATTATGTGAAACAATGCCATTAATAGATAGTACTACAGTTCCCACTTTTAATTTAAACTGTATTATTATATATTTTTTCAAGATTTATACTTACTTTTTTTTGTAGGCAAAACCAGAACTCGTCCAAACGTAAGGAATGTGTAACATGTTACGTTAGTGTTAAAATACTCAGGACTGCTAGAGGCGGAACTCAACGACGAACTGTATCTTTTCAACGATTCGATTAAATTTATATAAGTTCATATAGATACTTTTAATGTATGCTATTTCAACTTTACTCTTAATTTATTACATGTATAAAATAAAGACGCAAGGGTATCATTGTAACGCGACGGTTGTGGGTTCGATCCTCACTCAAAGAAGTAAATATTTATTTACGTTTATATTTCCATTTCTTCGCTCTGGTGTCGGGGCAAAGCGCGGCGTTGAGTTCTGCCACTCAACACGCAATGCCTCTAGAATTCGGCAAAGTTGGGAACGGAGTGTCTTAACACTAGTTTCCCTCTGCTTAGCCTGTGGGCAGGAAACAGCGTGAACCTCATTTAATTTTTATTTGTATAAAATAAACTTTACATAATTACAATTAGGCCAAATTCTCTTGAATGGAAATTTTTATGGTTGAAATTTCTAATGTGCTTTACAATATGTAACTTAGCAATAAAATTTTAATCAAACATTACAACCCATATCATTCTCTATCAATTGTTATCAGTTAGATTTTTATTAAAAAATGGAATAAAAAATATTAGATTTTTCTTAGTTTCACAGTCTATTCCAGTACAATAGAATCTAGTGTCACCTAATTTTCCGCTTGAATTCGAGACTGCGTGTTAGTGTCACCATACTTTGTAAGGCTAATAACAATATTTCTATAAGTTCCCTCATAAGGATCAAATCCACAACCACCGCGCTTACTGTGCTACGACGGCCTAAAGATAAATGCATTGCATTTTTAATGCATTTTTTTTTCTACAAAATGGCTAGTAATATATTTATATTAATTAAATAAAAAGTGCCGAATTCTAGCAAGTCTACTATAACCTCAATAACGCTATTATCAATTGTATTATATATGTATAACGGGCATGGATCCCTCTTGCATACTAATATAACCGATTGTCATCGAATAGTTCCGCCATTGGGGAAAGTGATTGTTCACTATTCTTGACTTTTTTTTATAAGCTACGCATAGAAGGGTCGGCTGAGGGAACTGGGGAACCTGTGTGCTAAGACACTCTGTTCTCCAATTTCCAGCCGAATTATAATTTTCCCCACACCGCGACTGGCCTCAAGAGTATTTATTTGAAACAATCTTTTAATTCTGGCTCTTCTTCAAAACTATAATAATTTTCATTTCATTCAAGATTGAGGCCATCGCTACGCAACGAGGCATCTTGCCTGTAAGCGTAATGGTTGCGGGTTCGTTTCCGTCTCAGGGAAATAATATTATTATTAAATTACTTTTATTGACTCTCTTTGGTAGACAAAGCGCAGCAATATGTTCTAGCACTCAATGCGTAATATTTCGAAAGTTAGACGAAAATTGGGGAACGTATTTTAAGTTTTACACTAGGTTCCTTTACATACCCTGCTAAGGCTGAAAAAAAAACATAGGTTTAATAATAAAATAATATAGATGTGAAAATTAAATATTATGATAGATATATTTCATAATCGCATCGCAACTAAACATGAAATGAAAAAAATAAAAATCTTCTCTCAAGGAAAACCCAACATTTCCATTTCCCCTTTCTGCCAAGAAAACACGCGGTGTTGAGTTCTGCCGCTCCACACACAACCTATATTGAGGATAACTTTGTTAATTTTGTTTGATACAATTTAGAAAAAAATTAAAACATTATGACACTTGAACGCTTTTCCTAATGGTTAGGAGGATCATGGATTTCACAAAAATGAAGAATTGGTATTTCTATTTCTATTGGAAGTGATAGGCTGGTGCTGACTTGACTTTGAATATCACTTCTAATTTATTATTCTAAATTAATAAATAAATAAAAAGCCATAACTTTTAATAACATTTAATAAAGATCATGTGCTTAACAATAGCCATCGACGACATTATCTCGCAGAGTGGCAAGTTCAATGATAGCGATTTAGACACAATTACGTATGCAAACAACGCGTGCAATACGTCGGGACCTCCATATAAAGCAGCTAACTATAAAATAATTTTCGTCTCAGTCTAACGCCTGCAAACGGTCATATAAA
Source organism: Heliconius numata (assembly GCA_016802625.1). Taxonomy (NCBI): domain Eukaryota; kingdom Metazoa; phylum Arthropoda; class Insecta; order Lepidoptera; family Nymphalidae; genus Heliconius; species Heliconius numata. Next base: position 88,150 of record JAEBDU010000055.1, on the reverse strand, counting down.
TGATAAGGACCCAGAACATGGATAACGTCTCCAATGAACCAGGGCAGAGTGTCACAAACAACAGAAAAGGCGCCCTGAGCTCATAATTCTAAAACGTCAGTATAATAGAAGCCACTATTAGAACTTAGGCCTTTTTGTACACGAAACGAGCAGGTGAATCCGAATCAAATAGCTTTCCCTTACGCTTTGACCAGACGAAACCAAAAGGTAGTAAGTGCGCAATTGAGCAGTACATACCAAGACAATCCGTACCGGAACTACAAACGACGTACTGAATTTGAAATAGCTGTATAAAAGCCATTGGGTCCTTGTGGAAACTATCACAGTCTCACCAACCGTCCTTCAGTGAACACAAGGAGTCAGAAAAGCAAAATGGCAGCGAAAGTGTTGTGTATAGCTCTCGCATTATTTGGGGCGGCTTTGGCTCAACCCTCCAAACAAGGATTCTGGAATGGAACTCCTATGGATAGCATGGTGGAGGAGATGAGATCTGGATGCGCTGAAGGATCTGATCCCACTGCTTGCATCAAATACAAGGTTATGTCCTTGTTAGACAGCATCTTCAAAAAAGATACTTTCCAGGTAAAGACAGCTAATCATCGAAGGTGTTACTTTCATTTTCACTCTAAATAGTGTAGCAGTTTTCACCTAATTGAAATTTTACAGATCTCGGACGCCGTGGAAGTGACAAAGAACGGTGCAGGTGAATCTTCAGCTCGCTCTAATGGTGATTTTATGGATTCCATTGAAAGCTACATTCAATCTCATGATGTAACTTTCCAATTGCCCATCGCCGACACTAAAATAACCGTCAGCCCCAGAAACCTTGAGAACGATGAGCTGAGCCTAAACATCAAGTTCAACAAAGAAGGTGCCCGCTCTGTAGGTGAGGCTCGCAAGGCTAAGCTCAAGAAGATCATCGTCCCAATCCTCGTGTTCGTCCTCTTAAAGGCGATGACCATTATCCCTCTGGCTATCGGAGTCCTTGGTCTGAAGGCCTGGAACGCCCTGCAACTGTCTTTCTTCTCTTTCGTCGTATCCGTCGCTCTGGCCATCTTCCAACTTTGCAAGAAGGTAAGTTATTTAATTAAAAAATAATTTATTTTAAACTTAATTATAATTCAATTATTTAGTTTCATTTGCACAATATCAACACAGATAAAGCACTGTACCATATTATTGAGCACCCTATGCCTTAGCACATATCACATCTGCAATATTAACTTTATTTTGGATCTTCAGATCCAACACTAACTAACTTTTATATTCTACCCTCGAGTAACGTTGTAGTTTACCCAGATTGCTGCGGACAACTCGCACCCGCAGATCGCCGCCCACGGACCCTGGGACGCCGCCTACGCCGCCTCCCGCCACAGGAGGGAAGCTGAGCCTCAGGAACTTGCTCAAGAACTCGCTTACAACGCATACCACTAAAAAACTGAAACCTTAAGAGAGGCTAATAGTACCAACATAACCTCTATAGCATTAAGTTTACGACCCTCGTCTAGGACTACGAAACGATGACCGACAACCGTCTGCTAGATTCCCTCGATCTGGCAAACGGGTACAAACCAAATAGGTTTTTCGGAACCATGTATGTAAATAGTGTGGAAATTATTTATTTAATTGTGCGCGTGCTTGTGATGAGTGAATGTTATTTATTGTTCAAATAAAACATTTTGTTATAATATTGTTGTTTATTTTTTTTTATTTTAATAAACAGTATGTAATAAAACTCAAATTGAAGTAAAAATACCATCACCTAAATACAAAAACCTTATTCTTTACATCACTTATTAGAAAATTTTGCCAGAATTCTAATATTGTAAAAAATCTGTTTCATGCTCATGTTGCTAATTACTAAATATATACCTACTATAAAAAATAAGAAATCAATTAAAATAATAATTTAAATTAACTCTTTGTTAATTTTTATAACAATTTAAGATAATTAAAAATAGTTGAATTAAGCTTTCAACTAAAAGTAATTAGTAGACCAAATAAGCTACTATATACAAACATTTGAACCTAATATTTAGTATAAGGACAAAGAAATTTAAAACACTTAAAAATCTGCGCACAACTTTTTGCATTACTTTCTCTGTTGGAAAGTTCTTATTAATTCTTCTCACACTTGATTAGGACGTTTATAGTGTACTAAAACACCTCAATGATAAAACATTTAGACACCTGACACCTAATTCTACCTTGCCAATCTATCTTTAACCTAATTACACCTAAGTATATCTATGTTTCTTTGTTGTTATATGACTAAGACTTTAGGGGAGCACATATCTATGTATGATATACCGAAATCTCAGCAGGAATAGGAAAACGTGATTTTACGTTTTATAGTCCACGTAGACAAAATTGCGGGCTATAATTTATGCATAGGTATATAAAAGTAACTAATAATAAAAAAAAATAAAAAATAAATAATAAAAAAATACAGTCGAATTGATAACCTCCTTTTCTTACAGAAGTCGGTTAAAAATACTTGAATACCATTAATGGCACAGTTAGGGAGTGCCAAATTCAAATAACTGTTTATATTCACAAAATATTTTCGTTTTCCCAGTTAGGTACAAATACACCTATTACAAGTTAACATCAAAGAGTTTTATTTTTGATCTTGATGATCTTTAAGAGATTGATTGAGAGAGTAAGGTACGAAGCCCTATTATTTTTACAAAAGGATTAAAGCGTCCCTTCTATAAAGTAAAACACATTTATAATTATTTTTTAAGTTCCATACCTACTTGCAAAATTGTAATAATACTATTGTTATGTTTACTTTATTGCTTACAGAATCTTATAAATAAATTAAAATTAACAGAAAGAAAATATACCTTAGATTAAGATGGTATATACAATTGCAGGGCATCCTATACTCTGCTTGCCTAAGCGCCCTGCAGCACAATGGACAGACGATTCAAACAAGGTGGCTGGCACCGGTTGGATGCGAGAAGCCCAAGACCGGGATGGTTGGCGCTTGATAAGGGAGGCCTACGTTCAGCAGTGGACGGCGATAGGCTGATGATAATATACAATTGCATTTTTTTCAGCTTTTTACTGTATTCCGCGTTTTAAGCCACAACCTGTCGCGATTACATCTAGATGGGCCCCCTCAGAGCGGTGTAGTGCCTCAGGCGCAACATCGGCGTGGTCAGCTGAGACTGTAGAGAACTGTGCAGCGGTTTTAAGTTCGGGTTTCCCACACTATAACTCAGATTGAGCACTTCGACTCTTTCGATCATATAGTTCTTGCACTCCCCTCTGCCAGCCAATTAAATCGAAATCAAAGAAAATCAGCTTCACTCTTTTCTCTTCCGCACACACAAGAGTAAGCAGAAGGAACCTATTGTTAAAACGATTCGTTGCCATTTTCCGCATTGCGTGTAGAATGGTGAGACTCAACGTCGCGCTTAGCCTCACCACCAGAGCGACGAAATCTAAATAAATATTTAATTTCGTCGAGTGGTGATCGAATCTACTAACAGCTACGTTTGTGACCCTGCGCCACGACTGGCCGGTTGGAAAGCCATTTCATAAAATCAATGAAAATCAAAAATTAGAAAAAAATAATATATAACAAATTTACACGTAAATATTACAGTTATGATATTTATTGCTTAAACCCAACTAAATCAAAGTTCAATGTCACACATAGAGACAATAAACACATCAATAGATTTCATGTATTTTCATACAAATTACCTTTAATATATATAAATGCGTTTCTACAGTTAATTGTAATTCCGCGGGACGCTCAGGATGCGCCATAGCTTGAGGCCTGCTGACCCACTGGCCCGCGTTAAGGATTGGCGTATATAACGATCGATTAAATATTAGGCCACTTGCACACTTATGATCTTCTTCGATTGATATTAAAAATCCTTTGATGGACAAAGTGTTTGTTACTAAAAAAAGTTCTTTTTTTAAGGCTTTACGGTATATATGAAAAGGTTTTACGCAATAAATTATTCATCTATAAAAACTGACTATGATTTAGGTCACACATGATTTTTTATTCACGCTGTATCCCGTATATTGCAGGGTAAGCAGAGGGAATTTAGTCTTTGATTGAAAGATTTTGACTTATCAAATATTCCCAAAGCGAAAAAATGAAAATGAAAATAAATAATAATTATAATTTGTCCTATACTTAAATAAGATTCCAACCAATGCTATTGATTTGAGCAATGATACGACAAAGTCATCAGAAATGATTTCCATCTATCTAAAAATACGATAAATAGTGCTAAATTAAAAAAAATACTAACACTTTTTTCATATACTTTTTTGGTTCTCTTATTGAGATGCCAAGCACGGTTTGCGGTAGGCCTGTAAGCGTTACCTAACACGGAATATGTGTCGATGTTAAAGAATGTTGGAATTTGGACTAAAATCAAGGTCTTTACTTCTTTATTTTTCATATTTTACTTTTCTCTTTACCTATTAAACGTACAGATGCACTCAAAATTATAATAAATAGTTAGCTATTTACCTACATAATAATAACTAAGTAAATAAATTGAATAATATTTATTTTCGTAGAATTTTTATTTTTACATTTTTTTTCATGTTCCAGGGTAGACATAGCAAACCTAGTGTTACTGTTAGGACACTCTATTCCATTGAGTCATAGAACTCATGGCCGTATTTTTTCTTATTAGAGTGAAAATAAATTATATAACTCTTCCCCTAACTGGTGACCGAACCTACAACCATAGCGGATATGATCAGGCACTATGTAAGGGAGAAGTGGCATGAAGGAGCCAGGTTTTGAAAGAGCCACTTGCAATATTATAGTAGTTTAGGAACGGATTCGTTAGAATATTTTATTTTTAAATGGCAATATTGATTTCTCGCCACCCACAAAAATTTTACAGTTCATCGGAACCAACGGACGCCGATACGTCGAGTTGAAGTTTTTGGCATTCCAAAGTAAGTATTTTACCTCCTTTGAGTTGTTTTTTAGTATTTCATTGTAAACAAATACGGGTAATTGGAATATAGATTGAGTTTATGTATATATTTGGCCTTGTAACTGCATTAAAATTGAGTTTGAAAAGTTTTGATATCGTTGTCATTTTGGAGGTTACATTTTTTTATAGAATAGGTTATGAAAGAGCCGGGTGGACGGGCCTTGAAAGAGCCGAAAGAAAAAACGAAAAAGGCCCGAAAAATCGAAAAAAAATTGAGAAATTAAGCACTGCAAAGATTTTATGTTGTATAATGTTAAGAATAATATAATGTTAAGAAAAATAGAATATAAATAAAATAATATAATGTGATTGGTCTGAATAATATAAGATTAAAAAGTTTGTTAGAATTATCTACTTAAAATGACTGATAGAATTAAAAAAAAAACATTACTTTTTAATAAGAATTATTAAATCGTTTTTATTTAATATTGTTTAGCATAATTTTCACTGTTATACCTCATAATATAAGACTGGCTCTTTCATAACTTTTAATGGCTCTTTCAATACCGAAATGTTATGAAAGAGCCAAATGACACATTTTTTTAAAATGAATATTTTATTGATTAATTATTGTATTTAAGGGTTATTTCGTACGAAATTACCTAGTTTAATAAATAAATAATAATTTGAGGAAAAAAAATCTTAATTTCTTTAATTAAAAGTATATTTTTTTGCTTCATTTAGTAAACTGGCTCTTTCATGCCACTTCTCCCTTACTATGTACAATTGTATGCCTTGACAGCATACTTGTAATGAAAGTGTATGCAGAGCAGAAATTTTATTATCTTTCTATTATACTAAAAAAAATATATGTAACTGATTTTTAAGGTTTTTAGGTTTACAGTCCCACAAAGATTTCCTGAAAAAATCGTATTTCTACCTTTATTTAAAAACAGCAAAGATATGGCCGTTTATATCGCAAAAGACTAGTATACGACATTATAAAGGTATTAAAAATTAATAGGGTATTTCCGGTTCACCTAAATTCAGTACTAGTTCAGGAAAAAATCTGAAAACTATACATTTATGGTTAAATCCTAAAAGATGCTATGCTTTAAAAGGGGAGCAAAACTGGGAATTAAAGCAGCTAGTTCAAGTAACTCCGTACCCATGCGTGTTGAGTGGCAGAAGTCAAGGCCGCGCTTTTTTCCGACAGCAGAGCGAAGAAATGAAAATATAAATTTAAATAAATAATACATCTCCTTGAGTGGGATTCGAACCCACAACCAGTCAGTTTTACAGTCACACTTTGTACCCCCGCGCCAGGGCTGGCCTCAGTTATTACCTATAATTATTAATTATAACTAAAGAACTAAAGTAACGGTAACATTGTTAACTAATTATTTTATCCAAGCATTACTAATTTCTTAATATCTATAAAGTTCACGTATAACAAGCCATCTAAGCACCTAATAAATAGCTAATTTTCTTACTAAGTTGGATTTAGTTCGTCCTTAACACTCGGTCGTCGCTAAACGGAAGTGAAACAGTAATTTCACAATCCGGACATGGCGGCAAATGCAAATGCATATGGCGACGCGCAACGCATACAAAATAAACAACCCTTATTGCATAATAAACTGGCGCACGAGCTTTTTGTTAAACGGCAAGTTTCACTTTCCTAGAAAAGTTGTTTATTTTATGTAATCTTAATATTATTTAGCTAGTATGGGCGTTTATACCCTAGAAGTTTTAATGATAATTAAAAAACACACTTTTCTACACTAAGTGACACAAATATTATAGAATTAGATTAGATTAGATTAAATTGTATGAGCCTACACTCAAATGGCTTACTAGTATCCTCTGAAAAGTCCCAATATTGAGGTCCTAGCTCCATCGTCACACCAGCTCGTTGATACCATAATATTGCTTTGTTAGGTATGCCAAAAGTCGATGAAATTCGCGTCATAAATATTTTTAAATAAAGAACTTATAAATTTCTGACAACTGCCAATTACTGATCAATTCATATGGGACCACCTCTGGGGAAATAATATAATATTACTGAGAAAGCAATTTTCACAGTCGAGACTCGAGCCAGTTGCTAAAAAAATATGCGGGTTGAATATTATAAAGAACCGGCGAGTCGAACTCGCCCACCGAGGGTCCGTACAAATTTTAGGATTATAGGTCAACGGGAAGTATTACTTATAAAAGATGACAAATTGAAGTTGGTATGAAATGTACTACAATTATAATCATACCTTAAAGATGAATCTTGAACTCACAAACTGTTAGTATTACCCTAATAAAACAAATAAATATTTATTGTTGTATACGTCTAGCACGCGAAGCATGCAATTCGATCACATCACTGTGAACCAGCCAGCATTACATCCAGTAATCGGGAAACTTCAAAGTAATTGTAACACATTATTCAACTAGAACCACGTAATTCCAAAATAATGGTTATATAAACGATCCACTTCGAATGTAAATGGCCAAATACATTTCTTTATAAACACTGAAATGATTGATTCGTATGTACAGACAGACGGTGAGAGCTGCCCCCTTCTGCATAACAATGCAGCACTATGTAACAAATTCTATTATTCATACAGTTTAGTTTCGTCACTTTATAGATATTTGCGAGGTTTTTTCCAATTTCCTGGTTGCTAACAGCGCTTCAGCGACATTGGTTTAAAATATGATATGATTTTAATATAAGTGCTGCACTCACTCTCACCACCAGGACTTTCTTAAATGAAATTAAATAGTTTGCCAGGTATGAAAGCTATTCGCATTCTGAACACGCGCTCGCACCGCGTGCCTTGCCGCCCAAAGGATCACATATAAAAACCAAGCCCATTGAAAAATTAAATCATTGTTGTTCCATTAACCGGCCGGGCCGTACGTTTAATTAATCAAATCTAATGACAAAGTGAAAATAACGAAAATGAAGTGTCTTTGCCTCCTCCTGGCTTCCGCGGCCCTCGTACACAGTTACGCTATCCAGGACAATGAGATCGAGACCTCTCGATTGAATACTAGTGACGATCTTTTAAACAGTGTGATTAGTGATTGTTTTGAGGCTGAAAACCCCACATCATGTCTTAAAGTGAAAGTCCTGTCGTTCTTAGATACTAAACTCGGAGTGACATCGGAGTCTGCGAGAGCTTTTGATGACAAGAACATCGACAAAGTCATCTTCGATCGCGTTGGAAGAGTTCTAAACGACAATGAAATCAGGGTACAGTTGCCCGAGTTCATCTTCCAGAATGCCGAAATCTCGTACCGCGCCGATAGAGGATTAGATGTAGATTTTCCTGAAACCAATGCTGAAAATGGTGAAGGTAGGGTGTAGTGGCCTGTAACAATTTTGAATGTTATAATTATGGATTGCATATTTATTAAAAACTTTTAATTTTCAGCTCGCGGCATTTTAAAGAAGAAACTTTTACTGCCAGTTCTTCTCCTTCTCAAGTTGAAGATGAAGGCTCTTATGCCCATCCTCTTAGCTATCGTCGGAATCAAGGCTGTGAAGGCACTGATTCTTAGCAAACTGGCCATCACTCTTGTCGTTGGATTCCTCGTCTACAACTTAATTATGAAGAAAGGAGGTATAGAAAATTGATAAATTACAAATGATCTGTCAATTGAAATTTCAAAAATTTTGCCATAAATAAATTTCTATGAATTTTAAATTTCAGCTATGCCAATGATGATGGCTCCTACAGAAGCTCCGGCACCTGCTCCACAATACGGCCCACCGTCTTCTCAATATGGACCTGCTTCCACGGCTGCTCCACAAGACTCCTACAGTGCGCAATGGGAACCTGCCGGTTCTGGACCTTACGCTAGGGTATGGGATCCCACTCAACTGGCCTACAGCAGCTACTACCCTGGAGACTCCAGCGCTTCATCTTCGTCTAATCAGTCTCCAAGCTACTCCAGCGTGGCTTCAATTTCATCATCATCCTCAGCCTCATCACCCACCCACTAAACCTAATTACCTCACGTTGTAAATATGTAACGCCCACACGAACGAACGGATAGTGTTTAGATAGTTTATTTATTGAATATTTATTACTTTACTTATAACCCAATAAATGGACTGTTTTTTTTATGTTCACATTTATTTATTTTCTTACAATTTATTAGGTCATAATACTTATATTACATGACAGCGACAGCTCACTCACTACTACACAGTATGATCAATAAAAATTTGAGTCTAATAAATATGGAAAATCACTTTAGTTAAAAACACATTATACAATACCAGCAGTAAAAATCAGCTTCACGCTGCATCTCGCACACTTCCGTCGTGTGCACACTTGCACACGACGGAAGTGCAGCAGTGTCTTAACACTAAGTTCCCTCTGCCTACACTGCTGTGTGCGGGATACAGCGTGAAGCTACAGAAACATTCCTCTATGTGGAGTTCAAATCCGAATCAACAGAGTTTGGAGATATAACTATCCATAGCAATGAAGGAAAAATAATAAAAATAAAACACATTTTAATTTCCAATAAGTAGATATTTGTATGTTACGTTTATATCGTTAATACAGTAGAATCAGAAGAACAGCGAAAGATTATCGTCTTATAATATTATATAGTGTTACAAACCAGTAGGTGGAAAAGTGGAAAAATATTACAACTATCAAATGTACGGTACGGTACGGCTTATTATTGTCACCATGTTTGTCTACGATCTATAGAAGTATCGAAAATTTGAAATATTATTGTGAAAAACGAGTTTGTGATAGAATACATTTAATTTTATATTTAAAATTAATAAAGAAACATTTGTAAGATAATTATCTATTTTATGTTGGTACTTTCAAGCGACCTCTACGTGTTAAATGGTGAAACTCGAGATCTCTTTCCAAAGGGAAATGAAAATAATTAATTCCTGCGAGTAAGGATTAAATCCACAACCGTCGCGTTTACACGCAGACGCTGCCCAAAACACCACGATGAGCTTAATATTGGTTGTCGCAATATTCTTGTGTAACTGAATCTTATACAAATAATGTTAGTTGTTTCTAAGAATGTTTATACAAGTCAATAAGAAACTTCACATACATCTTTTAGATAGTAAGTGATACACAATCAACGAATTAAACAAACCGATTTATACAAAGTTAAATAATTTTAAGAAAACGTATAACGTTTTTATTTAAAAGTGATGTCCCATTTGATTGCTTGGTTAAAAAAATGTACATACGTTATCTAAAAATATTTTTCCATCCTTAGTGTTGGATAACACTTTAAAAATTTTACAAACTTATTTTTTTAACAAATATTAAAGATAACTGATTATATTATATATTTTTATTACATATCTGCAATGTATCGTGTACATAATAGATATGTTTTTATAGTTTTAAAGTTGTAAAAGAGCCACAAGTGATAAGTGTCAAAGCCGATACTGAATAAGAAAAAAATTAAAAAAAATTAGAATTGTAATAAAATAAAGTGAATTTTTATAACAATTTGTGTGATATTTTAAATGGTTTACACATTATATTTGTAGAGATAAGAAAAAGTACAATCCGCGAGGCGTGAGCTAAGCTTTGCATTTGTGTGTATTGACTGTCAGCAAAAGAAAGACTGTAAAAATACTTTTAAAAATTAAAATTATTATTAGTCATCAATAAAAAAAATAAACATATCAGTTTTTCTACATCCGAATTGCATTCTCATTATTTTCACTTAGAGATGGGCGTTATCGTTTGACGTTTCAGAAGTTTTGCGTTATTACGTTTTTGTTCAGATCACAGATATGTTGAGTTTTAAGTTTCTGTAAAAACGGTTTTCTAAAAACATATATCGATACGATATGTTTTCCTTAACATATCGGTTTTAAGTTACGTTTTGATATATCGAACTCATCCCTATTTTCACTCTCTTCTGTTGTGTTAATAATAAATTGTTCCATGGTGTTCGTAATGGTTATCAAGAACAGCGTTATGACTACAATTTTCTTTTCTAGTATAGGAATAGTACCCACCTTTTCGTTTGCTTTTAATAAATGGAACTAAAAATAAAACATTAACATTTAAGCACGTGTCGATGCTACGAGTACAAGATGTGTGGTTACGTCAAAGAAATACACAATCTGTGTACACTCATACAAATGGAAAGCTCAACTTACGCCTGACGGACTGTAACTCCTCGTTAAATTTAAACCTTGAATGAGCCAAATAGTCTTAAATATATTTAACGATGTATAAGTATAACCGACGATTACAGTAAATAATACTTTAAGAAAATAAAGAATACACAATCAAATTTATTTTTGAAGACTAGTTAGTTTGAAAGAAGTCATTACATTCTTAAGATAATATATGTACGTACTATACAATTAAAATACTAAATGCTCTATATACAGTGTCGCAGTTTTATTTAACACCAATTAACGTTTTATTATCGCTACTGGAGAAATATAAAAATAAAAAATATTCTACAATGGACCATCTTGGAACGCTATAAATATTATTTGCAACATATGTCGGGCAATTCCTCAAGCTTAAAACTAATTTTATATTAAAAGCTACAAATTATAATACAAATTTGTACTCGAAGGTGTGGAATGGATCAGAACAACGAATGAAAAACATTAACTTGTTGCCTTTAGACTAAAATTATTAAATTACGTACAAGACAAACACATTCATTTAGTAGTTAAGTAGTTATTAAGTATTATTCACGCATCAATATTAATAAAGAATATTAGATCTTTTTTTTCAGCTTCACGCTGTATCCTGCATCTGCAGAGTAGACAGAGGGAGCCTAACATTAAGACACTCCTCTTCCCACTTTCGGTCAATTTCTGGAGGCACTGCTTGTTAAAAGGCGCAACTCAACGGTGTGCTTTACCTGGATACGAGAACGAAGAAATGAAAATATTAAATGTTTCATTTCCTCGAATGGGAGTCGAACCCATAACGTGTCGCGTTACAGTCATATATGTAAGCGACTGTATTATAATTAGATGCGTAATCTTCAGAAGTGTTTTTTTTATTTATATATTTTTTTTAAATAGAGAAAAGCAATGGTAAAATATACAGCATATCAAATAATAAATTTGACTGCAACGTCTAATACAAATTAATTACCCGCAAAAACTATTTTAAATATTAATTTAATGTTTTTCATTTGTGTTAATAATGAAAGGAGAAGGGCGAAGGACGTGGTATCTACAGTGGAAAGGTTAAAGCTATATCTTCACAGCCTTCGACTCTACAAGGAGTGCATAATATAATTTATTTTTATTCGCGTGAATATATTTAAATACAATACTATTATTTATTATGAAGCATAGAGAGTTATTTGAACTAGTTTGTCATAATGCATTAAAGAAATAGTTAAAGATTAACCGCAAAATACGGCGACAATATTTAAACTCAAATAAATTGTTAAAAATAAATCAAATATTTCATTCAAAAAAGCCGATAAGCAAAATTATATTTGTTATTGTCACTGAATTGCCATATCAAAAAATGTATGCAGTTTATCTTTAATTATAGTAGAAGTCTGTCATATTTCTATTTTAATGATCCCGTATTTTATTGTGATTTATAAATAGCATCTTTCAAATAACCCTGTATACAATAAATTTATCTATTATTTTAGTGTAAAGACAAGGTAGATTATACAGATTATATAGTATGAATTTCACAAGGAGAAGACCCTAAAGCTAGTAAATTTTATTAGTTTAGTACTTGTAAAAATTTTATTGTATAATTAATTATTATATTTTGAAGTGTGAAATATTTGAAAGACATAAAATTTTATATTAAGAAAATGCTACTATAATTTTCATTTATTTTTATGTTTCGTATATAGTATACAATTTAATATGTTCCATACAATGGCAGCTCCAAGTTATATTTATATTTCCTTAATATTAGGTTGGATTTCTTTATTATAATAAAAAGAAATGGAATATTCCGTTGATAAAACTAAAATTATAATGAATAAAAATTAGGAAATATTTTGAGGATTGTGATATTTATAAACTTACTATAAAAAATAAGAAAAGGCAATAAAACAAAAATAAAACACAAAACGAAATAAAAAAATCACTATATTAAAAATAAATACTAACAAATGTTAGCGTGATTAAAACCAAAAACACTACGTCAGATGTGAGAATGGGCGATTTATTATTTTATATAGAACATTCATTACCAGAGAGAGGACATAAAAATATTAAATATTTAATCCCCTTGAGTGGGAGTCGAACCCACAGCCGTCGCGTTAACAGTTAAACTTTGCGAGTGATACGCGACGGCAACACAAATATTTGATTATTAAATAAGTAATTGTTCAAATTAAAGTAATCCTGTCAAATCGCCAATCTCAAAATAAAACAATATTTGGTCTTTAAACTGAACACACGGGGATCATATCTATTTACAAACAAATTGTGACTTAATTTAAATGTAATTTATAAACAATCAATAAATCATATTTTTTTTTCAAATATTAAATGCTAAACTTTATATTTTATGTGCGTTATTTGTTTGTATGAATGAAGTTTAAATTAATCTAACAAACTGTAAAAAAAATTTTGAATTGCTATTATTATTATTAAAAATGCATAATTCTCACTAACTAGTTAGTATTAAACAAATAATACAACAATATAAATCATAACTCATATTTTTATCTATGTTAAATGTATGTCAAAATATAGATTAAAAATCGGGGCAAATTCTGTGACTAACATATTTAAAAGACGTTAAAAATATTCAGTCTAAAAAAAGGCCTGAAATATTAAATAAACAAACAAATTATTAATATATTTAGTTCTTATTATTAAAATAATGTAAATGTAAATTATCAGCCTGATGTTTTTTTCTTCTTCAAATTGATAAAGGAAGAAATGAGTTAACAATACAAATATTTTGGTTTATTACACTGTAATACACATACAGTTTAAGTGACAAAATTTTTGTACAAATATTTTACCACATTTTTAAATTCCAAAAAAACCTTACTTGTGATGTTTTTTTATAATTTTTTAATGTACATAAGCCTTATACATAGTAGCACTTTGGATTATTTCTTTACTTTTGTATCTATATCTAAGGACGAAAATTATTATTTTAAATAAATTGTAAACCAAACGATTGGTTTATTTTTCATAACATAACCAAAACTGGAATCTTAAAAAATAATTTAGATATTTATTATCTGCCTTTTATATTATTAGGAAATGTCAATAAATTATTTTAGAATACAAAAAAATCAACTAAATTAATAGAACATCTAAACATATATTTTATTAATATCAACTTGATATCGCGTGGACATAATATTTAATATTCTTGATTTAAAAAAAAAATTGTTGCTTCTTATAATCAGTTTCTTTAGAAAATTGATTTGAAAGCTATATTAATATCAGTTTTTCTACAATAACCATCAACAATTTGTACTTAATACAATATAAATGCTCTAAACCTCAAACTTTAACAATGCTGATAAACACAATCTACATCAAAACCAACATTAACTCTTTCCAATATTTTTTTTTGTTTATTATCTTTATAATGCTATTTCTACATAACAAAATAGCGAGTTAAGTATTAAAAGAAATAGTAAAATATTTAAAAAAAATATAAATGAATTCCAAAATTCATAAATTCTTAAATTTAAGACAAAATTTAATTAACCAAAATCGATACAGAAATTAAATGTAAAATATTCTTTACAATATTATTGAATAAAATTTTTAATTTACTCAAATAGACTTGCAAGAACTTTTTGAGTCATTGGATGTACATAAAGTTACCGGCTTTAAATATTATTTACTCAAATTAGCTATTGAAAGCTCTTGTGAATTATCAAAGATACCACTGGCTGAGAATACAGTTCTAAATTCAAATCTTTATTCTAATACATTTTACAAGGATTTGAATTTATTTTATACAATGTAAAACATGAAAAAAAAAATGGCTGACATATTGTGAAGCATACTAACCCAAACAATATATTGTAATTATAATTCAAATAATTATTGTATATATAAGATTACAAAAGTAATGAATAATGTAGAACTATCCTTATATGTAGAAATAGCATAAATAAATATTTCTATACAAGTCTATTGTAATTAATAAGACTGTCATAATATAATAAATTACAAATTGTATATTGTAATAATTTCACTTTATTATCATATTTTTTATATTTATGGCAGTTTTAAAGTGTGGTTGCAACAATTTATTCTAATTTAATATGTAATCTAAGAATTTGAAATGGAAAAATTTGGATAATATTATTACATATTTTCAATTTCTTATATATTATATATTTTATATAACTATACATTACTGAATTAATTTTGATTATTCATAATGCGGTCACAGATAATCGTAAAAGTATAAACTGTCAAGTCTGTCACAAGCAAAGGTCATAACTTACACAATCTATAGAGCATCGAACCTGTGAACTATTGTTTTCTCTAATTAAGGAACTTGCTAGCTGTAAGGCGTGGTCAAGGCGGGATTATATCACAACTCGTCACTCAACACTTCACGTCACATCACTACACACATAAAATCAGCGATTCGATTAACCGAAATCCATTATTTGATCAAATCGATGTAAGAAAAATCGATATCATCAAACTGTTAGCGATTTATGTAACCAAAATCGATTATTTGGTCACTTATAGAAAAATCGATTTTACAATCACTTCCCACGTATCAGTACGTTCCACACTGTACCTACATACGTAAGTAATCGCTACATATTCTGCCAAGCGGATAACGAAACAAGAATCGGGCAGAATTTGGACAAAGTGATGCCAGCCACTATTCCTGTAACGAGGGTGGCTCCACCAATCATTCCTGCTATTGAAGCGTGTTCTGGTGCTACGGTGCTGAAAATGAAATATTTATAATGTTATAGCCAAGACAAAACAAGAAAATATTCAAGAATATTTTGATTTGTAAGAAAAAATGAGAAAAACATTTTTTATAATTAAATTATTGTAATTTTATTTTGCAATATTTATTGTTTTTATATATTCACTCTACCACTAAGCCTAACTGAAACCTAAACGATTTCTTTTTTTTATATGGCATGGCGTGCATCGGCATGGTGGTCATCCATAAAAAATACAGTTCTAAAGTGCAGTAATACATTTTAAATAGGTACCATTCTCACAACATAATTAAAGGCCTAGCAAATGATTATTTCAATATTAAAGTATAAAAAATATATTAAGACAAAATATTATATTAAGCAAAAATTGTAGCAAATCTTAGGTGCACACAAATCTATTAAAAAATATGCGTGTGTTTTAGAAAAGCTTTTATATGCCCACTGTTAAAGTGATAAACATCATGTACATAGATGATAACACTGCGTTGGGTAGTGGGAAGAACAAAAAACTATTATTACTAAATTAACTAATATTATTAATTAGTGGAGTAACTAATATTATTTAATAACTTGTATCTAAAAACTTTACAAGTAGCTACTAAAATAAATTACAATTAAAACCAAAGTGACACCATGCCTACACAATTTATTTAGACTCACCCATATCTTGTCAACAAATTAAATAGAAGTATGAAAAATGAACTTAGTACTAGTAATTGTATATTGTATATGAATATAAGATTTTTTTCCCGAATGCACAAAGTGCAGAAGTTCAGAAAGCCCAACTTCAGGGCGGCTATGACCCCTAGATTGTAATGTAGTGAAGTTATCAATGAAAATATTTTTTAATATTTTATAATTCATCCAACTTACCCGCTAACATACATCATGCCCAAAGAGCTGCCATGACCGGAACTCCACCCAAGGAGTACCGACATAATCCAGTACACCCAATCGTTGTTTATAACAACGGGTAAAGTCCTTATTCTGCCTTTAGGTTGATAGTTGCACAGCATGAATATAGGAATGAAGAGAAGACGGAGTGACGTAAACAGTGCCAGCCATCTTGGACTTGGCTGAAAAAAATAAATAATAACATTGTAAAATTTGATAATTTATGTTTTTAAGCATGTTTCTTATGGTGCATGTTAGACAGAGAAAAGATAAGTCACTCCGTGCGACAATTAATTATTATTGACATTAAAATAATCCCCATTGTGCCGGTTCTTCTCTTGGTCTTTCAATAACAAAATAAAAAAATGCGATTTAGTAAATCATTATCAAACTTTCTCGACTTTAGTTTAACATAAATTGTTATAAATCTAGAATATTCTAGGGTAGGCATGGCCTTCCCTCCTTCCTACGCCCATCCATTAGAGACATTAGTGTAACTTTGTCTAGTAAAAATAAGTCACTTATATATTTATATAAATATGTACGCCATTTAAAACCATTTTTAATGATACAATCTCACCAATATGAAATAACTAGTAAAAGTAACTTTACTTAAATATTATAATATATTTGTAGCTAATCTTAGGTGCACACAGGCTTACTAAAGAAACTTGCGTGTGTTTTAGAAGAGCTTTTATATACCCACTGTTAGAGTGATAAACATCATGTACATTGATGATATCACTGCGTTGGGTAGTGGGCAACGTAAACATATTAAATACTCGCGATAAGCTTTCGGCTTCGTCTGCTTGAACACATTTATTTATATACTTATCTAAATCACTTTCGTGTTCAAATAACTTTATAATTTTAAAGACAATGTCCATACATCGTAATCTAAAATTTCAGCCAATAAAATAATTTATATTGATATATTTTTTTAATTATGAACCGAATTAAATGTTAAAGGGAAGTTTGCCAAAATACAATAGTGAAAACTCCATTTAAATGGGTTAAGCCGTTTCTGAGATTAGCACGCACAAACGCAGAGACAAACCGGTAAATAGATAAAAAAATTGAAAATATTATTTTAGGTTCTATTGTATAAACAAATTCCCCCAACAATAGATAATCTCATATATCTATACTAATATAATAAAGCGGAAGAGTTTGTTTGTTTGTTTGTTTGAACGCTAGGATCTCTGGATGTACTGGTCCGATTTACTTTGTTTTTGTTTTGTATGAAAGCTGCATCCTTCAGAAGTGCTTTAGGTTATATAACATTACATTACACATATATACAAATATATTAAAATACTTTCTAATTTGACATGCAATTTATTCTGCCATCTTAATAACAACCGTCGTCCCTACGCAACCGTTACCGCGACATTTTGATATTATGGACGTAACATAACATAAGGACGTTATTAAAATAAATATAATAGTCACTTTTAGCATTTTATCTAGATTGAAATTATAGTTTACTGTATAACATTCTAATACGTAATTAAAGAGATATTTCTGATTCGAAATGACCTAGCCTTCGGGCAGCATAGTATGAGTATGACCGACGTGAAAATATTCTTATAGTTCAAGCAGGCGTAGCCGCGTCCGGGTTCACTAGTCTTCTATATGCAGACAGAGTCAGATCACACACAGAAACAGATCAGTTAATTTTTCTATTATATTATGTATGTATAGATAAACGATTCTCATAAAAACCGAGGCAGTCATGAACACTGGGACAGTGTCTGGTCGTGAATTCGATTCCTATTTGAGGAAATGTTTTTTTTAATTTATTTCGCTAACGTGCATACAACGAGGTAAGTTCCACGACACAACACAATTGTCTCAAAAATTTGGCGGAAAATGAAAAACGAATGGCCTCCTTTGCCTACCATGTAATTTTCGAGAGAAAATGTAAACATTTTTTTTAAATGCAGATAATATAAATAATTACGTGATACTTACAAATTGCCACAAGCTGGCTGTTATGTTGCCTATCATGGCTGTCAAGTTGAACGTCAAAAAACATGTGATTCGAACAAAATTAACGCCTAGAAAATCTGGCGTTACCGGTCTAATATCTGAAAGGAAAAGACATAAATAAATATTATTTGTCTTATAATAATTTGTAAAAAAAAATTGAAAATTACATATTGAAATAAAATGCAACGAAATACCATATTTTTATTATTAAATAAATATGTAAAAATATGCAAAAAATATATATTTGTTAAGACCTTTATGACTTTTGTAGCTAATCTTAGGTGCACACAAATTTATAAGAGAAACATGCGTGTGTTTTAGAAGAGCTTTCATATACCCACTGTTATAATGATAAACATCATGTACATAGATGATAACACTGCGTTGGGTAGTGGGATTTTTATATTATATATATTTTTTAATGTTTATGATGTATCCCGCATACAATAGGGTAGGCAAAAGAAATCTAGTGTTAAAATACTCCATTCCACATTTTTCGCTGGATTCTCAAGGCATAACATGTTGAATGGAGGAGCTCAACATCGTGCTTTGCCTCGTTACCAGAGCGAGAAAATCAAGTTATAAATACATATTTCATTCCTTTGATTGAGAATCGAAACCCTCAACCGTCGCATTTACAGTCGCAAGCGTGTGCTCCTGCGCCACAACGGCCTCAACATTACACATACCCATAATAAATAAAGGTAGGTAGAGTAAATTATAAAAATTAAATAAATCGCTATATTTATCACTAAATTTCCTTCATCTTCCCAAAGAAATATGTGACTAACAATATAACTTCAAGGCCGTCGTGACGCAGTGGCACAAGCATGTGATTGTAAGCGCAACGGTTGTGGGTCCGATTTCCACTGAGCGAAATAAATGCATTCATCAGCCTACCCTGGCAGGGTACGCGGGATACAGCGTGAAGCAAAAAAAACTAATTAAATTTAAAAATAAAAAAATAATATTCACCTGAATGCACAACCGGGAACACAGTGAGAGTTACACAGAAAACAATAAATATATTATACAATTGTATTATAGATTGCTTCAATATGAGTCCGTAGGGTACTTTTTGTACGCCCGCATTTTGGCTTGTCGCTGCTAAGGCGGGGTTTACACGCATCGTGCGTTCTTGTAACGTTTCATGATATCGGTAGAATCTCTGAAATTTATATTAAATGTTATTTTTTCATATTCAAGATGTTATTTTTTAAATTAAACCATTAAATTGTTTAGTCTTGGTATGAAAACGCTACTAAGGTACATAATCTCTAAATTTTGACTTTGAAACCACTTTTGATAAATAAGAAAATATTATTTATCAAATTTTACCCAAATAGTATCAATGTTAAGTTTAAATTGTATAATATATTTGAATAAAAAAAACTAACTATATAAATAAAACAAATATACTCACATTTAACGGCAAAGCGAAATATGTATCAAAACATATTAACAGTACAAACATTCCCGCTATAAAATAATATATGGCGGACGTTCTGTAGCTAGTTGTGAATACGTCGGACGCCCAGTTGAGGAAAACTACTAAAGTTCCACATATATTTGAACCTAGGACCACCGCGCCAGTGTATTGAGGGGGTAAGCGGGCTGCTACGCCGTACACTGAGTTTTGGAATATCGCGTTGAAACCTAAAATAAGATTATTATTTGTTTATACATATGTAAGCAATTAATTATCTATATATAT
Source organism: Heliconius numata (assembly GCA_016802625.1). Classification (NCBI taxonomy): domain Eukaryota; kingdom Metazoa; phylum Arthropoda; class Insecta; order Lepidoptera; family Nymphalidae; genus Heliconius; species Heliconius numata. The sequence continues at coordinate 67,714 of JAEBDU010000055.1, read as the reverse complement.
ATAAAATCGAAAGGTTACTCACTCATCACGAAATCTCAGAAACTACATATGCTAGGAATCTCAAATTTTGCATAGGAGTTACTTATAGGACGTAGGTGCTCGCTAAGACGGGAATTTGCAATATTCGACTTCTAAGGGGTTGTTTTTGGGGTAGAAAGTTTGTATGAAACTACGTTACTACAAATGCTAGGAGTCTTAAATTTTGCATAGATGTCACTAGGACGTAGTCATGGAGACAAAAATTAATAATAACATTGTTCACGCGGGTGAAACCGCGAGCGGGCCGCTAGTAAGTTATAAAAGCATCGTATTATATTCGATGTTTTCATTAGCCCAGGATTTTTCCTAACAAAAAATTAGGCCCGAAAACTTAAAAAAACAACGTTTACACAAACATATCTATTCAAAGGCCAATGACAATATTCTGCTAAAAAGAGAATTTATTCCAATTCTGCATTTTGAGACAGAGAGCGCGGTTATGAAAATATGGGAATAAAGTTCCCAAAGTGGGAATCGAACCCACAAACCGACGTTTGTATCCTTAAGGCGTTGTTCCACTGGTCCAACAATGGCTCCTGTGTTTCTGACATTAGAAAAACATTGTAGGTAATCTTAGGTGCACACAAATTTATAAGGAAAACATGCGTGTGTTTTAGAATAGCTTTCATATACCCACTGTTAGAGTGATAAACATCATGTAAATTGATGATATCACTGCGTTGGGTAGTGGGAAACCATAGACAAAAATGTCTGCTAAGATATTTTTTTCTTTTTATTAGTTTACTAGCGGCCCGCCCGCGGCTTCGCCTGCGTGAACTACGTTATTATTAATTTCTGTCTCTATGACCTACCTACCTACGTCCTATAAGTGACGTCTATGCAAAATTTGAGACTCCTAGCATTTGTAGTAACGTAGTTTCATACAAACTTTCAACCCCAAAAACAACCTCTTAGAAGTCGAATATTGCAAATTCTTAGCGAGCATCTACGTCCTATAAATAAGTCCTATGCAAAATTTGAGATTCCTAGCACATGTAGTTTCTGAGATTTCGTGATGAGTGAGTGACCTTTCGATTTTATATATATAGATAATAAATAATTCTTGGTATATTTATTTCTATAATATAATATTTTCATTAAACAAAAAATATGTTAAAATAATAAACATACCATTTAGGAAAAACACAGATATCATTGTCAGCCAAAAGAACACGACCGGCCACTCCGTACTGTCCACCATGGCCAGGATCACGGTCACAACGAATATTAGAACTTCGATACACAACGACCATACTATCCTCGTTGTTAGGTTACCTCTGAAAACAATGGCAAAATAATCTATACTAATATTATATAATTGAAGGGTTTGTTTGGTAAGACATACTAATCTCAGGAAGTACTGGTCCGAATTGTAAAATATTATTAAATTAAATATTCTATTTCTCGAGGATTTCTCCAAATAACGTGAATTTTTTGGACGTAACTATTTGTACTTTAGGTCAGAGCTATCTCCGAAGAGTTACCAGTTATCACGCTTAGAATGTGTGTATATGTGATCTATTTGATCTCAGGAACGACGCCGCGGGTAAATTAATATTTGTACACATATATTGAAGTAGATAAAGAAAGTGTACCGTAACTCGTGATGGAACTCAACGCTTCTTAATATTAGTATGACCAGGTCAAGGAAATGAAAATGTTTTACAAATACCTAAAAGGATACAGTTCCCAAGTAATTTGATTAATTTCTTTTTTTCCCAAGTAACTTGCAAGAGGAAAAGTGTAGTTAATTCAAAAGAAAAACTTTTCTTTCAATCGTTCGTTTGGTTTAAAATTGGTTTCGTTTTGGCATAATTTCTACATACAAAATAAAATGCAATGAAATACCAAAAAAAAAAAAGTAAGTAAGTCTACCCTATTATAAACTTTTACATGAGCTTGCACATCCTGCCCACATAATATGTTAAGTATTGACAAACCACACGTATCTAATTTAATAAGCAGCGTAGGCGACGGGCAGTTACTCATCTCATTTATTTTAGTAATAAAATTAAATTTTTAAAAGTTTATCGAAAAATATATTAAATTTTCATCAATAAATATAACATACATTATATCTTTTTCTATTTTTTTCGGAAGTTGTATGTTTTAAAACACGTTTTAAAACACTTTTTAGAAAACATATAAACATTTTTTTATTGAATAGCTGTGATTTTTTCATGTTATTTAATTTTTGTTTCTCGATATTTTCAAAAAATTCTTAAGCCTCAAAAGAAAAGTAAAATTAATAATTCTGTGTAGCAAAAAAATACACTGTAGCGAATCTTCCGTGCTACAAAATCTGTTTAAATAAGTGTTTTTAAAAGCATTTAATGTGTCCACTTATACAGGGTGGAATTGTCAGCGCCACTTTAAATGAAACCACAGTTTTAACTACTCTATAAAAGCCTAATATAATTCGGAAAAAAAATAATTCTCAAAAATGAAAAAGTTTTTTTTTCAAACAAAATAAATAATAAAATTATCGTTATAAAATAAAACGCCATTTATAAAGTATAACATAGGCACGCACACACTTACCTGTCAAAGCGGCAACGTCGCATACGTATGTGTGCGTGACACGAAATACAGGTATGGGTAAAAATCGTGAAATGAAAAAAAAATCCTACGTCCAAACCGTTGAGGTACCTTGATTATTTTTTTTAATTCTGAGTTTGAAATATTTTACCCTATATGCAGTTTCAGTAAAAGAAGCGCAGCCTCTTCCACCCTGTATATATATGATAGTCAAATATTTAGTGAAAATCACGGCACCGTATAGTGGAATTTCCTATTGAAATTAAAATAGATAATAATATTAATGCATTAAATATTTGTTTTAGCTTGACTGAAATTCCGCAAGTAGCAATAAAGGAAGAAAAGTGAGCTCAGTGTTTGAGAAATCGATTCTCACTCGAGTCAATCAATATGTATTAATTATTTTCATTATCCTGGTTTGATTAGGCGCGGTGTTAGGTTCCGCCCCAAAACACTCTCATATCTCTAAAATGGTTAACGAGTGAAGAACAGCCCATCTTAACGTTACGATACAAAAACTAAAAGAAACTAAAAAATGGCAATTATCAATAGAAAAAACACTTACCCTATTTTAACAAAAATATTGAACCAGCTGAACAGCAGGTTAGGCACTTGGCTAGCCCATCCCACATCCGTCAGGAAGTCCCGCGCGTAGTCCGGTGCGTTGGCCAGCTTGTATTCGACGAAGTAATCCTTGGCCGTTATGAACATGTTCCAGGCGGTCAAAGTGCCCAGACCGTGCAAGAGTAGCGTCAAATATATTAAACACCATTTGTCTTTAGGTGGAGCCAGGTCCATGGCTATACCTGGAATAGAAAAATATGGCTAGTTTGAAATATATTATTTAGTTTACTTATTAAGGTATAATCTTACTAAAACATTTGCAGCAGTTGTAACCTAATAACTCTAAACGAAAGCTAACGTATAATTCCTTGAATTTTTCTAAAAGTAAAGTCTAAGTTACTTTCTTTTTACCCAGCAAGGTATTTAAAGAGAATGTATTATCAAGCAATACACTCCGTCCTCCACCTTCCGTCCGAATTCGACATATTAGAAACTTATCGGCGTCTATAATCAATAATCATATAAAAGTTACGATAGCCTACAAACAAATTATACCTCATCCAGTGAAAGATCTATCCTCCATTTTGTGCCAAGAAATCGAAGTAACACCTACACAATAAATATAAATATTCCTTCGAAAGTAAGAGTACAATCACAACTTTCAATCATATAGGCATGGAGGCGTTAACTTAATTAATTAATTAATCACTAGATTCTTATTAATATGTGAAGTATAGACGTTGTAATGGCAGAACTTGGACAGAAGTGACTGACATTTGACAATCTTTTTAATAGGCAGTGGCCATAAACTTTTTAAAATAAATCGTATTATTTTCAAGATATATAACGCTCATGTAGTTACATAAAATATTATATAAAAGAAATATGATGTAAGAATTAAATAGAATAAAATTAATATTTTTTATTTCTTTCTCTTAATGTCATAAATAAACGAAATAACGCGATTCGATTCACACTCGGGGCAAAGAATAATTGATATATTAATTTCCTTTGAGTTCCGCTGCTCAATGTCCAATGCTTAAAAGAAATCGGCAGAAAGTGGAGAATGGAGTGTCTTAACAAGGACAAGTTCCCTCTAGCTACACTACCTATATTCGGGATACAATGGGTGAAGCTAATAAAAATATTATATATACTAAGTTAAAAACTCTTCCATACCAGTTTCAGGCTTATGATCCTGATGGTGACTAAACTGACGATTTTTGCACATAATTGAAAAGCACACACACAAACTCTAAAACTAAACTGTCGCAATACTTAGGTGCACACAAATTTATAGACAAAACTTGCGTGTGTTTTAGTAAAGCTTTTATTTACCCACTGAAGAAAATGTAACTACAGTCTTGATTGGACTGAAGCACTGCGTTGGATAGTGGGTATTTAATTAAAAATCGAGTGCCATACAAGGCATCAACGCTGGTGGTATGACGCAATATGTCTCTTATCAATTATCACGAAAGGTCAGGGGTGAACATGTTTTTGTTTAAAGATAATTAAAATGAACAGTACAAAAGTCCAAATGACTTTTTAAAGTTATCTAAGGCCATTTCGAAATTTCATATGACGTATTACAAGACATTATAAAAGCATTTGTTATTTTTTTTTACATAAAATTGCTCTCTCATGAAGTAAATAGTAGTAGGCTGAAAGCTTTGTATGTATTTAGTATTAATCACAGCACAAGTAAAACTACTGAGATTTAACGATATTGTAAGGGCGATTAAGAAGGGACATCTAGTTTCATTATATAGGTATGTAATGTTTGCTAAAAGAAAAAACATAGTGTTAAGACACTGCGATTTCCAATTTTTGCATGAATTAGAAATATTACGTGTTGAGTGGCATTATTCAATGTTCTGCTTTGCCTTACCAAAGTAAAAAAAATTAAGTAATTCATTTCTTCGACTGAGGATTCATTATCACACTGCCGTTGCCCAGTTGTCGAATTCATCAAGCATTGCATGTTGAGTGGCGGACATCAACGCCGCGCTTTACCTCGTTACCAGAGCGAGTAAATAAAATAAAATATCCCATTTCCTCGAGTGGGAATCGAACACACAACCTGTCGTTAACAGCCGCACCCTACCTTTGCGCCACGACTGACCTCATGCAGAAGTGCATCCCTAATAAATTTAATTTAATATAACATAAAACGCACATAAATAAAATTTATGAATACACTTTAAAACAACCAGATGTGTACCGGTAAAATAAAGAGGCATATAGGAGGAGTTTACCCGTATTTTCTAGGCACGGCTTAATGTACCATTTTTCACTGCAATGCGTGAACTTGCGGCCATTGCGCAGAAACGGCTAGAGCACAAATTTTCTAAATTAAACGCTGCTCTGCTCAACACTAAATATTTTTTTTGTTTAAATTTTTATATTATATTTTGCTTCACGAAATAAAATTTACCGGAGATTTAAGGAATTTAGCTTCAACTAAAAATCTCTATGTATGTGTTATAATACATTATGAGGCATAGAGTGCAGATGTAGTCTGAATGTAAGCTCGATAGTACTCGATTCAATCCCAGTTCGTGGATTTAGTTACTTTCACTTCTCAATAAGTTATCTAGAATTCTGGCTGAGAGTGGAAAACGAATTTCTTTGTATTTCTGCAATTTGTATGTGTTATGCTAAGACTATACAAATAATTTCAGTAATTCATGTGTTTTTCTTATTAAAACATCGTTAGGTATAGGTTTTGATACAATAGTTATTTAAAAAAGGTGATGGATCATAAACTACCAGCAATACAAACATGATTGAAACACGTTTAATTGAAAGTCAGTGTACGCTTACGAAGGGAAACCAGACAGGCACTCATAAATAAAATTAAATTGGCATTAGTACTAATGATACTTTATTGATTTACTCTTAGGCTTTAAATAGATTATAAAAGGCCAGACGCGTCTACACTCATCGCTTTGCATACTCTATACAATTTCCTCCGATCGTAGAACAAAAGTAAGTATAAAAATATTATAAATAGGTTTTAACAATCATGTTAATAAAATTACAAATTATGAGAACAAAAGACTTATTTATCATTCTTTTTCATATTACGTTTAAAATGAAAAAGTGTGTGAAAAAATAAGATATGTTTTGAAAACCATAAACCAAAACGCTTCTTTTATAAAACAAAATATAAAACTTACGAGTATTTAGAGACATTATGGTATTTAGAAGGTACATTACATTTAAAAGTTTGTGTTGATCATTGCAACGAGGAGTGCACTCTAAATGCATATTATACTTATTAAACAGACAAACTTAACAATGTAATGTTATTTAAAATTAAGTATAAGTATGTTTTGCGCCCCTTCCAATAGAAAGTTGTTAAAGTGTGACCTTATAAAGACCCTTTTACCCTTGAATTGTGAATGTGGAAGCTTTTATTCAATTACCTACCTCCAGAATAATCAGTCAAGGTTCCTCATGAATATCCTTCTGAGTGAATTTGTGCATAAATTATTGTTACTTTGCAAAATATATATTTATATAATTTTCATTATAATCAGAGGTATTTTAGCCAATAAGATGAAACTTATATATTTATTGTAGGGTGCATGGGGGACGGAATGCCTTAACCCTGGTTTCCCTCTGCCTACTATGCAAGATACAGCAATAATAGGCGATCTTAGCAGTAATCTCTTTATTTTGTTACAATTCTGTGAAAAAACACCGATATCCGGTTTTAATAGCTACACACTACTAAATACGTATACAAAAATTGGTTCTTGACTTTTCGCCCACTTCAAAGACCTTATGCGATGTGGCGAAACATAACCGAAAGGCAATCGCAAGCATTCGTTTCTGCTTTAATATAAACAGTGTTGAAACACTCCATAAATATTAGTTTTTTTTAATGAGTTCAAAGGAAAACTTTGAAACTTCTCAAACATACATATGTAAATATATAGTAACTAAAACAATTACGAAACATGTATTTTGAATCGATATCGACGTTCGACGTGATTTACTAATATAACAAGCAAAATTTGTTTTAGACTACAACGTATACAGCCGGCACAAGTGTTAAACATTATGTATAGCCATAATAACGTTAACGGGGAATTCCCATTCAGTTTTTATTTTTAGTACCTACCTACGATTTATGTACTGATGAAGCTAAGTAAGCAAAAGTAATTGAGAAATCTGCGACTATAGTAATAAATTAAATTAAACAACGTTTTTCACAGGGAAATAAAATTAATTAAAAAAATATATACTAGGAATAGAATCCTGCCATATTACTAGATCCTTAATACGGTTAGCACTACAATGACATCACATAATGTTATTGATCATTATATAATATTCAATAGAATTACCTTTTAAGTTGAGCGTATCATTGGGCAGGTTCGAACCTTCCCACGCCGGCGTCAGCTTAACGGGCTCATTGCGGAGGAAGGGCGCCTTCTCACCCTCGCCCCCGTCCCAACCTGGAACAAAAACATTATTAATATAACATTCTCTAATAATTTTAAAGTTACTTCAAATTAATAAAATTCAGTCAACAATTATCAAAGTTCCCGGTGTATTCCGCATATAAGACGAAGAAGGAGCCTAGTGCTAAGACACTCCGTTCTCGAAATCTCACCCGATTTTTGAGACACTGCGTGTTAAGAAATAAAGATATTTTATTCACCTAAGTGGGCATCGAATCCACAATCATAATAATCAGACGATTTTACACAGTATGTATGAAAGTTTACATTTATTTATGAAAGAATGTTTATTGAAAAAAAAAAATGCTTTACTATACTTTTTATATGGATAATTTTTAAAACTCAGACAAAGACGCTAGAAAATAATATATTTTAGTATATTATAGGTACATTTTTAATATTGAAATACAAGCCTATACCACTACGCTCAATGCCTATTGAACTAGAGTACTCTATAAAATAATCTATGTCGAGGCTTCCTATTAAATCGATTTATTGCTATACAGTATAGTTTAGTTATTTCTAACATTAATTATTTCCATATATTTATTTCTAACTTTAGTTATTTATTTATATTTTACATTTTCTATGTGAAATTACTTTTTTATTTAAACTGAACTATAGGCCGAACCTTTTTGAGCCGTGTCAAATGGATTTTGAATTAGTTTTTTAAAAGTTTTGTTTTTTGGACAAAGCCCTGCAAGCTCATGCCCGTTATATCCAGCTGCTATATTATTTTAGCATATTGTCAAAAGAACTTCTCGCACATTTCAATTTGAAAGGCAAAATAAAAACGCTATTTTACTTTGCTATTATTTTAAACTAATGCACTGAAATTAATTGAAGTTCAATCAATGCTATTAAATTTTTATTATAAGACTGAAGAATTTGTTTAGTTTAACGCGCTATTTTTGAGCATTCCATATAATATTCCATACAATAAAAAACAAATAATATCCGAATATAAATATATTTTTATATTTATATTTTTTTACTAGAATAACTTTATATACAAGTAATAAAATATATTACAGTAATAGAATTATAAAGTACTTAAAAAATTACCTGAACATCTTCACATTAACTGTAATTAGATTTCGAATTCTACGACATGTTTGAATAAAGTTCTAGAATATTTTGGCCATATTACTATAATTTAATCAATATTTAACATTTTTACTATAATGAATCCAGTATTGCAATATAATACGTATTATATTATAATATAATACGTCACAGCGTATGTCAACCAAACAATGGGGTGTTATCGCACGGTATGCAACTAACGCTTTTATATTTATCGCCAATAAATCGGTACAGTCGCCTACAGACGCCATTTCAGAAAGTCGTCAATTCAAAATGGACGCCCTCATTATGGCGCCTTACTATTTTCATAAAAGTAAGAGAAAATGCAATTTGCGTAAGTTCCACTTAAACTTTGCGGGGATTCTATTCACAGGGTTTTTCGTTGAACAAAGAAAAGTTATTAGTCTTTCAAATTTTACTTTTCTTTTTGTTCCTTAAAATAATGTAATAGCAACTCTACCATGTATTTTAGTGTGTCATTTTTATTATTATATTTATAAAGCATGAATATCGGCCATTCCAGCTATTCCTTTAATATCATTTGTTAATTAGAACGTAAAATTAAGTATATTTACATAAGCAACACTAAACTAACGTATGTAGTTAAGTAGTTAGTCAAATACTGATATTTTTTTGTAATTATCACCCTCATTAGTGTATATCACAAATCTCTTATGTCACGTAGATATTTAAGTCAATTTTACTTACGAAGACTTTTCTTTATCCATTATTGCAAAATCAAAACACCTTTCTAATACTTTTATAATAATAAGCACTGAAATATAGATTTATATAAATCATATAAATCAGAACATGGAGAGTTCAGAATGAATCATTGAACCTACTTGACCGATTAACAATATTTCTGAATATGACATTATTGGAAAATTATATATAGATTTTATTCATAGTATTTGCTTTTAATTACGTATCTAATATCTATATATGGTACTGGACTCTATAAACAAAAAATAACAATATAAAATGATATGATTATAAGTTTGTTTGTTCGTTCGATCGATATATATCTGATATTTAAAAAAGTTTTACCATTCTTGACTTCTCTCTTCTCTTGCTATCAACAATAATAACAATATTATGTTCACAGAAACTAGATTACGAACTGAGATGGCTGGCATCCGACATTTCCCTATATTGCACCATAAAATATGTCCCCGTTGTGATATCAAAGTTACACAAAGCATATTTGAAGCTACGAGTAAGCCCTACATCCTGTGAACGTTCACATACTGCGGCATGAGACAACAAATTTACGTTTATACAGCATCCAGCGAATTGAAGTAATTGTATCCTGGACAATGCGGTAATTGTCGTCCATTTGTCACTTAAGCTCATCTCACGTTGACAAATTGATAGTGATCGGTTTGGTAATGTTAACTGAATTCTTGAGATGGCCTATAAATTTTAGTTGGTTAATTTCAATACGTATTTTGTCTAAGTTAGACTACTTAATATAGGGGCAACGTTTATTAGTTAAGAAAATGGTAATTTTCTTTAAAATGTATTTTGTTAGATATTATAGTATTAGCTTAGATATTTTAGAAGGTTGTCTGCACGCGACAAATGTATTAATGTCAGTTTAAATTCCACTTAGGTAAGCCAATTTTTATACAAAATATGAAAATATGCATCATTCTCCGGTCTTATAAAGAACAGCTTTACAGATTTACACAGCATTGCCTTATTTTCCAATATTCTATACACAATGTTTATAGTTAACTAGAAGAGAATATAGAGAGCGACATAATTTTCACAATACGACGTTCTGTCATCTTACTTAATCAAAGAATGAGAGATAAACAGGTGAAAAATTATATTCAAACCTTAATTTATTAGTTTAACCAAAAATAAATAAATTGTGTGTGTAAATAGCTGACCTAAACTCCTAAACAAAAACATTTTCATTAACTTCCAAGTACGCACTCATTAAACAATAAGTATTGGCAGGACAATGTATGGCTGCAGTAATTAAGTGGGGTGGAATCCGATACAAAACGTAGTGAGGTGAAGTACCATTCTCGTGCAAAAGTATACTTTTAAAACAAAAGAATTAACAGAGCATAAGTCCTAAGCTAAGGAGTTTTTTCCAAAAGGATTACTTCCATTTCGAAGGTTTGACTTGGCTAATGTATTTTTTATTTAGATATAAATATACTATAAATTATTATATGAACTAAACTACGTATCTACCTACAAATACGGCAAAAAGAGAATTTCATAAGGATTATTTTTTTTATTTTACCACTGTTAAGAAAAGACCAAAAAAACTATTTAGCATTAATAATGTTGCAAAAAAAATTGCCAAGCTTTTATTTATATATATCACATACTATATTTACATAATTTAAAGTAAATGTTCATTGAAACCTATAATAACGTGAGTATTTCCAGCATATCCTTCTCAACGGCCATTGATTTTTAAATGAATCCATTCAAACGAAATGACCCTTTTGACACAGTACATCAAAGCAATGTATACACAAAGCAAACAAAAAACATGTATGTAGTTGAATAGTCTAACGATCAAATAACACGAGTTATTGACCGTAAGTATAGTTAAAATGCGAAATAAATAAATGAAGGGCCAAAAAGAAAGAAAACCTTCGTCATTTCTTATGTTTTTATGAACAGGACATTTCAAGAAATATTGTATTTTTTTTCGTAAAATGTACTTCTAAGTTACACACATAGCAGAGAAGATAAAAAAAACAGAGTGTTACGACTCTACCATATTTCGTTCGAATTCGAAACGTTAATCCATACCTATATTATAAATTCGAAAGTAACTCTGTCTGTTTTTACGCAATCAGGGCCAAACCGCTAATTTAATTGTGATAAAATACTCATATAGAGATACTTGAGGGCCTCGGGATGAACATAGGATTTTTTTTTTCTCATATTTGTAATATTTTCTATATATACCAATATATTTCTGTTCTTTATATATTTGACATGCAATTAATTCCGCCATGTTAATAACAACCGTCGTTGCTCAGCAACGATTTGCAAAGTTTGTTGTTAGAAAACGTCACCCAAAATGAGCTTGCTTAACGCATCTCTCTATTGAAAACTGAAAATAATTTCATAAATATATTAAATAAATATTCGTATAGTTCAAGCGGGCGTAGCCGCGTTCGGGTCCACTAGTCATTTATATAAAAGATAATTTTGCATTAAATATTTTTAAAAGTCATTAAAACTATTATTAGGCATGATAGGAGTCAAGCCCTTGCAAGATCATAAGGGCAGACTGCTTTGTGAACTAACAACAGTGAGAGCTGCTTGAAGACAAGATGTCTTCTAATGACTCAATATTAATGAGATACGGCGAGACGACCTACGAGAACAAAATAGTGACAAATAGAAAAAAGTTCTATAAGTTCCAAAAAATCTAGCTAAAAATATATACAATACTAGCGGCCCTACCGCGGCTTTGCCTGCGTGAACTACGTTATTATTAATTTCTGTCTCCACGAGTACCTACGTCCTATAAGTGACATCCATGCAAAATTTGACACTCTTAGGCATTTGTAGTAACGAAGTTTCATTCAAACTTTCAACCTCAAAAACAACCCCTTAGGAGTAGAATATTACAAATTCCCGTCTTAGCGAGGACCTACGTCCTATGCAAAATTTGAGATTCCTAGCACTTGTAGTTTCTGAGATTTCGTGATGAGTGAGTGACCTTTCGATTTTATATATATAGAAGATTTCAACCAATTTACTTGTTAAATTATCATCTGCGGGAACCTAGTATTCATTCTCTCCGTTCCCCTATTTTCTGTCCAGTGTTTTGAAACACTGCGTCACACAGTGGTGGAACTTAACGCCGCGTTTTATTTAGTTACCTAAAGTAATAATAATGATAAAATTCTCCATTTAATAATGACAAAGCGAAGTCAGACATGTAAATAAATACTCCAGTTTCATACTGTAGTCGGTTAACCGGCTATTAGGCTTGAGGTATGCTGCAAACAATAGTTGGCTATTGCGGTCGCGTCAACCAGCTGACTCACTTTGGAATGCAAATATCTGTGATCTCTGTATTTCACCTATTTTCTTGGTTTTGTGAAAACATTATATGAGATTGAATGTCTTAGATTGATACTATTATTGTGCTGAAGAAATTTTTATAAAAAATTATAGACAAAATACTGTAAAAGCTAAAAATATTGAAGAAACAAGCAATATCTTGGAAATAGACACCAATTTGAGAATATTTCTTTCTTTTTTTTATGTAGACAAAAAACTTACACTAATTTACGAAAAAAATAGACATTTTCCTAAAAAAGTATACGAGTTAAATATAAATATATGCATTAATCTTAACATAAGAGAAATGTGTTAATATTAAATTATATAATTTAAGTAATAAAAACAACATCATTTTTTTATTGGGAACATACAAACATATTAATAAAAGTTTATACGAAATCCTTCGTATAATATTTTAAGTAATATAAACTGAGAATGATTGTACTGAAAATAATAAATCTCATACAGAAGTATCGCTATAATGGCTATTAAAATGTTACGAGCAGAACCAAAGCTGAATACCATGGACCTACGTAGAGCAATTTTATATTTAACGGTGAATAAAAGACTTTTAATTCGGTCAAAAACCTCATGACGCTATTGTAGCGCAGTGGATGCGTATAAAAATTAACACAATAGTTATAAATTGAAATTCTAACCGATGGCACATTTATATTTATCATATAGACACTTCTTCGGTTTCGTTAGTGAATATATGGGTTTAGAACAGAAAAGTGGAGAATGAAGAGTATTCCCTTTAAATCTCTCTATAGCCAAAATATCCCAAAATGTGTGAAAATAATTTATGGTGTACTTTTCCTATATAGTTTTATTAATTAGTACACTGTCACCGCTTAACATTTTCGCTCGCAAGGGCGAATCCTGTGAATCTATGCTAATAGACTTAGGTCCGTAAAAAGTGTCCTTGCAACTATAGTCAACGGCTTTCTCCAATAACATCCCAAACATCCTAAGAAACCTAAGCAACTATCGCACTTTGGCGACTTTCCGGGTGTTATCCTATATATCCAAGAAATAAGTACCATATACGATATAATTAACGATAAGAAACTATAATATAATTAAAAAACTCAAATGGCAATGTCTATGACTCGAGTGTAAAACAGGGAACTGATTTATGAGCCTCAGAGCGAGTATCAATAAAAAATATACATATTCTAAAATAAAAACATAAAATCGTTGAAAAATTAATAATTCATACATTTTCCATATAAAATAGCGGCATATTCCTCTTATCCTCGCATTGTTACCAATAAAATCGGTCAAGTTGTCCTCACTCGTACACGGAGTGCAGCCCGACAGTTCCGCCGAGCACTCGTCCTCACGAGGACCTCTTTCATATCCAGCATTAATTGGATTCTCATTAGAAAGTTCCTGCTTACGACAAGACACGATTCAGATAAGAATCTCATTCATTTTCGCAATTTATTAACCTATTTCAATGATGAAACTGAAAATTTTATATTTGGATTCATGATTTTGTAGTTTTATTTATTATTATTTCTCCGTTCTCTTCTTTCTGTTCCATGTACATAATATAATATTTGTGTATTTTAGTGCACATTTTATTATCTCTTTTATTCTAAGCTACTTTAAGGAAATACATAATGACTTCTAAAACTATGAACAAAATATAATAGAATATTTAAGATTCCGTTATTTTTCTAAATAATATATAGTAGTAGAGTTATTACAGACGTAACATCACAAGATTTAAGCCACCGTTCCGTTTATAAAATAGTTTGAAATAGTTTGATGCAATTTAGCAGTTAGGAAGTGTTTCATGTCGAACGTGATGGTTTTAGTTTCTTATAGGATTCATTAAAATAATTATTTTTGTTACTACAAAACAATTACCTATTTATTTATAAAGTCCTCCTCGCCATCTTTGACAGAAATTGTTTTCAAATTTGAGAAAGATTAAAAACAATACATATTTTTAAAAAATCATGTAAACAACGATAAAACGTACATTTTAAAACTTATTATGACTGAGTGATATGGTTATAGATTCAATTCCCACTTGGGGGATTATTTTCAATTTCCTGTCCTGTATAGGTTTGAGCTGCGCCACCAAACACACAATATATCGAATTCAGACGGAGAATAGAGTGACTTAAGAATCGCCTACGCTACTACTACAGAAAAAAAAGAGAAACTGCTTTTTATTTTAACAAAGTTTGTTACGGAAAGTGGATATGGAAATAGCAAAATTCTTATTGTTTACAGGCTTAAAATCCCATAGCAAAAAAGTTGGTATTCATTCATTATATTAAGGAGATTAAACTGTCACACGATCCATGCCGTTGTAGAAAAACACTATGATTCAAAGAGAAATAGGGGTGCACACTCGCATTCATTGGCGAGATGGTGCCCCAGAAACCCAGTAAGTTGCTTCATTCTTAAAAAAGACAACCGCTTTGTTGATGAAAATTTATTGTGATATTTTACTATTAAATTTTTTAAATAAAACTTTAAAATTTGTTATAGTAATTATGAAAAAAAAATATATTTTAAAAAATTATTGCAATATAAACTCTATATTAGATTAATAGAGCATTTAGGTCGTCGGGCACACAAGGATGTGATTGTAACGCGGCGGTAGTGGGTTCGATCGTCATTCGGGGAAATGAATTATTATTTATGAGTTTTTTTTCTTGTCTCTGGCACCAAAGCGTTGAGTTCCACCACTCAACACGCAATGTCTCGAAAAATTCAGCAACAATAGGTTCTCCCTGCCTACTCTGCTATATCCCGCAGATATAGCGCGAAGCTGATTTTTTAAACAGAGCATTTAAATATTCCTTGCAGAGAAATCTTCAAAGCGTTTAAATTTCCGTTTAAAAAGACGCTTAGGCTTTCGAGTGACAAATCAAAGACAAGGAAACCGGGCGGCAACTTTGCATTTCGTTCGCTATTTAGTATTTACACAAGAAATCGTCTGCTGTAATCTTTGTGAAAAATAAAAAAAAAATTGGAATCAATCAATTAGTAAAAGTTGCTCTAATTTATCATATAATTTCATAATATAGCCACAATATCTTTTTCCCGCATAGCACGTTAGGTAGAGGGACCTAGTGTTAAGAGACTTTATTCCTCACTCTCCGCCAATTTTCAGAGAAAGAATCGTACCCACAACCGTGGCGTACAGCCACTCTTACTGCGTCACGACGTCCTCAAATATATTTAACGTAATTAAAAATATCTTTTACACTTTATATAATAATAGAAACAATTTTTAAAGACTTTACACGAGGTCATCCACCTCAGGTAACAAAGAAAAGGGAAACAGCAACATAAGCATTGTCTAGGCTAGTGCTATTATGTGTTGCAGGATCAAGCGCTCTCGAAGAGCTCGGCGTTCAAAGACCACGAGCCAGGCAACTTCCAGCACATACGGCGTATAACCTGCACACTTCTGAGTGTGTACTTGAAGAGTCATAAGGAAAGTAGGTAAATCTTTCTGTCCATAATCGAAAAGAAAAGAATTAAAAAATATTGTAAACAGATTAATCATATATCTTTTGAGTTTCACATGTTCAACGGCACTTCCACATATAGCAAGGTAGGCAGATGGGATTTAGTGTTAAAACACTCCGTTCTCACTTTCCGCCAATTTTGAGGCATTGCGTGTTGACTGGCTGGACTCAACGCCTTGTTACCAAAGCGAAGAAATTAAAATATTAAAAAACAATAATTTATTCCCCCTCGAACCAACAACCATCGCGTTTAGTCGCCCGCTTGCGCCACTGCCCCATGACGGCCTCGACGTCAGACGAATTAATAATTCCTTTTGAAAAATTAAAGTTAAACATTTTTTTTATTTAAATTTAAAAGATTGTTTAAAACAATAACTGCCTTTTCAACGCTTCTCTTTAACTTCCCAAGTTATTTCAACATATACGCAAAAGTTTGATACGTTAGAAAATTTACATGTCAAGAGCCAACTTTGCGTCATGCAGTTAAAAGTAAGTACTTAACTCTTTTATGACAAAACTTTAGACATATTGTGAGTTTCAAATTTTTTTATAATAGATAGAGATATAGGTACATTAAAATTATTTTTTTTACAAAGGAACGTATTTTAAAAAATCCGTTTTACGTTATCAATGTTTTTATGACACAAAACAACAGAGGCTATATTTAAAATTTATATTAAAAGATTGTTGAAATAGTATTTTTACTACTGTGAAAATTAGACATTTTATTTTTCCAAATAATCATAAAAAAATATATGTTTATAAAAAAGATTACAATGTATTTTTCAACTTATTAACTAATATAGATATAGTATACCCATTTTCAGTCAAGGTAAAAAGCTCTACATTTTTGCCTATTTATTATGGATTAGTTATTCAGAAGCAATAATGTACTATCGTCACGGTATATCGCGTTTATGTAATAATGAACTTATTATTGCAAAAGCTGTTACTCATTCACGAAACAAATTACTAATTCTATACAATTTTTTTCAGTATCATGCATAAAACATGGTAGGCAGAAGGGAACCTAATGTTAAGATATTCCGTTCTCCACTTTCTGTCGAATTTTCGAGGCTTCTAGAATGGCGGAACTCAAAGCTTCGATTTTGTCTTGATGCCAGAGAGCAAAGAAATGAAAATATTGATAAATAATAATTCATTGAACCTAGTGGGAGTCGAACCCACAACTGTCACGTTACTGTCACGTTCGTGCCCTTGCGCCATTTCGACCTGTATACAAAAATGTCGCTTACGTTAGTTGTGGCTACCATTATAAAAACATTATACTACTCTATTAGTTACAAGCATATTATGCTGTGAACTTTATTTATTGTAGTACTAAAATTCTTTATATAACATTATTTTAAATAGTCTTTTATAATACTGTCGGTCTATGACCCGTATGAAACATTGGATCCGTATGTAAAGGCAGTCGTTGTAAGTTCGATTCTGACTACGGAAAATTATTAAATTTCAAATTACTCACTCTGGTAAAAGTGAGATAAAGGGCAACATTGGGAGATCCCACGTCGAAGAGCTTCGGTGTTAAATTCAGTGGAGAACGGAGTATATTGACAAAAGATTTTCTCTGCCTACTGTGAGTATACAATGATTAGCAATTCTTTCAAAAGGAATGTGAGGAAAAAAATTTTGAATTATTGATTTAGTTCTTTAGAAAGTTTACAAAGTATTAATTTTTCATGCCAGTGTAGTGAGTTATTTTAAACTTTTTGTTTAGTCAATGAGGCATATCTTATCTTTTAGTAGTTAGTACGTGACATCACTGTTACAAAACTGGTTGAGGTGAAAGTACCCAACGAAGCTAGAGAAAAAATATGCCACCGTTCAACTCGAGCCGTATTTGGGAAAAATAAGAAAACTTGAAATGTTTTCTTTAAAAGCTACTATTGAATTTGCTTGAGAATAGAAAAAACTTAAACACTTTTAAGCGAGCACATTACTTTTTATTAGAAATATTAAAAAAGTAACCTTAATACTTTGGTTTTTTTAAAATTATCCAAAAAATCGATAATAGAATATAATAATGTTATAAATATCTTTAAAAGTAATTATTCAGATATACCTACCTAAATATTTAAATTCCAAAAAATTTGCTTTATGAATAAAAAAATATTTATTTTCTATATTGAATGCCTACGTTCTTACTCATATAAATTGAACCTATAATTACCAAAATTTGAAGTCGTGTATTTATTTACACAGTTTTAATACTTTTTAGAATAAATAAGCTTCCCACAGGCCATATATTAATGTTCCATCAATCACAACTGTCGGAATAGAAAAATAACATAATAAACTCCAAGGAAATATCCATTTAAACTTCATCGCACATCTGCTGAGCATCTTTCTGCGTTGGGATTATGCAATTATTTGTATTGTCGTCATTGATTTATACTTATTATAATTTTATTAAAACGAATTTTTAATGATTAGAATATGAAAAAGTCAATTTAAATTTTATACATTGAAATGTTTATACATATCACTACTAGATTCAACCTGTGGCTTCGCCCGCATGAAGAATTCAAATTACAAACCGTATGCCACATTCTAAGTGCTCAAATTATAAACAGTACTATCTTTAAATTCTTCTCATGGTGTTTCCAGTTTACCAGTAGTTCCTAAGTTTCGTGCCATGGCCTTAACAATCTTTTCAGCTAAATAGTATAGATAGGTAGGAAATAACTACTGAATTTAAAAAAAACTGGAGTAACAAAGAAAATATGATATGCCTTAGAATAGGCAATTTTTGTGTGAAATGAATTAAATAGATAGATAGTATGTAATTTGGCATGTAGAATTTGTAATGATACATGCCAAATTACATACTCATAATAGTAGGTCCACGGGAAGTACCCTATAGGTTTTAATTACGTGGTTCATACAAAATACAGCAAAATTGATGCATAAATGCTCGTATCTTTTGATTGCAATGACTTAAAGGCTTGATATTTTCTGTTCTTCAAAGGCACACAAACTTGAAATATTTGATACACGCGAAGTCAAGATATTTATCTCTATTGTTCTCCATCTGTCCGTTGTCAAGGCCAGATGAAGAACAATATGATCTCATAAGAGTTCCGTTTTTACCTTTTCGGGTACGGAACTTTCATCAAAATTTAATTACTTTCCATTGAACCCTAAAATTAGATGGCATACTAAATATTTGAAATATAAACTTTTTCACATTTCGCATATATTTGTATAGCAATAAAACAACGCATATCCCCCGAGGCGCGGTTAGACGGCAGACAATGGAGTGCCATCATATATTGCACGGTATATTCCCAAATGCATTTCAATGAATGCAATCTGCGAGGCAGCGAAATATAAAATTGCCAACATTTTATATTTCAAAACGTTTATAAACCTACATATTTATATTTGCTCGTAGGTTAATTATTGTTTAGATTATTTGTTTTTTGTTTCTCAGGTCCACGCTGTATCTAGCATGTAACGGGGTAGGCAGAGGAAGAATGGCGTTAAGACTCTCCGCTTTCCATGACGAATTCTGGAGGCATTGGGTGTTCAGAACTCAACGCTCACTTTGCCTCGATATTTCATTTCCTCAAATAGGGATCGGACCCATTACAATAAAATGAATACTGACACGTGCCAACTACTATATATATTTATGTATTGTATTTATGTTTCAAATAAAGCATTTTCCAACAAAAACAATCATACAAAATGAAATCAAAATAATGCTAGTGTATTGTTTCGTTGTTTAAAAACAGATAGTATTGCGCCGATAACCGAGTCTAAAGCCAAACATTGAAATGTAAAACGTGTCATATATCCATCACGTCCACTAGATAGGTGTTTACAATTTAATATATTATGTAAACTTATCTACCTGCAGTGCATACAGAATACTTGAAGATTATTATAGCTATTGAATATATTAAACGTACTTATTTAATTATTAACCGTCCTTTACAGGTTTTTTTCAGCTTCATTGTGTGTTGAGTGACGAAATTCTACGCTGCGCTTTTGCCTTGGTACCATGGCGAAGGAAGTAAAATACTAATAAATAATTATTCATTTCCTCGAAGATAATATTCCAAATCGAACGCACGCTCACCCTGTCAGCTTGTGCCTCTGCGCTACGACGGCCTCAAACTTCTTTCTCTCTTGCCAAATGATAGTTCTTAGGAATAGTCTTTGATAATAGTGTTTGCGTAACGGAAACTACCGGATGTACATTGTTAGCATCCTTACAAACATGTTAACAACAAAAATAATTTTGAGAATTTCGATGTGGCTCGATAAATAGGTACTTAAGAGGGCTTGGCCGGCATCTAAGAGCGGAGCTTAGTAGTAGGTTCAAATCTACCTTTTAGTTTAATCAAAAAATACGAGCATATATACAATGTTTTTGCTACAATTTGTATGAAAATCACTGCGTTCTCAAGACATATAGACCTATACGCAAATTAACTATAACTTTAAATAGTTTTAACGATTTTTTTTATTAAATTCAACTGTCAGTCTGTTAGTTCAATGTTTAAGGACACAAGTATCAATTTTCAAGTTGAACACCCGCATTTAACATTGAACAGGTTATCGGCGTTATACAGGCTTCTCATTGCTAGTACTTAGTCCAAAACATGTCTTTCGAAGCTTTTAAATGGTAGGATAATATACACATCTATTTTAAATTTGACTAGACTTTGTTACTTTGTCAATATATAAAACTCTTCATTACTGAATGACAAACAAACAAACAAGACAACGCACAGCAAAACCTTACTAATTACATAAATCTGAAATGTGGCAAGTATTTCCCTGCGGGAATAAAGAGGAAAACTAGGAGACAATTCCTATTTTTTTTTACCGGAACCGAAAAATAATAGATTCTTACGTTGTACAATCCAAAGAAGCGAATCAGCGGGAAGTATCAAATTTTATATTGGGTCCTACAAATATAAAATTTCATATAAGCAAAATACAAAGAACGATGTAGGTACTAAGTGCACAAATAACCAAATGATAACAGTGACCCCTACACTCTAATGACTCATGTTTGTCAATGACAAAGCCATTGTTAACTTAATATTGCCGCATTTACAAATGCATTTGTAATTGTTTTCTAAAATGTCTGTATTTTTATCCTTTAACTCAATGTATTTTGGACCACAAATAAGCTACTTCCTTCTATTCTATCCTATAAAAAAAAAAAAAAATTAAGACGAAGTTATAGTAATTCGTTTCACACATATTATTATAATTAAATTTATTATAATTTTCTATCCATTGTATTCATCGATTTCTTACAAAGATATCACGCGCTGAACGGCACTAATAAATTTTACCCTTCAATAGTAAATCAAGAGACGAAAATAGAAACGTCTAGACGCTAGTATTTCAATAGAACTAGAGTTCTACGTAATTATATTGCCGAAATTATCATCCACACTTTAACTGTTATTTTATTAGAGTTTCATGCAGATATATAATATATCATTATAATATATAATATTATGTTGCTGTACTCAGTAAGAACTACTTTGTGTAATATTATTCTCAACTAGTTCTATTTCTGTTTCTCAACTGTAAACTGGTACATCAGGTACTTACTATATATATATTTTTTGTATTTCCCATTATTTACTTTCAGAGACATTCAAAGACAGCATTTTGGACTACAACTATACTAGTTCATAGAATTACTGCACAAATACGCAGCACCGAAATTATCCTTTTGTACAAATTTAAAGTAAAGAAATTGTATATGCTTAAAATCGGATTTTAGAAGAGAAGAAGGGTAAGAAGGGTTCTACCACATCACTCTACGAGTCACAAAAGTATAAAACTTTGAAACTCGTTTTAAGACCAATTTGCAAGGACTGATGTAAAATGGCATATTGCATAAATCGTGTTAAGCGGTTTCCATTGTATTTTTAAACATGAAGGATTTTGAAGGGAAACTAAAAAATAATCGTTTAAGAACAATAGATATTATAGTCACTCACGACCTAGAACAAAATCACACTTTTGGTTTTTATAATTATCTATATTATCGTTTTACTTTTTAAAGAGTTTAATTTTTAAATTAACTTTTATTATGCTATTGTACTGTCTTTTAATTAGTTACTAAAACTATTTTAATAGTATTTACTATGTTGTCAGTATAATATAAACATATTATATAACATATATCGACTAATATTAGCAAGTCCTTGTAATTCACAGTGATATCAATAAATCGAATTAGCATTATCGCGTCATCTGGCAACCTTGGTATGAATGTTTTATCTTTGTTTAAACATTTATTGATGTTTGATTACCTATATCTACCTGAAATATTACCTGATGGTTGACAGTGAGATTTGCATTTGAAAATGTGTACAGAATAATAATGTAACAGATAAGATTATATTAACATCTACTAAAACACAACATTCAATCATGAAGTTATAAAATACTGTAAATTTAAATTAATTACGTATTTGTAACAATTATACATTTAAAGTTTTATTTTGTTATTCCCGTACTGATAACATTTTTCAATTAATTCCAAGTTGTACAAGTTCAAGTCCCAGTTTGCCTTTTCGTATTGAGAATAAGATAAAAAAATGGATAAAAGTAAAATATATTTGTTGACAAAAAACAAACAATAAGTATACCAAAATAAAAAAATATAATAAAACTTACGTCTTTGTCCTGGCATGACGACGGCACCCCGCTCCGACCGGAGCAGGGTCTCCGCTTCAGCACCGCCCTGGTGTGACATTTCCATCACACCCACTATCATAAAACTGATACGAGCATCTGTGTAGTGCAATCAATCTGTTGACAAATGTTTAAAAATTCTTACAAATATAATAAATATAGATGTGTTAGTTCCTCTTTCATACCAAAAATACTGAACAGATTTAGATTTAATTTTAAATAATATAACTTATACATTCTAATATAAACATAGGCTATAATTTATTTATAAAAACAATAACTTCTACTAAAAAATTATGTTAAATTGTCAGATATTACCACTATTATTAAATGAATGAAAGAAAAACAAAATAAAAAGAATATATTATATAGACAATATAATCAATTTTAACCACAAAGCATGTATTTAAAAAAATGTATATTAGGTAATAATAAAAAAATTATATACAAATAATTCTTATCAATTTGGCCCCTGGCAACTAACACTTTGTTTTATCTAATCTTTCATTCTTATTATTCTACAGTAGCTTAGGAGTTGTTATACTAAGATAAAAACAATAAATTAATTATAATGTTTAATTTTATATGAAAATATTTATAAAATGATCAAATAAAAGCTTCACACTTTTTGCTGCAAAGTAGGGTAAGTTGAGGAAATCTACTGATAAGTCACAGCTTTCCACTCAAATTTAAGACATTACATCTTGAGTACCGTAACTTAACACCACATTTTTTCCACCATATAATCATTCCCCACACAAACAGCTACCACATTTATAGTCAACCGCTGTCCCACAGTCAAGAGATAAGACAATAATTATATAACTCAAGAATAATATTAAATATACATTATTAAAAATTTCTTTAAAGATTTCTTTTCATTTTTTTAGTAATGTATACTAAAAAAATTAAATAATAAATATAGCTGTATCTTGTTTATACAAGCACTAAATGTAATGCACCATCATTAAATTATCTCCAATTGTTAGTTGACCTGTGTCTAGATAGCTGTTACAATTTAATTAAATAGAATCATGTTTAGTCATACAACACTTCACAATTGAATTTAAGGGTGACAATTACTGTTATATTCTTTTTCTACATATTAATTATTTTTTATTACCAAAGTTTAAAATTTTAAAATTTCTTTAATTTTGATATAATTATATACAATATACTAGAGACTACTTAATATTCATTAGAATATTATATTTATTTGAATAATTTAAATTTAGAACTACGCACCAAACCAATGATAGATAATAAATTCATTTATTCGATGATTCAAAAGTGCTTGCAAGAGTCTATTTAAATAAAGAATATTAGTGAGATAAACATGGACATATTGAGATATATTTTCTAGGTGGTCCATGACCTTAGTTTCAAATCAATAACTTTTTGTTAATTATTGCAGTCTTAGCTTTTTGTTAGTAAAAATCCTGGGATGGGCCAGATGGGCACTAGCCCATTTTAGTCTAGTGATTCTAATCTAGTGACTATTATGAAGTGGTTAATACATACTACATATTTTTAATATACTACAGGTATAGATCACAATACAAGCTCTACTTTCTTTCTTTCAAAAGTATCTATTTTCTATGACAAGTTTTAAATTCAGTTATTATGTTTTAATAATCAATTTTTTTACACAAAATAAGGAATAACAAATATAAGGAACAATATTTTAATCCATATTAAGCAAAATAAATCTTTAGAAACAAATAAAGAATCAAACTTTCGAGTATATTTTCTTACAGTTTACGATAATGAGCAACTATTCATATCATAACAATGCCTCTTTGGATAGCTGCAGCAAACGGTATCGGAAAAGAAACGGTAAACTTTTCCGCATAGACCCGTAAGATGTTCTATTAAATCAGCAAAAAAATATTAGCTATGTCGACAACAAAAAGAATAAAAGTAAACTGATATAGAAAAACATACATTGAAATGAAATAAGAAGCTAATAATATAAAAAAAACGTGCTCCGTCGAGCGCGTGGTGGAGGATTCTATGAAAATAAAAATATATAATAACTTACCAAACAATAAATGTTGCGAAAATCGTATTCGCTTATACGTTACGTATTAATTGATTCACTATAAATCAATTTGTATCAAATAAAAGGTTATTTTGGCTAAAACTACACGTGCACTACCCGCTATTACGCGACCGCCTGCACTGCACGCGCTACCTTCGTCGTTACTCGCTAGCGCTACTCGTATTCGCTTTTCGTGTCGTAGGCTAGGCCTCTGCCTCGCTCTATCTATATTCTATTCTATTCATAATTAGCGTTAAATTTGGTTATGTTGGTAGCACTTCGGATCGTTCATTGCACTTTAAAGTGTGGTCATCAAAAAAAATGTTTTTACCGTTACATATTTTTGAAATCGTATCGTATGTTGTTTAGATTTGTTTTATTAAAATATTAAACAAATATATATAATATAGGATAATTATTGTATTATAAGAATTCAATTATTAATATTTATTAAATATAAACCTTAACTCGTTGTACGTGATAAAAGTGTTCATTATACAAAAAATATGTATTGAGCTAAAATTAAGAAATTATTTTTACTATAGCAATATTTAAACTGTCACTGTCAGGTACTAGTACTACGATTTTCCGTGATCCCATTTTCCTCGATCTATTTTTAAATTAATAAATTTAGTTTCGAAATTTACTTTTAATCTTCACCTGCTTGAACTTGTGCTTCTAACTAAACTTTTAAATACTCATTACATTTTTATATTAAAATAATTTTTCTGCCATGGTGAATTCTAGCTTAGCATACGAAATACTTTTATATATTAATTCGTTTTATTTCGGACTATTCGCTACATGTGAATTGGGCACATTAATTCTAAAATCAGTACTGATTAGTATGAAATATGAAGAAGTACCAGGACAAGGAGTGAGTAAAAGATTAGGTCAAGATTATGGCGTTTTAGTGGCTCTATTTATAATAGAATCCGCTCGCCTTTTTATAGGAAGAAAAGGAAGTCTTAGTGAGAGAGGTATTTTAAACATTATATTAAAATAAACATTTATGTAAATTTGAAGTGCAATAAATTGACTTAATAATTAAAATTTATTTAATATTACTTTATTATAGGCAGCCGTGCTGTAGTGTTGTTGCTCTTTATTTATGGCGTTCCGAGCGTGCCAATTCAGCACTATTCACTTCGCCAGTGAGCGTGCCATAGTGGCTCAGTAGCTCAGTTGTTGGTTTGATTCTCACTCAGGGGAATGAAGTATTTTCATTTCCCTACTGTTACGTGACAATATGAATATGGAATGGAATGTCTTAACATTTAGTTCACTTATCATATATGTGGTAAAACAAGAAGCTAAAAACTTAAAGTTAGAACTAATGGTATTATGATATGGAACCTAATAACCACTATTCAATAGGAAATATTTTTTTCTCTTTACAGATGTTCCAGTAATGTTTTCAGTATTACTAACAGTTCCTTCAATAATGGGTGTGGTTTATCTCCTCAAATGGCAAGAAGTTGTGTTAAGAATTGAATATATCTGGTGCACACTAATGTTGTCATTGCAAACATTAGAGTTTATATTTGCGTCCATGTTCATAGTCACAATGTGTCGGGGGCCTTCATATGACTAATAATGCATTTTAATACCTTTATTAGGACCAGTATACTTATATGTATAAACAATGATGCCTTGTACTTAACATATATTTTTTACAAAATTGTATACAAGTAGCTTGCTATTTGATGTATGTATTAGAGAAATAAGATCTTTGAATTTAGTTATTTTTACATATTTTAAATAAACCACTTTAATTGTAATAATCAGTTAATCACCTTTTTATACAATTTAAACTTAGTGTTCAAAAAATTAGGTTCCCAAAAATGCATTATACTAAAATGTGACTAATTCTAATTAAATAGTTTTATTTAAAATATGTATATTAGAGTAATTTAATCATTGGTTCAAATCAAACTTAGCTTTGGTGCTAAAATAAACAAAGAAATAAATAGTAAAAACTTTGAAACTTAGAATTTTTCTTAATTGTTATTTACTAGAACCATATTATATGGAAATAAACTTTGCTAGTCAAGCTAGGAGTCATAATTATTGTGTAATCAATAATTATTATTTATCTGCTTTTATTCCTTAAGTATTACTGCAAAAGCTTGACAATTGTGCTATTTTAGTATTAATCATATTTTGAGTCACAAATATTCTAATTATTATACTGTGTGTTTCTCATCATTATTTATTGATATATTATGTTTTACTAAGTTTCTATATTAAGACTTGCCATTGTTACCAAAGATTTCATAATTGATTCTAATTTTATTGTCATTTAATATTTAAAAAAAAATCTTTACTGTTCATTGATGATTATCCAGCCCTGAGTTATAAAGCTTCAGGACTATGAAAAATTGTGGGTTTGATCTCCACTTAATTTACATTTAATTATCTTCATATTCATTTATCCTAAGGTTTTAAGCACAATGCTTAGTCGAGTTAATCAAATTTGTTCTGTAATTCGTTTTTCTTTTCACTTTAAATACTTCTTATATTTCAAATTAATCATAATATATTTAAGAATTAGCCATAATTCCACATGAGTGTTTTTATATTATTCATATTTATAAAATTATATTCTAGTTGAACTGGATTGTTATAGAAGTAAAAATCATTGATATTTTATGTTAGTGTGTGAATAGTTATCCTGCTGGTGAGTTTTCTGAAGACCTGATCCTTAATACCCTCTTTAATAGACTAAGTTTTATAGATTTTAAATAACAGAAATCTACGATTGCCTTTACCCTTATAATAAATGTAATTAGTAAATGGGCTACTTTAACTATATTTTTTACCAAATCATATTGTAGATTGGCAGTGGAATTACTATAAACAGTACAACTAGAAATAACTCTACAATAAGTTATAGGATATGATTTTAAAATAAATATTACTAAACTTTCATATACATATTGACTGCCACTTTAAAATATGATTTGATATATATAATACCCAGCCCATAAAAATGTGTGATCCCAAGTGGCCTTCTATAAAACAATATTTTATCATTGTGAATCTTCCATTGTGCATTAGTACTGTTAAGATTTACAAATTTAAAATAGTGTGTTCAATATACCCAGTGTTTGTAGAAACATTAGAAATATATTTATATGTAAGCATTTTTGTGTATTCGATATATTGTGAAATGTTATTAAATGTTCTAGTCATGAATGGGAGATTTTATTAATATATATTTGAAAAAGATAATATTAAACGAGCAAGCCTTTGTCTATACAGGTTTTCTACAAATACTACATGCTGTATCCATATCCTGCATGTAGTTGACTAGGGAGCCTAGTGGTAAGATATTCCCCTTCCCACAGTTTTCCACCGAATTCTGGCCGCATTATATGTAATATAGGGATGAGTTCGATATAACAAAACATAACTTGTACTGGATATGTTAAAGAAATATTAATTATTAATATAATAAAGTGGAAGAGTTTGTTTGTTTTAATGCTAAGATCAGAACTACTGGTCAAATTTACTCTATTCTTGTTTTGTGTAGAAGCTATATTCCTCAAAAGTGCTATAGGCTGTATAACATTACATTGAATTTAATTGGTTTTAAAAAAAAGTCTGCAACACTATTTTAATTATCAATCTTTTATAAATAATCCACAAAAAGGCATTTCATGACCTAAAATAAAAATAAAATTCAAGGATACTTAACTATATTTTTTATTTTATAAAGATATTGAAATTTATGAGTGAAACATTCCATCATTAAGAAAATTTTATAAAGATGAGCTTTTGATTTTATAGCATGTAAGTTGGACTTTGTAAAATTAAAATAAATCAACACTGTTTAAGGCCGCAAGCGTAGATTCAAGCCCTGTGGGGCTGCTTGCCTGTGATTCAAGCCCTTGCCACTGATATCCTTAAACAAGCACAGTCAGGCAGACAGGCTTGCAGTCATAAATTTCACATAAGTTATATAATCAATCTTTTGGAAAATACAGCATAACAAAAGAATTACAGGTGGTATGCAGCCAAAACTGCAATTGGGCCACTTGTCTTATATATTTTTTTAGCAACTTTCAAGTTTGTGCCATGTTAATTGAATCTGTAATAACTTCTTCATTTTTGTTATCTGCCTGTAAATATGAAGGCATTCTGGAAAACATCATTTTTTGTCTCTTATGTACTCTCCTTTGGTGTTTCATCATTGCATTCCTATAGCCAAAAGTATTGCCACAAATATTACAAACATGAGTCTTTATTCCCAAATGATCCACTTCGAAATGCCTTTGCAGAGCTAGTTTTGTGTGAAATGCCCTGTTACAAGCATTACATTTGTGTTCCCTCTCTTTGTGTTTATTTAAAACATGACTATTTAAGTTACTCTTAAACAGAAATCTTGCTGGACATTCTGTGCACATATATCTGTAATCACCGGTATGGGTTCTCATATGAGTTTTTAATAATTCAGCATATTTTCCTTTATATGGACAAAATTGGCATTTGAAGGGAAAGCCCGTACCATGTCGTAGACTATGATTATGGTATGCACAACGCAATCTAAATGATTTTCCACATATGTCACACACATATTTATGATGATTTGGATCATGCATTGTTAAATGCTCCTTGTAGTAGGACTTATTTACGACTTTATTGCAAATATAGCATTGTACTTTTGAAACAGCTTTTAATTTACTTTTTTTTGTAGCATCTTGAGAAGATACAGAGATTGATCTTAAAGGTTCCTTTAAGTCGTCACAATAATCTATAGTTTCTATGAGTGTATCAATGCTTTCCTCTTTAATTGGATGTTTTAAACATTCTTCAGTCTGCTTAGCTACTTCTCTAAATAATATTGCACTTTTAATAAATTTGTGACAAACTGAACACAAATGTTTTGGGTATTCATCTTGATCATTGGTTTCAATGTTACCAAAAATTTGTAACGCTTCCAGAATATTAGCGGAATCGTTTGTACCGTGTATTGGAAATGAGCCATCTTTTAAACAAATTCTGCACGATACACGATTTTTATGTTGTCTTCTTTTGAAATTTGTACTGCATATCTTATCATAATAATCACTAATTTCACTGGTTTTAGTTTTTTTAGACAATTGCATAATATAATATGCGGTCACCATTATTTTATTTTTTTAAATATGATGTGTTTTTAGTAATTAAAAATATGTAATTAAGTATATCAATAAGAAAAGGTACCAAATAATACAAGTTAACCTTTTTCGGTTGATGTAATGTAATTTTTAAATCTCTTTAATCATTAATTAAACAAATTATTTATATTGTTTGTACACAAAAGTGAAACTGTTATTTATGTTTTTGATTAGATTTTTTCAGGTTGACATTTTACTGTCAAGTGTCAATTTCAAACAATTTCCAATTTCCATACTACCGAACTACCATCATAGACAAATTAACCATTGTTTGTAAAACAGAGCCAGAAATATTATCAACATTTTATTTCTAGATAAAACTGTAAATGATGTATACATGCAAAGAATGTAACAATCGGGCTCCATTGGAATTTTATTATTTATGTTTTTATTTTGGTTCTTTCTCAATCAAGTCAATTGTATATTCTCAGTTATAACTTGTACTCTATTACATTTGAAAAAATATTAGGATTATTAATTGATAATTTCGTGAGGATTTATTTCTTTTACCTCCACTTTAGCAATCCGCGGTGTTTTAAGAAGCTTTGTTATTAAAATATCCGACTATCACACTCACACTACAAGTCACAACCTTTTGCGAGTGTCACCTTCTAGAGATATTTGGGCCATGTCGTGGCGCTGACCGTTGAGGCATAATTACGTGACAGGTGACTATTAACGCGATGGTTGTGGACAAGCAACATAAATTATACTCTTATCTATAGAGCCGACTGTGGGTATCGGGTCACATTTAAGCAAAACATATTTTAACACTCTGTGATTGTTTTTATCTGTTCTCGTTTTATTGTATGCTTGAAGTGTTTTGATTGGCTTGTCTGGATGAGAAAGACACGAAACATTAAACAAAAATAAGACTTAGTATTTACAGAATAAAACATATTCAATTTATTTAAGCTAACGGGTATAAAATAATTAATACCATATTTGTTTAAAGCAATTTAATATTTAATAAATAGAAAAACAAATATTTTCTATACACAATTAAACAATCACAGACAAAATAAAAACTATTGTACAGAATTTTTATACTTCATAACCTATATTATACTGTAAGTTTGGCCAAAATCGAAAACAGTAAAATTTATTTTAATACAAACATCTTTAATTGATTTATTAAAAATAATATTACATAAACTCAATAATATTATTTAAAATAAACAAAATAACCACACTGTTTCAACATTTTGTACTATTTTATTATTTAAAATATAAAAATAGAACAAAAATACAAGATTATAAAAATATATATTAACATACTGAATGATTACACAGATTAATAAAATAAATAATACAATTCCATAATCATAAACTTAAAAATATATATATTTTTAATACCTGATTATTTAGATTGATTTTCGTTGATCAAAGCAATTCTATTTTCAACAACTGCTACACTTCTATCACATTTACAAAGCTGTGACAAACCTCAATTCCCTACCAAATCTAGTGTGAAACAACTAACCTTTAAATACATATATTTCCTATTAGGTACATATATCATATTCTTTAACTGAAATGAATTTTATTGGTATTTATTTTAGTATTTTTTAACAATTTAACAAATATATTGTATAATATAAAGTAAAATATGAAAAGTTAATAATATTAAAAAAATAAACTTTTAAATGAATTTCATTTATATTACATAACAATTCCAGTTAAAAGTAAACCAATTCAATAAATATTTGAAAACTATTTTATTATTTCTTACTTTTGCATTATAACTGTATACGTGTCGAAAAGGGGTTTAAATACGTCACTAATTATAAATTTTTGTGTACATTTTTAAAAGCGCAATAAATTACATTCTATAAATATATTAATAATAATTGTTATATAGTTTCATAATCAATTACTACTTGGATATAGACAATATTGCATATTTTAATGAATGATAAATAATGTTTAACTATATATTGAAATTAAACTTTTGCTATGTCATGCATATTGTAAATAGTTTGTTAGCATCACTCTGTATCGCGCATATACCGGGATAGGCGAAGTTAACTTAGTGTCGATACAACGTCGAGCTTTGTCTTCCTACCAGGTCTAAGAAATGAAAATAATTAATTACTCCGAGTGGGAATCGGACCCACAATAGTCGTGGTTTTAGTCAAACGCTATGCTGCTTTTTAAAAAGAAAAATTATAAAACAAATCTTAGTAACTTAATAAAATATTTAACTAGCTTCTAGACTTTTTAATCATTGTCACAGATAACAAATAAACAAAATGCATGACAAAACATATCTGAATATTGTATATTTATTTTAAATACCTATAAAATAAACCAGTATTGTATTCCATACCGAAAATTATTTTTAAATATTTACATAAAGATTTACGAATCTAAGAAAACCCAATGTGGTCATTTTAATTTTGGAAACTACTATAAAGATAAAATAAAACATACAAATGTTTATCGATTTTCTTTGATTTAAATTATATTAATTTATGTACTTTTGTTTGATAACAAATTTCTAATCATAAATAAAACAACCTATATAAGAAATTAAATTATAAAAAATAAATTTTGAAAATTTATTTCTAATAATTTATATTGAGTACACACAATTTATACAATACTAATTAAAATATAAGTTAGATTGTCTTTATAATACTGGATTTTGCGACGATCATGAGGTATTAATTAAGCAATAATTAATTCTTTATAAGAATAGGAATTAAACATTATTTTGTAGGCCGACTTTTAGTTAAAATTAATAATATATAATAAATAAATAATAAAAAAACGATAAATATGTCGTCAGTATAATAGAAAAGTGACATCATTTAAAAGTGTTTAAATTGTGGTCATATTTAAAAACTTTATTAATTTTCTTTTTAAAAGCTATAAGATTATATAACTATTTTGAATTTAAGCGTAAAGTAAGATAGAATAGAATATTATACTAAATTGTTCTTTTGTTTTTCCATATTACAACTAAATTAGAGTATATATGTAACATTTAATTACTGAATAAAGCATTTATTATTATTATTATTTATTTACGCCATTTTTTGTCTTTTCAAATAAATAAATATAATATGCCATGCCATGTCAGTCATAATTCTTTACAATATTCTATAGAGCACATAAACTGTCTGATTTTTTAAAAAATAAGCACTTTTCTATTTAACTGACATTTAAAAAAAAATTGTCAAGAAAAGTGTCAAAAAGTTATATAAAAGTCGGGCGACAAATATTTATTTTAATAGGTTTCAAGGTAGTATTGGTTTTAAGGTATATTATGAAGTAAATTTAAAATCGAGTGCAATTTATAATTAGCGTTTACTCTAGAATAGTAAATTATTATTAATTTCTACATATAAGGAATGTCGTAGCTCTAAAAAGCTGATATTATTTGGGATGTGACGATGCACAGCATCTGTGAGAGGGCGCTGTATACTTCCCTTTTATTATCCAATGATGTTCACTTCCGGTTGCTGTTTTCGACCAATCAGCGATCGCCGGAAGTCACGTGGTCTCAGGTGGTAGGGCGCCGGAACGTATAAAAGGCGACACTACGCTTCTTACCTCATAGCGTCGTTATTTCCCATCAGAGTAACATTGTTTAAAAGTGAAAGTGCTGTTGTAAGTGTAGTGTTGGAGGTGGAATTTCTTCACATCGTGAACCGGATTTCTATATCGGGCCTACTCCTGGGAAGGCCTCCAGCAAAGATGTTCATCCTCATCAGAGAATTTGTTTTTGTGAAATTCAAAGGTAAAAAATGGACAACGGGTGAGTCATTTGAACCTCTTGTTTAACAAGTATCTACATGCATGTAATACTGTTCTATTGTTTGGTATCATATATACCAATACAGTAGTGGATTCTGAGCTTCACCGAACACGGCTGTGTTATAACCTACAATAAGGTTAGGTTAGGTTATCTCAGATTTTCAGCAGTTATGGCCCAATTTTATTCAGTTAACGGGCATCGCAAAAAGCAAGAGGACTCATCGCTTGTTTCACGCTCTTGGGAACGTTCTCAGCATAATATCATGCGATGTAAACGGACTTTACTAAATAAATCGGTTTTCACCGAGTTTACTTAGTTGTATATTATCTATTAATATACTACCTTCGTTTAAATGCGATAAATTCGTTAGGAGCGTATCCTGAGAGAGTTATCAAATATATAAAAATTAAAAAAAAAAAAAAATTCTGTTCTCATCATATATATCAGGGAAGCAGATTATTTAATAGTTGCTAGTTGCCAAAACCAGATGGCGTTGCCCGTCACTCTGACGTGACACCGATGACAATCAGAAGTGGGATCGGAACAAGCTCCGGTCCCAGCCACCTTATTGTCCGACATATATAAAAAGTCTGTCTATTTTTAGATAATCTTTTTTATTTATTTGTAATAGGATAATTACTAACGTTGTTGAAATGTTATATTCGCTGGGAGCGTATCCTAAGCGAGTTAACGAATAACAATGGATAAATCTGCGCGAGTTTCTTTTAGCTTCTTTTGACAATTGCAAGCGAATACTCGGAAGTATTAGACACATGGATTCTAAGACAATTTCAAAGCCTCCTGGCAGGAAAAGTGTTTCAAAAATGTGTCTCAATCCTGGAGGAGAGAGGATAAAGGAATTGTGGATTTCCTGCTTATTCGTGGTTACTGCCATCGCTATGAACGTCATAACATTTAGCAGTGGGCGTCGTAGTATATGGCAATCAAGGGATTTTCTGTATGGCCTCTTCGGCAAAGATTCTAGCCAGTCACCTTATCTTAGTTGCCTTAAGGGGGACTCGGACTATTACTTGACATAAGGTATGCCCAATTATTTAAAGTGCATTTATCCGACCATTAGAATTTAAAAAAAGCTCGGTACTATTTTAATTAGAAATGCTCTCAATTGTACGGGAGGGGGGCAGTTATAAGGAGGCTGCCTCTGAGCGTATCGGAGGCAGTGGCTGATGGTTTGGGCTCCGTAGGCCCTTCCCGGTTTAATCGCGGGAATGCATCTAGCCATCTACCTCCATGCCACCAATAATCCTTTTCCAAGATTATTTGAAGCAGTTAGACCTTCGTCAACCGTACATGCACCAAAATTGAGAAGCATGCGTTGAGTATAAAACTCTAGCACATTTAATTATACATTAGCAAATCTCAGGTATCGGTGCATACCGGATATCAACAGTTTGGAGTGAGAACCCGCCGACTGGTAACACAAGCCCAGAACTTAGTACAAGGGTATTGCATGATAATAACTTTATTTAAACAGATACAGATACACTGTATCTTTCTGTATACATTGTGTTGAGAAATACGGAGTCTGCCTCTGGGTATATCGGAGACGGGTGTAGATGGTTTGGGGCTCTGAAAAACTCTTTTCGACTTAATAATGAGCATTCTCCATATCATCTCTGGCTTTATCCAATAAGAATTTTCAAGCGGTTCGAGAAAGCAAGAATAGAAAATAGTTCGACTCACGTTCGACAACTGATAAAGCAAACCAATAGGAAATTTTGTAATAGATAACGAAAGGTTTATCAAAAAAGAATAAAAAGTTTGATATATGGATTTTTAAGTAATGGATAAAAAGAAACAATGTGTCTAAAACTAAATTAAAGTCCACATAAGTATTATAAAAAGTCACCGAAGGTTTCTTCGGCTAATTTGGCATTATCCTCGTGCCAGTGAGTGCACATCCCCATGAGTACCTCGGCAAAAGTATTTAATACCTGACGTACTATATATTAGAAACTGGGTATACCTGTTGTGTATCCCAGTAACCATCAGAATTGAAGCTGATATAGTGGAAGAAATCTGTAATCCAGCTAGGGAAAAAGCATCCAGCTAGAAAATGCGGAGGCAACACATAGGTTAATATTTGCAAGAAGTAAAATTTGCATCTAAATAGAAGGAAATGTTGGTAAGAAGCAGGAGAAAGTGGAAAAGAAAGCAGTTAAATAATTCAGAAGACAAATCAAGACCAAATTAAAGTCTCCAGTTGGGCCTATCAAGCAGTGAATTGTATTGTATTAGGACCTTTTATTACTGAAGTGGTCAGATATGAAATGCAAGAATTACAGACAACAACCTTTTATTACTAAGTTATTGGATACCATAAAATATGATGCACAATAATAGTGCAAAAAGACTATCAAGAAGTTTCATTCATTTTTTTGTAAGTTTGGTTCCAGAGCTGGGAAAAGCTAATGAATATAATATCTTCATGGAACATGAGGGCTGTGTAAAGGTAGTTGTGCTAATTATTACTGTCAACCGTCTTGTTATATATGTCTGCATATAGACCTTGGGCGATATCCTCGTGCGTAACGTAGGTATTCCGCTGCATATTGCCATGAGTTTTGCATAATCTGAACCTGGCTAGCGAGGTGTACACGTAGTCGCAACTCCAATATGGCGGAGAGCATGTTGGATGTCTACGACATCATTAAGTCCGGGGAAATCGGACGTTTAAATTGAGTACATCTGTATTTAAATCGTATAAATTTTGACACTGTAAAGTTACTTCTAAAGGCGAATTTCAGAGAGTGAACTATTGTAGTTCTAAAATACAGCTAAGAAGCGATAATTGAAATGTTATAAAATTGATAACTTTATATGTCAAGGTATAGTAGTATCAATTACTTATAACTTTATTACACTTCGAAGAATGATATAAGCATTAGTCGGCCTAAATTTTGGTTGAAAAACTAATGAGCTTATAAACTCACATTTTCTAACGCGTCGTATGTCGAGTCCAGTTTTCTTCAAAACTGTACCTAAGTAGCAGATAGGACATTCATATCATGAATGGTCGGTCGGGTCGCGGTTCTGGTGAGTATTCATTGATGCTTTTATGAAGTTATAATACTCAAAGTGTGTGATGATGGACTCAAGTCTTAAATTTTACAAAGGTGTTCAAAGGTTTGACCAGTTTAACTCTAAATTGGAAAAATTGGAACATATTATTGGGCTGAGTACATAGTATTTTGTAAAGCATTCTATTAAATGCTCTAGTGTTATTAATGTTGTACTAATGGCATCAATTACAAGGTAAAAATTAACTCGGGTAACTACTTCATCATCATCATCATCAGCCTGTCCTCGTCCACTGCTGGACGTGGGCCTCTTCAATGGCGCGCCGCTGGGCTCGATCTTCGGCTCTCTGCATCCAGCCGTTGCCGCCACTTTGCGGACATCGTCACCCCATCTAGCGGGAAGACGTCCTACATTACGCTTGCCAAGGCGTGGTGTCCACTCTAGAACGCGTCTCTACTTACTATAAATTTATTATAGTTGTTAAAAAAAGGAAGTATGGAGTTGGTTGCCGGTTCTATCTAGGACCTGCTGAGCCGGATTTAATTTTCAATAGACCGGACGACATTTTCATGGGCATTTCGATCCTGCTCGTACTTCTAATATCATATTTCGTTTAGAAATATTTCGGTGAAACAGGTGAGACCTGTTGAAAATTACGCTCTAGAGACGGTGGTGTCATCCTAAGAAAAAGGTTTTTCTAGGTTCTACATTAAGAAACTAGCTAGACCACCGGAAACAGGCTACAAAAGGTAACAATTTTGTTGTGTAATTTAGAGGGGAGGCTACGCAAGGGCTTCATGAATAATAATCGATACTTATATAAACAGGTTGGTAAATTATTATCAAAAGAAGTGAGCACGTCTAGCCTTATTATTTAGACGGTTATGAGAGCTTCCTTTCCTACTCATGCTTTGATAAGCATCCGGCCATACCCATGATGGCCATTCGCAACTCGCTGATGCGAGTTGCGAAACATCTTCTAAAATTTGTTTG
This sequence comes from Heliconius numata, assembly GCA_016802625.1. Lineage (NCBI taxonomy): Eukaryota > Metazoa > Arthropoda > Insecta > Lepidoptera > Nymphalidae > Heliconius > Heliconius numata. Next base: position 29,756 of record JAEBDU010000055.1, on the reverse strand, counting down.
TATGCAGATTATAAGTAAATCTAATAATTGAAGTTAGATTGTTTTGGCTCAGCTTCCGACAGAGCGATTATTAATTAAATTAAAAAATTAAGTAATTTACAATTCTTTGTTTGCTTATAAATAAAACAATGTTACTCATGTTTTTTTTGTGGTTTTACAGATCTATTTATCTGAATGTATCAGAATCAATTTATACAATCATTCTGATTTAGATCACATAGCGTCATACGTGGTCACCAGGAGTTATAAACACGTCTCTCACAGATGCTGTGCATCGTCACATCCCAAATAATAGTACAAGTTTTACATAACAATAAAACTTGTATTATTGTGGAGAGACGATGCACAGCATCATTTTAAGGCTCCTGGTGAGAATCTGCTATGAGGTAAGAAGCGTAGTGTCGCCTTTTATACGTTCCGGCGCCCTACCATCTGAGACCACGTGACTTCCGGCGATCGCTGATTGGTCGAAAACAGCAACCGGAAGTGAACATCATTGGATAATAAAAGGGAAGTATACAGCGCCCTCTCACAGATGCTGTGCATCGTCTCTCCACAATAATACAAGTTTTATTGTTATGTAAAACTTGTACTATTAAAACTCAATTGACCCTGACAAGTCTTTTTGGACATTTTCAAACTAAACAAGTTTGTAACTATAGTTGGGTTTATCTTTTTATCTATTTTTTATATAAGTATAAAATATACTTTGAAAATTATAAAACAGTTTCTATACTCTATGTGTGACATACATAAAAAGATTTTTTTTAAAAGAATGGCAAGACAAAGAATTAATTATGAAATGAGCCATCCATCATTAATTTATACAGAATGGAAGCGTCTGCGCGTTTATCCATACTGTATTTCGTGTGACGCAGTTACGAATAGATACCAATATGATAATAGGTTGACCAGATAAAACCTTTTAATTTTATATTCCATATTTATAATATAAATAAAGTATAATAAAGTTTCGTTTATAAGATCTATTTAACACAAATAACATATAACATGGTCGCTAACGAGTATAGTCAAACTATTTTTATCAAATGGAGATGAATATTTGGCTTTTGCACTGGCAACATTGTTGAAAATTAAATGGTGACAAATTATGATGAAGTTTACAGTCATTTTTAATAATATCTCACATAAAAAAAGATATGAAGTCGTAAAAAATATTAAAAGAATAATGTCAAAGTCAAATAAATGAAATGATTCACCATAACTTGTCACAGTTTAGTTATGTTATTACTAAGAAAAACACATAAACGGACATTACACACAACTTTCTATATTTATTATAATAATTCATTGTCAAATACTATAATCGAATATATTATAAAATTGGTAATTCTAATATAGCAATAATTACCCTAATAATTGAACTAAGCAAAGGAAAGTGGCACTGCATATACTTTGCAAGCACTGGTTACATAAGTATTGATTTTTTGTCTATATATAGAACCGTATCAAGGATATAGGGAATAATTAAATATATATATAAAGTAATATAATACAAAAACGACATTAATAAATAATTTATGAAATATTATTCATGATATAAACGTTAAAACTTTATAAGAAAAACGAAAATTGTATTAAAAAACTAAAAAAAGACTTAAAAATTAGATGAACACTTTGACAGTCAAAACTGAATTTGTCACTAAAAATTGTACCCAACATGCAAATCCTAAAAATAAAGAGAAAACAAGGAAATCCTTGTTACGATCCACTAATTTAAATAATATTTAATACTTTTTGTGACATTATACTTAATAGTATACCTGTAGGTGGTTTGGAATGGTAACACTGTTGGTTTTCTTTTTGTACTGGCAACAATTCATAGGGCGACAAGACGAGTGTTGCAATCCTGCCATTTTTCTTGTAATTTCTTATGTTCTTCATATTGCTGTTCGGATATATGTTTTACTGTAGCTGGGCCCTGGAATTTATTTATGTGAATAAAAAAATGCATACAAAGTTTTTAAACAATATATTTCTAAAAATGGAATACCGCTAAGATTTATTTCATTATTTTAAATTAATGCATTACTTCAATAATATAAATATGACTTGTGATTACAATTAGCGTTATAATTAAAATCATATCCAAATTTTTTTATGTGGATTTTATTTCATTAAATATTAATTACTGACTACGTTAACATATCTGTACAATTGTACCAACATAAAATAAATATACAGTCCACCACTGAAACATTTAATATTTTCATTTTCTCGTCCTCGTAACGAGAGAAAGCGCGGCGTTTAGTTACGTCACTCAACACGGCACTTAGCCTCGTTATCTCAACTGGCAATGCTTGTAGAATGCAGCGGAAAGTGAGTAACAGAAGTCTTAACACTATGTTCCGTCTGCTTACCCTGCGACATATTAGACATATGGCTTGAAGCCAAAAAAAATACACACAAAAGAAATCATACCTTTATCTTTCTCGGATCCAAGTTGGCACCCAATGTTTGGACACCCTTGGCCAATTTGGACAATGGCGACAACACCATATCTCTAGTAGCACTCGACACAGGACTTGCTATATTCTTTAACTGTTTTAAAGCCGATTCACTGTGAGACTGGGCTATGTTCAAAGTTATTTCGTGCTGGGAATTAGATCTGACGTGATAATTTACTCCGGGCATGTTTTGTTCTTCAAAGTTTATATATCCCGAACTCTGCGACAGCTTTTGCGATAGCATTAAAGAGTTAGGCGGTATTGGTTTGGAATTTTCACTTTCAACTTGAATTTCTGGCGTAACGGAATCATTGAATGGATTTCTTTTAGTTGTATTACTTGGTGTTTTCAATGTTTGTTTGTCCGTTTGTACTGAGGTGGTCGCTTCGAAGACTTCTTCGTGTGGCTCTATTTTGGACGAGTATAAAGGATTTTCAACTAAGTCACAATCATTTTCATCTTTCCTTTGTTGATCACCGATGTAATGTTGCATGTTTTCGAAATTATCTAATGTTGGTTCAAATATGTTGGTCCTATTTTCGTCGTCTGATGAATAATCTGAGCTCATGCCATCTGAGAGACTTCCCTTTTTTTTAGAATCGGCTTTATTTTGTCCCAAAGTAAATATCTTTTTAGTTCTTGACGCGCCTTGGTCAAATTTTAGTTGTAAACTCGGTCTAGCTCGTGCGTTGAGAGAGTGACTTAGTTTGTTTAGTTTGCTAAATTGCTCTGACATATTATTCAGGGCTTTCGATCCTGTGTTAAGAAATAGCAATTAATTAATATAAATACTTACGGCAATTATGGTATTCTTAAAGTTACTATGAAATAGAATAACAAAACTATTTACTTTAACTTTTTTATATCCATAATAATCAATGTACCTTACAAAAAACCCTAACTACGACACGACACATCTACTTCACCTCTTATATGAATAATAAATGTATACTTTAAAGAATAAATATATTCCAATTACACTGTTTGTGTGGAATTAGGACATTTTGTGGGAGGACATCGCGGAGTTAAGACACATCTGCATCGAGGATGGCCAAGTCGCAGTATTTGATCTAGCACTGTACTCGTTACTGACGTTTTAGTTCCGGTATTATCTGTACAATGTATTTTAATTATAATCTATTTACTATGCAATGGATATACAGATGTAAAGAAGTAGTCTCAGTCTTTCAAGCGAAATTAAAATAATCGTTTTTTGGTTGTACAGCATAGCAACTTTGCTTGAGCAACACAATATAAAAAAAAAGAAAGAAAACATTATTATTTTGATTAAAAAATATATATAATGTTAATTCAATCTTGTGGGAGGGTAATAAGGCAAAGTGGAGTTACACCACTCAACACGCAATATTTCGAAAAACTCGGCACAAAGTGGGGAACGGAAGTGACTTAATGGAAATGATGTGTCTCCCAAGGTGTTCTTTGCTTACCATGCCATGTTCGTGATACTGAAAAAATATTAAAGTAACAAAAAATCTCATACTAACCAACACTCCGTATGTCAGCAACTAGCTGAGTCTCACTGACGTTGCGAGTGAGGGTTGGAAGTCTGGAAAGATCTACATACAGGGAAGATCTGGCACCACCTGACGATCCTTGTGTTGGATGGATCTGTGGTAAAAATACTTCTATTTATAATACAAGCTTTAAATATTCGGCCATTTGAGGCCGTTGTGCCGTTGGGGCACAAGCGACTGTAAGCGCAACGGTTGTGTTATTTAATATTTTTCTTTGTTAACAAGGCAGACGTGAGATGTCTTAATGGGAACGGAGTATCTTAACAAGGCTGAGAGTGACCACGGGTCCCTCTGCTTACCTTGCTATGTGCGGGATATTGCGTGAAGCTGACAAAACTTTCTAATAAAAATTAAATATAGTAACCTTAGATTTCCTTCTCTCTAGTTTAATCCCATCGTGAAAAGGTATAGGTGGTAGTTTGGCAACGTCCCGAGCAACCACTACTGATTCACAGATGGAATGGAGCGACTCTGAAAATGTATATTATATTTAAAATATTTATTTTTCAATTTTTACCAGACTTAATCAACTCAACAGATTTTGTAGTGTTTTATTCTGCTGCTCCTAAATTTTGAGAATATAATTTGCTTTTGCGCGATAACTTTAAGAAAAAAACATTTCTTTCTTCTCTCGTAATAAAATCAAAGCCGATATATTAAGATACAATTATAAAATAAATATAATAAAATAATCACCAATCATTTCATCCTTAGTATTAATAACAACGGCCATATTATTAAAGAATCGCAGTGAAGTAGATCTAAACATATGGAAGTATCCAGGTTCATTATTGTATATGTAGTTTATTCTGATACAGTGGACTGGGTCCGTATTGCTTTTACGTCCTACGCTGAAAATCTGAAATAATATTGTAAGTTAGAAGGATTTTTTAATTAAATAAAGCAAGGGATAGAATAATATTTTTTTAAATACTACTAGATTAAAATTCTTGTGGGAATCGAACCCACAACCGTCGCATTACAGTCACATCCTTGTGCCACTGCGCCACGACGGCCTCACGGTTAAAAAACCGGCCGTAGGGTGTATAAATACGAGCCAAAATGTATTATTTCTAACTTAAATGCATTTATATATTTTCTCAGCTTTAAATTGAATCCCGCAATTTATTATACCATACCATTTTTTTATTATACCAGGTCTCGTACAACTAATAGTTAGGCGCATTACACACTTGCAATATTTTTCAATATTGATTTCCCCCTATTGATAGTATCGTAATGTAATATAGCATATAAGCTTCTGGTCATGGATGTACTTTTCGACACAAAAATAGCTTTTCAATTTGAACCAATAGTTCCTGAGATTAGCGTGCATTCAATCAAACAAACCAGTCTTACCAGCTTTATAATATTAGTGTATAAGAAAACAAAAAAGGTAGTTACTGTAGCACTAGCATCCAAAGTCCCCAGTTCCACAGAGGTGAGGTCAGCGAGGGGCACGCGCTGCACGGACAGCAGGCGGTCGGAGGTCTCGTCGTAATCGGTCACGTAGTACGCATCGCTTGTGAGTACTACTACACTATCCATTTCTGTTTCTTGTGGGTCACCAGTACTGAAATAAACATTCTGAATCAACGTTCTATCCTTACAAACATTTATAATATATTTATTAGAAGAATATATATATCGATTTAAATTTAATATATGTAGCAGTGTTAAAAACTATACTAACTGTGGATCAGCATCAATAAGACCCCACGACCCCAAAACGGGTTCTGTATCGACCAGCAACTTCTTACAATCGTCGATTAATGATTTCACGTGTTGAGCCATCGCCGCTGTATCCGGGGCGGTCTCATCCTGGAATTATAGTATGATTTAATTTTAATAAATATAATTTTTACGCCAATAATTTCGTCTCTAATTTTCTTTCACAAAAATACCTCTTATATAAGCGCGAAGCGATGCCCGTGATCCAAAATAATATAATCTACTTAAATAAATTACAAAGATTTTTACTACTTAGCCGCAAGATTCATCTGTTTAATATACACCCCATGATTAGTTTACTCATATAAAAACAAAATAAGCAATCAATCAATGTTAAAAACCACCATAGATAGCAACATATACATAAAACAAAACCAAATAAAAGCACTTGATGACATGATACTAATGATATTCATCTATCGTTTGGCTCTCTGTTCTCTCTGGCTACTCCACTAGGTATAAAGCATAGAGCTAAAAACAAAAAACTAATCGTAGCATATGAGGCTCCATTCTCTTTAACCACTCCGCTAGAAGCAAATCTTAAATCAAAACTAAAAAAAATCTAAATAAAAAAAGCAAACCCGCATGCACGCACATGTATACTAAGCACCTTGACAGTGCACTTGGTGCAGTCGGGCACTATGAGTTGTTCGGGTATGCTGCGCGACTCGCCCGTCATCACATCCACGGCCACTTGCCGGAGCGCATCCTTGAACGTAGATAGGTAGTACCTAGAACAAATGTGATCATTTTTAAAATAAATATTTTACTAGTAAACGTAAAAAGTTGTAAAGAATCTAAGGCCCGTATTTTTAAGCCGTACTTAACTCGATCGATCTTGAGATGAGTCAGGTGATGATGATCTGAGATTTTATACTGACTATAATGTATAAATGAAAATGGCATGTCAAGAGCGCTTCAAGATCGATCTCAAAGTTGAGAGCAAACTTGTGTCAATTAATTACCGATAAAGAAATTAATTTAAAAGATAATTTTAAATTAATAAAACTTCTCGAAACAACGAAAATTATAACACAAAGAGAATATAGAGAGAAAATCGAGGTTTGTTGAAGGTTCTGACGGCGTCACTGCAGGACCTTCTGAATACAAAAATAAGTTTTTACAGTTTTGCAGTAGACGGTAAAAACTGCTTTAAAGATTGTACTGTTTTATCGAACCAACATGTTTCCAATTTTTGCTAGATTTGGACTGCATAGAATAGAATAGAATAGACAGATATAGAATTGAACAAAATAACATAACAAAATGGCCAACTTAACTATAGCAGCTTCACACTGTATCCCGCGCACAAGAGGGTAGGCAGAGGGAATCTTGTGTCTATACGGCAAAAAAATCCCTAAAATATTTTGGAAAAGGCGACAGAAAGTCAGCGAATCATCAATCTCTAAATCTAGCTAGTCACCATAATTGAAAGAATAGTATTTTTATCAGTATTATATTTTTCAATAAAAACTGACCTCCCCAATCCGTAAGCTATTTCCACCGACGCCATTTCACTAGTCAACTGATGTCCAAAATAAGATGGCATCAATTCTAATTTGGGACATTCTGTGTCCACATTTTCTAATACCATTAACGATGCAGTTTTTATATTATTCCATAGACTATCTATATTTTGTAGGGTCGCCATATTAACGGGTTGTCCTAGAGCGATGTCTATGGCACATTGTGTTAGTGCGTCGTTAAAATGGCATATGAGGAATCTGAAGCGGAAATTATATCGCTTTGATTTTTTCTTTTAAAATGTCAAGTACTTTCAAAAGTGGCAGTGTCTGAATGAGTAATACGTGCAAAGTAAAAGTAAAGCAAAAGTTTCATTTCTTCACTAAATCATACCTTTCTCTCTATTTTCAGAAATAAAGAATCTGGTCAGAATTAACTATATAAACGTTAAAAAAATATTACCTGTACCATTGTAATAATGGACCATATGGATATCGAACAAGCTATAAAATTTTCAATCGTAATACCTACGTATTAAGCATATACATCCAAAACAACTAGACAAATGGAGAAAGGAACGGTTTCTAAACTACGAAATTTAAAAAATGGGATGTACATATAGTAGAACATTATATAATAATAGAAAAATCCGTATGAATAGTCGCATTACTGAAAATATAAAGATATACAAATATTTTTATTTACCTATTAGCTGACGCGACGCCATCTTTCATCATGCCTGTCAATTTTCTCTCACCGGTTCTTGTGTAATCACCCTGCAAAATTAATAATTATATTTTCTTTAATTAAATAATATAAATAAGATGGCTTAGCAATCAAAATTAATTCTAAAATTCATATAAAAGTTTTAAATTTTTTTATCTATATGTCAAAGAGTTAGTTAGTCAAATAAACTAAAAATTAACTGACGTTGACGTCAGTTAGTCAAATAAACTAAAAAAAATCACTAATAAAATTTGATAATGTCTGAAAATTAATTCTAAAATTCATATAAAACTTTTTAATTTTTTTATCTATATGCCAAAGAGCAGCAGTTATGATATGACGTCATACAGTCTTGTAAATAAAGCGTTAACTGAACCACGTCTCCATTCAGACATTATCACTTTCAGACAAACTATAATAGTATTATTTTTTAGTTTAACTGAGTAACTGACGTCAACGTCAGTTAATAAAAGAAAAAGAAGAAACATGAGAGATCAGAGCAACATGGCGTCCAGCGGTTCCATCAACATCGTGATAAATTCAAAAATGTATTTTTTTATGTTTTTGATGGCACTTAAGGATTTAATAAGAAAAAATATTTTTAACATTCTTAGGATCGAATTGAAAATGGAATAATGAGTTCAATTTCCTTGTCATAAGATTTTATGTTCATTTCATTTAATTATTTTAGTTATTATCATTTAAATAATTTTGATGCAATTACATAAATACCTTAAGCGCCTTAGTTCCAGCATACTGCCTGGACACCAGGTCTCCACTATCCGCCCACATCGTGAGGAAGGCCTGGCGGAGAGACGGAGGGAGACCACAACCTGGAGTACCGAGGCCCAGTCTGCATAATTGTAGTTCTAGGACGTATTTTGCTATTGCCGTCTGTTTATGGAGATAATATTTTATTGAGATAAATATATAATGCAACTAAAACATATATGTATATTCGGCTTAGAGGGTAAAACTGCTAAAGCAGCTTTTATCGTTATGTACTTGTATATTTTTATGTTATTCGAAAGTCTAAAAAGTAATATACACAATAGACCATTACTTTATTGCAAGTAGTAATAAAAACAAATCAATTATTGAAATTGTGAAAACCCGGATAAATGATTGATAATATATGTTGACTCACAGTTTTTTTAAAATGTTTTTTATATCTCCTGCCTAGTAAATGAATGAAATTCTAGTCCCAAAAAAAATCTAGTCTTAAAGGTATAATAACGAAAACTTTCTATAGCTTATACTAAGTCCTATAGCTTAATTTAGGCTATAGTAGTTAGTAGTAGGCGTGATGCACGTCGTCTTAACATTTTTTTATTCATATACCTATATATATTATCTAATCCTCCGAAAATACTAGTTTTAATATCGTTCTGTTAAAATTTATGTGTAATATCTTTTTTAGCTTCATACTGTACTCCCATATAGCACAACGGTGCGGGGAACCTAATGACAGTCAACGGACTGCTGCAGAACGCTGCACGCAGTCTTTATTTTCTAGACATTGCCAGTTAAGTGGTGGAACTCAACGCCGCACTCTGTCGTTTGACTAGAACGGGAAAATATCTTTTAGCTTCACGTTGTATGCTGTACATATAAGGGTAGACAGAGGGAACCGTTAAAGTTAAGACCGTTGCGTTTCCCACTGTCCGCCGAATTCTAAAGGCATTGCTTGTTAAGTGGAATGATGAATTTTATTATAATTAAATTTAATTAAGAATACAATAAACAATATCTTACCTGTACGACATTAGTCCGATCCAGACAATCTATACAATTGACTCGAAAGACGCCATTTTGCGTACAAATGAGGCCGCGGTTGTCTCTCCAACAGAATCTCATTTCTCCTATTACATCGGCAATTGCATTTATAAGTATACTGACGTTTTCGTAATGCATGCCGCGGCTGAAAAATAATATTTCATTTTGAAGATCAGGTTGGACTCTTAGATCAGATGTTGACAAAGCGCGGCGTTTAGCTCCGTCACTCAAAATAATAGTCATATTATTAACTGCAGTCGGGATGTTAAAATTATTCCATAAAAAAAAAAAAAATTTAAAAAGACTTATTGTCCCTTATTTTTTAGGTTTAATTTATTTTTTGCCTCACGGTAATCGAGCATTTGCCAAGGTTAATAATAAATTATATTAAATTGCATAATTTTCATATCATTATCAATACCATCGATAAATATATTGTAATAATAAAGAATTTCTTCTTATTTTAATCCAATTTAACTGTTCTTACCAATACCAATTATAATTTTTTTAATACATGCTGTGATTGTCTTTAAATGGAAAACCATTTTGTAATGCTTAAATAAACAAATAAATAAATAAGCGTAAGCAAACTTACCAATACTCATGAAAATCAAACGTAGCATATATAATATCGGGACTGTTATACTTCAGTATGTGGTTACTGTACGCCTCCCATATAATTTTCTCCCTCCCCTGTTGTTCCACTAAATTAACTATACACACTTGTTTATAGGTTTTCAGTTCTTCCTCGAAATGTTTCTTAAAAGCTTCTTGGGATTCTTCTTCGGCTATTGGTATAAATGTTATGCCTTAATACAAATATACTTAAGAGACGTATACAAATTTTTACGTAGCGGGATTTGAACCCGTGTCACTTTAAAACCGTCCAAGATCTCATTTTATAAATTTTCAAATATTTAGCTTTTCTGGCTATGTGAATTACACTTTAAAAATGTTAAAACTCAATATACTTAATTTTAGAGATTCATTTTGAGTTATGTATGTAAGTAGCTATACCAGATTGTGTCTAAAATAAAAATTAAAGTAACAATTGACATAGCAGTGGCTGCAATGAATTGAGGATGAAAATTAAAAAAAAACCTGTTTAAGAGAAACTGATATGTCAAATAAATTGTTTTTTTGCATCAAGTAAGAAGTAGTTTAAGGAATTATTAAGTACTAAATTAATTAAAATTTCATTAAAAAACAGCAACAAGTATTAGCTTATATGTATCTTATATAAGCTTAATCAAGAAGACATATTATTTCTATATAAATAATAAATTATATTTATTATTTAGTATTCCCTTCTTCTCTCAACCACAACATTCAAAAATACACCTTAAAGCTCCAATAGCTTGCAACTAAAAAAAAATAAAATCATACATACTTCTATCCAATCTCGGCGGCGGTCGAAACTTGTAGTCAGGTTGACTCCAAAATATTGGCACCGATCCACGAACCTTTTCATATAAAATATAAAGCACTCATGAGATTCAAGAGCCTCGTATATAGGCCAAAAGGCCACTTCTTTTACGATGGCTTAGCTTAGTTTTAAGTATCTTACCGAATCAAAAAATAATTCATTAACTAAAATACAAGTTCAAAATCACAGTATATCAAGCATATTAATCAAGGTAGGCAGAGGGAGTCTAGTGTCCAGTTAGTGCCCAATTTTGTTTAGATTTAGAGGCTTTAGATTTCGAGTGACAGATATCAACGTCACGCTTTGTCTGCCAGGCAAAATTTTCTTTTTTAAATATAAAACCCATATGTGGGGATTGAACCCATATGTGGGGATTGAACCCATAACCATCGCGTTTACAGTCGGGCGCTGTTTTGTCTGCGCTAGTGGGTAAATTAAGAAGAAAGTTTTGTTTGTACTGATTCAGGCCAAGCTTATAAAAAAAGTCAAGTGCGAGTTGGATATGCCAACCGAATTCCGCACCAATCATGATTTAAGTCAACTGGAAGTACAAATTATAAAACTTGACAATCTACAGTTTGCAGGATCAAACGGATAATTAAATAAAAATGGTAAAAATATTTTCATTATAATTTCCATTTTGTACCAAGGTCACGATAAAGTAATGAGGATATGAAGTATGGCGCTAATGATTTCAGGGTCGTTAGTTTTAATTGGAATGTTCGGTGGTACGTTTCGATTTTCACACTCAAGGCAACACTTGTGTATATTATTGTTATATTGGACATTTCCATATTACTTTAGATATAGAAACAAGAAAATGAAAATACTATTTTCAGATCTATTTGAAAATAACTCAGTCCAAAATAAACATCTACAATAAATGCCCTTTAAAAAATGCGCTTTTATTTACGGGTAAAGTTCATCCCAGAAAAGTCTGGGGCTGAAAAAATCTTTACACAACAATATCTGTCAAGCAAAGTCGAGAAAATTATGATATTTTTTTACTAACTGGCATAAATATTCTTATTATATTTTTAAAATTAAAAAAATAGATATAATCCAGCTGAAATATTCTTTACGTTGACGCCTTAAGTGGTGCGCTACAGGTTAAAATAATTTATGTGATGATTTTCATTTCGTACGTATATGTCAGATAACTGCTTCCAAGTAACAAAAGAAGGCTACTCTGAGGCATATGCCTGAGTAGATAGACCTACACTTGTCTCTCTAGTTACAGTTGCATAAGTTTGTGGAAACTTGATTGGTGTATGTAATATTTATTGTGTGTTATTATAATATATTTATTGTACTGTATGTTTCCTATAAAAATACATAAAAAAAAATACGGTGGTTTCGAATTTCAGTAGTTTAGCAAATATTTAAAAGATTGTTATTGTCTTTTGTAAAAAAATCGGAAATTTGAAGATAATTATCAATATTATTATGCGACGCCACTCCATACTGAATGCCTCAAGAATTCGACAAGTAGGCAGAAATAGAAGTTTCTTATCACTAGCTTTCCTTTGGCTACTTATATTGTAAGAAGTAATATAAAATAAATTGATCATTCTGATAAGCAATTTAGCTTCCTTTATTATAAAAAATAGTTAATTTAAATAAGATTTTTATTTTAGTATTAAAACACTTAAAACTTCATAATTAAAACTTACTTGAACAAATGAGGCTCTGTGAATACTATCAGAACATATAATAGATACAATTTGTTCCGTCTCCACATAATTCGCAACTTTACCACCTGGTTCAATACCGCGACGATTGTACCTTAAAAATAAATATATATATAAAAAATAGTAAATGATTTCATTTGATTGAAATAAAAAAACGAATACTAATAATATGAGGCCAGTAGAGGCATAGGGACCCAAGTCTGTCTATGTAAACACGACTGGATGTGGGTTCGATAATATCCTGCTACATGCGAGATACGGCGTAAACTCACCTAGTACCAGCTTGATATCTAGACCGTCTAGATATTAGACCTAGTGTGAAAGTCTCATCACAACTGTTTACATTAGACAGCGACTCTGTATTCAAGGGATTTGCGTCCGGAGGTTCCACAGCTATTTGTGACAGATGAACATAGCCCTGGATTATTGGAAGTACCCATTGATCACATTGTGGACTCTATTCAAAGAAATAGAAAGTTAACTGACATTTGTTTATAAGATACTTAATTTATCCGTTGTTCTAAAGACATAACACAATCTAAGTGTGTGACATAACTCTGACCACCGGTACAGTGGGCTACTTCAAAATAATTAACTTGATGTAAAATAGAATATAACCATTCTCAATTAATAAACTACCCAACACAAAAAAATTCAAGATTTTACCTCCAGAGCTATAATATCTTTTAGCATGTATTTGTTCCAGAAAAATCTATCATCTACATATTTCCACCACCTTGTAATATCAGTTATGGGTTTGCCAGTGCCTTCTTCAGTTTCTAGAACCTTCTCAATTTCATATTGTCTTTGCAAACTGTTGGTAAGGTCAAGTGTTCTTGAATAGTAAAAACTATCTGAATCATCAAATATTTTATGAAGCTCATCAGTCAATCTCTTTTCGAAACGCTCAGCTAGCTTTGGATCTCTCTGTTTTTTTACAGTTTGTTTTACCTATAGAAGTGTTTTTATTAGTTTATAAAAAAATAATACATCATCATTTTATAATGAACTAAAGACTTTTTGCTTCATGCCTTATCCTCCATATCACCTTACCTTTTTAAAACACTATTTCCAATATCTTATCAAATGTTAGAGACATTGTGTTTTGAGTGGCAAAACGTAATGCTATTCTTTGTGTTGTCATAAGAGCTAGGAAATAGATGTCCATTCATTTTCTGAATGGACATAAAACACATAAGTCACTCGCATATTCACAGTCTGATACTGTTCCAAAGCACCAAAATAAACTTTTATTATGTATTAATTTTACAAATAGATAGGCCCACACTTGCATTGTGAATCCTTAAAATACTAAGGACTTATAGCCCAAATATATTAATTTACCTGAGTTGCTGCTTGTTGTGTTGTTGTTTTTATTGTATTGCTAACATTTTTAACTGCCCCTACAGTTTTATTAAGAAATGCTGAATTTTCAAAGAGTCTTGTTCCCATTTTTTTATTGCCGCCTTTGTTAGCCATTACAGATGATGAACCATGCTTTGTGCAAGGACATAGTTCTAATTCTTGATTTATTGCACCCATATTCAAAAAGCATATTGATTTTATTTTGTATATTGTATGGTGGAAATAAATTTGGCCAACTGGTACACTTTCCTTAATTATTATTAAACGCGGTTCGTAAATATTCGAATGCTCTACTTTCCCTATTATGCCTTCTGTTATACCTAAACATTCTATATCTTCTATATCTGATAGATCCCATGCTAAAAATCGATAAAGCTTATTAAATTTTGTAATGACTAGCTATAAATATTGCTGAATTTTCCTATTTTAAATCTAAAGTTCAACATGAAAATTTTATTCAAATCACTTACCTGATCGCACTGAAAATGCACCAGTTAGCCGATTCCACCAGAGACTCGATTCATTTCTTACAAATATATAGTATAATTCAGACCTAAATAATTCCATTTCTTGCTTTTATTGTTTCGAATACACAGCGTCTTCATGTAATTTCATGATGTTTATTGTTATTGTAATTTGTAATTTGTATGATATTTGACGTTTTTCAGATGAATGGGGGAGGGGCGGACATCTTTGGCCACGATTGGCAAATTGGCAATGACTTTTCTGTTTCATTTTACGTGTGATAGCATATTATGAATATTATTGATTGAAGTGTTTTTATGTTTTATAGAGGCATGCATTCAACACATTGATAAAAGTAAGTTTATTTTACAAAATGTAGACTATTTTATATAATTATCATAATTAAAATAGCAATGTTTCCATAATAATGTTAAAATTTAGACAATAATTTCAAATAAATAAAATTCGTTGTTTATAATATTCGAATGTAGACAATTCCGTGTAACGGAACTTTACCGACGCGATTCGATGTTGCTGTCATGTTGGCAACGGTATTTTGACATAATACAACTTCCGGTTACAATAAATGCATTAATTTAGTTGAGATATGATGATATTTTTCTTATAACTGCTGCAATATTGTGGTAAAATGGATTGGCAATTAACGTGCCGAGTATGTCTGGAGACAGGTGACATGGTATCGCTATTTGATTGGGATGAAAACAACGAACAACTCGGCGACAAGTATACCTACTGTTGCGGCGTGGAGGTACGAAAAATTACAACTGCAAATGGTTGCGATGGCCACCCTATAATTTTTTCATACATAAATGTTGCTATATTGTTTTATTTGTGGTTATTTTGTTATTTTTTGCTGACATCCCAGAAATTCTTCAATTTCGGAAGTACTATTAGATATTGTCAATAATTTTGTTTATAATTCAGGTGACTAAGAACGACTCATTACCGACGCTAATATGTTTGACTTGTGTAGATCGCTTAACATACGCATGTCAGTTCAAACAGCAATGTTTATCTTCCAATGATACATTAAAAGAATGTCGCGATGAATTTTTGAAGACATCGGCTGCTGTCTCGGCGAACAAAAATGAAGAAGGTAAAGATTCTTTCAACAATTTCTTATAGCTTTTATGCATGATAACAAACTCCCATCCAGTATAGCGAAAAGACTTCAAAACAAAACAATTTCAAATGTAAGAACATGAGTATATTACTAAATATAAAATAAATTTCTTCTAGTCAAAACAACAAAACATAAGTACTTTGCTTGATTTTATACTATCCTATATAATTGAAACTTAAACTATGATATACAGGCAATGAGACAGAAACAATCACTATTAAACAAGAGAATGGACTTCTCTTACAATATGAATTGCCAGTTGAACATGACCCACAGGCTCAGTGGACAAGGACACTTATTAAAACTCCAAACAGTGCTGTCGTCACTAAGGCTCCCGGTAGACGAAAAAGGGGTCGGCCAAGGAAGTATCCTAATGAGCAAGGGCAGATTGGTAAGAATATTATTTTAATGTATTATATTGACTGACTTTAAATATAATTATTTTTAGTTTGATTCCCATTTGTGGATTTGCATTGTATCTAAAAATTGGGTGATGTGGTGGTGTTAATATGGTACTACCACTAAAATAGCATCTTTCTCTCAACTTAAAAAAATATAAGTAAATTTAAGTACGCCAGTTCTCTTTGCCCTCTTTCCTTGGGCAAAGAGCACTGGCGTCGGCCTGTAGTGCTTACTACTTCTGATCGCATGGCTGTATGGAAGAGCAAGGAGCTGCATGGTAGATTCCATAGTGCCCTAGTGGGCCAGGACGTGGATACTGTTTCATCATTATCTTGGTTACAGTTCGGGGATCTTTTCGGAGAAACTGAAGGTTTTGTCTGTGCAATTATGGACGAAGTTATCAAGACACGGAACTACCAGAGACATATTATGAAAGATGGCACTATCGACATCTACCGGGCGTGTCATCGACCTGGGGAGTCCCTCAGACATATTGTCTCTGGTTGTTCTCATCTTGCTAATGGCGAGTATTTGCATAGACACAATCAAGTAGCCAAGATAATACACCAGCAACTTGCTCTTCAATATGGCCTTGTAGAATTGGAGGTGCCTTACTACAGGTACAATCCCATGTCTGTTCTTGAAAATAGCTGTGCTTTGCTCTACTGGGATCGGTCTATTATTACTGACAGGTATATTGTTTCCAATAGACCTGATATAGTACTAGTAGACCGAGCGGCGCGCCGCGCACGTTGTTGACGTTACTATCCCACATGATGAAAATCTCGTGAAGGCCGAAAAAGAAAAACAATCTAAATATTTGGACCTAGCCCATGAGGTTACCGCCATGTGGGATGTCAATGCGACTATCATTGTGCCGATAGTGGATTCGGTTAACGGTTTAATAGCGAAAAGCCTCGACCAACACCTTAAGAGGCTATCGCTTAGCTGTTGGATCAAGAACCGGATACAGAAAGCAGTATTACTTGAGACGGCACGTATTGTGCGGAGGTTCCTCTCTCTGGAGCCCTAGCCACCGATGGCTTGGACCCTTGTCCCGCCCTCGGAAAAGTGTTTTTTTTATATTTTTAAATGTATTTTTTTTATAATAATTTATATTTAAAAATGTAAAATTGATTCACTAATTTAATAAAAGTATATTCTGTAAGTAATCTTATTACAGACATTAACAATTAATAATATATTTGGGAGATTTTCCTGCCACTATGGTCAAATGAATATTAGAGTAATATTTCAAAATGTATATATCATTGTTTCAATGTTATTTTTTATTTTTTAGATGTATCTCCATACCAGCGTAAAAAACCTAAACCAGATAGCAAGGAGCCTGAAGCACTAACAACATTACTGGCTTCGGGATCTTTGGATTTGAAACAAGAACCAGAAGAAGATGAGATTGATCGTTTCGAAACTGAAGGTTGGTACTTGAATCTGTATTAATGTAATGAATTATAAAAAAAATATATTTAAGTTCCTTTAAATTCAGCTTCACGCTGTATCCTGCACGCAGCAGGGTAGGCAGAGGGAACCTAGTGTTAAGACACTTTGTTTCCCATTTTCTACCGAATTTTAAAGGTATTGGATGTTGAGTGGCACAACTCAACGCCGCGCTTTGCTACTACACCAGAGCGAAGAAATGGAAATATAAAGGTAAATAAATATCTCACTTCCTCGAATGGGGATCGAACCCACAACCGTCATGTTACAGTCACACCCTTATGCTGCTGCCCCACAATGGCCTCAAGTTCCTTTTTCAAGCCAAATAAATGTGAAAATGTTATTATTTTTTTCCTACACACAACAAGATATCTAGATGAAAAGATGAAATATAACTAAATTCACTAGATATTGTCATTAGCTTCAGGTTGTATCATTTAGTAGAGTAGGCAAAATAAATAAAATTTTCGGATACTCCCAATCCAACTGTGACATACTGCATGTTGAGTTGCACAGCCTAACACCACACTGTGTCTTGTTACCAGGACAAATAATTGAGAGTGAGCATAATTTATTTCCTTGAGTGAGAATCAAACTCACAATCAGCTCGTTTACACTCAGCTAATAAGAGAAAATATATATCTATACATTTTGCATTACATTTTTTTTTCTACAGAATTGGATACTGGTGATGATCCAGACTTTATACCAGGTGGTGAAGATCCTGAATCCGAAGTAGAAATAAAGAAGGAGGTTAGTGTTCGTTTTTATTTTCTGTCAAAATTTGTTTGATTATGCTATTGTGGTACAGTGGGACAGTATTTAACAGTAAATGTGATGGTTGTGAGTTCTATTTTAATTTGGGGATATGAAATATTCACATTTCCCACATTAAGTTTAGTGTTGAACCTCACCACTTAACACATAATATCTGCAACTCAGGCAGGTAATTGAAAAAGATTTTTTTTCACATTAGGTTCTTACTGACTACCCTGTTGTGTAAGATAAAAATAGCTTAAACTTTAATGTGGGGAAATATTATTGTTATTATTACAAACAATATTTAGATGTAGTATTAAATTGGAAAAAACAAAATAAAAAACATTTCTTTTTTGTTTTGCAAGTTTTACATAGTATCTTGCTTGTATTCTTATGACACACTGTGAAATAAGAAGTGATTAAATTTCGAAACATCGCGTTGGCGGAATTCAATGGCGGGGTCTGTCTTGTTTTAAGAAGACGAAAAGTTGTTCCCCTAAGTGAGAATCGGACTCACAATGTGATATTTATACATATAACAAAGCTATAACTGATCTGAGATAATTTATTATTGAGGGCATTTGTCATAAAACCCAAAATAATCATTTTTTTTATTTTTGGTTTGTGCATTTATCTATGCTAGTCCAAGTAATGGCTGCTGCTTATTTGTTGTTATTTTATTTTGATAAACTTCCTTTTATATTTAGTGTTTGTTTTATTTCAAACAATTTATGGATGAAGTCATGAGCATAGTTAGTTATTAATAATTTTAATAATATAATTTTATCTGCTACTCTTACAGGTAGTCCAGCCAAGGAAACGTGGCAGGCCTTGTAAACCAACCGAGGAACGTCTAAAGCCAAAAGACGAGGACAGTGAGGATGTTCTCCTAAAGGAAACCATAATGGCTTTCTCTGAACCCATACCAGATCACATACTAAACCCTAAACCAAAGAAAAAACGATCACAACCAAGAAAGAAATATGTTTATGAGAAGACGTGAGTGTTTTCTCGTTATTTTACATTGATATATAAAAATCTTAAAATATAGAATATTTTATAAAGAAATGCTTGAAACTGTCGTAATACACCAATTTATAATTTACACACATGTTTAACTGTTTGGCTTTACTTGTCGAAATAAGTTGAATGAATTTTAGAGACAAATTAAATAAAAATAAAGAAATACTCCCTATATTTATTCCTAAAAATACAAAAAACATTTTGTGAAATTCTTTACTTTACGAAAACTTTTATTTACCTAAAATAGGAAATCAGTTAAATTTTCAACCTTCTTGACAAACGACAGTACTTTAACCGTGTCTAGACTTAACCGACGCGAGTCTGTTAGAACTGTGCGCTCATCTTATGCTGACGTTTTTTTAAAGTTTTTAATATATATCTTACTACTTTTGTATGAAATAAGACTACTGTTCTTTAGCTAAAAGCTAAAGATTATATATTAAGATCTATTTTAAATTTTAACCACAAACAATCTTTTCATTTCTGTATCATTACAGACATGTATGCGAGACTTGCGGTGCATCGTTCACGTCAAACGCGTCGCTACAAGCGCACATACGACGACACTTGGGCATCAAACCATTTGTGTGCAGGTATTTATTAAATCTACTGTATATATATTTATTTATCTTATATTATTAATATTTTAGATTCGAAAGTTTGTGATGATGGAAGAATTTTTGTTACACTTTCATCCAAAACTGGAATGAAACTTTACTGTAATATAGCTTATATATCAGATTGACACAAGCTACAGTTTTTGTAAAGATTTGGTAGAATTTGACCATAATATAACAGTAAGATTAAGCGGATGAAGCCGAGATTGTGTTGCCAGTTAATATTTTTTTAGCTAGTTTCCCATAGGTTATCCCGCACATAACACGGCATGATAGGTAGAGGAAACTATAGATATAGTGTATATGTGTTTCTACTTTCCGCTGAATTCTAGTGGCATAATTTGTTAAGTGGCGACCGCCGCGCTTTGCCTCGTAGCCAGTGTGAGAAAATGAATTGAACCCATGCCCGACGCGTTTACATTTGTACGCGTACTGCGTACCCTGTTCCACGACAATATTTAATATTAATTAATACTGTTTTCCTATTATAGCGTTTGTGGCTACGCCTGTGTCCTCAATATGGAGCTGCGTCGTCACATGATGCGTCACACGGGGGTCCGTCCGTACAAGTGTAGAGTGTGCGATCGTAGGTTTGGTGATTTCGGCAGTCGACAGAAACATGAGAGGTTAGTTTTGTTTTAATTTAAAAATTACGAAAATTTGTTAAGATATTGATTTTACAGTACTCTCGACTAGTCGTGACTGCATTGGACACTGAGGAGGAAAATAATAAAAAGTCTTAAAATCGACCCGACTCGTCGAGTGTACTGCACCATTTTTAAAAATAAATATTAAGAAATGTATAAAATTTTCAATATAGTGGGGACTTGAATTTACACATATTCAATGGTTGTTTTTAGGATATGGTATTGAATTGTTGGAAGTCCTAATTTTAGTGGTTTGTGTGGTTTATGAGAATTATGTGGCGTTTCTCAATGTTCTATATTATATTTCGAAGATATAAATAATTTATCTCTATTTTCAAACAAATATTTAATCTTGCCTTTAATAACATAATTTGAGTTAATTTACTTATTTTCTAGAATAACAGCCTAATTTATTAAAATTAACTATTATATTAATCATTATATTTATTTCCATTTTACAGATTGCACATGGGCCTCCGTCCATACCAGTGTTCACTCTGCGGCAAAGCCTTCACATATTCCTATGTGTTAGCCAATCACATGCTAACGCATACGGGCGAGAAAAAATATTCGTGAGTTCTTTATTTGCTAGCTTTATATGAATGTAGGTCATTTCTATGTATTATATTATTAATGACAATCACGATCGTTGTGGGTTCGATTTCCACTCAGAGGTGAATTATTTTCAAAGTCATTCAAATTAAAGTTTCATTTTGTAATATAATATCTTTTAATGATTTTTTATTATTTTAGCTGCGGTCCATGCAACAAGAAGTTCACGAAAGCCCATCATCTGAAATATCACAACAAAGTGCACCACAAAGAACTCTATATACAACAACAATTAGAACAAGAAGCGAAGAAAATAAGACAAAAATTAAATGTTACTAATTTATCTGGAGTAATTTCGGGACAGATTGTGGATGGCACTTTGCAACTTATACAGGCTTCTTCTGAAGGTATGAAATATAAACTTCCTAAAGCGCATACACTGGACTTTGGCTTTTGCTTGCTTAGCATAATTTTTTCTTACTTTACATGTATAATAATTATAATAATGAATTTTCAAAGTTGGCAAAATTTGTTAGACCTGCAAGTGTGTAGAATCTTTTGTTTGTTATTTTATCGTGTAATTATCTAGCCTGTTATAACTACAACAATCAGCACAAACAAATCACGCTATATCCTGCATATACGCTGTTACACACGATATTCCGTTTTGTGTCACCAGAGCAATAGGGAGAAATGTCATGAAAACGACGGTTGACAGTAAAATGCTTCAAGGAACCGTCATATTAGTTCTTTTTTTCTTCCTACACATTATTCCATCTTCCTATATATTTTTTTAAATAAAATAATTGACCACTCAGATGGTGAGCAAGACGCGCAAATGGAGGTAGTGGAAGAACAAGATGGTGAGAGTGAGGACAAGGAGACTAACCGTGCAGTAGCTGGTATGCAGGGGGTGGGTGTTCACTTTTAATATAATTTATATTAGATAGCTATATAGGTAATTATTATTTGGGTCTTGAGAATGACAACAATTAATATCATAACTTATTACCAATGTATGACAGTTTGTTCTTAAAGGTTATATAAATACCCTCTGGAAGGTTATATAAATAAGTTATTGTCTAACAAATATAAATCAGTCTGCTATTCTTAGTAGATGAGTGTTTAAGGGTTTATCACATTATAAAAATTATAATTATTGAGAGGGCAGGCAAAAAATAGTGATGACTGATTTTATTCTACATTTCCCACTACCAGTGATGACTGGTTATTATAGTTACAAAATAATTAAAAAAAATAATGTAAATAAATACACTTATAAATATTTTCTTGTTAAAGTTTCTTTTAGAAAGACGTTTAAGGTTCATGCTATGAAATTATTACATTGATGTAGTGTTTTAGTTTATTTAATCAATTTATGTGGGCATTTTATTTCAGGTGGTGCTAGAAGGGAATTATTCAATTGATGAAGACAGCAAACAGTAAAATGGAAATAAAATGTTATTTCTAGTTATTTGAATAATTTAAGTGTATTAAATTAGAGTCACCGCTCATTAATATGAAAAATAATTTTATTAGTAATTAGGTATATGAAATATCATGAAAAATTCTTAAATTGCACTCGAAAATCGATTTAATTACAGTAGGAAAATCTTATGAAATTGATACAATTTTATAAATAAAAGACGTTTTTTTTGTTTTGGACTAGTATTATGTATATATACATTACCGCTCAAAATTATTTAGCCACTCAGAAAAATGCAGTTTAAAAAATTTTTATAAAAGAAACTATTTCAGAATAGTTTTAATTATTTATTAGCAATGTTTTACACATAATTATGAAAAAGTTTTTGGCTTGTGTCCTGTGTCCTCCTTTATTTTTAGTGATTGTCTCGCAAAGCTGGGTAAATGTGACTATTATTTTTTCCAATGTGTCCTTGGTAATCTTCTGCCATTCGTCTTGGAGTTTTATCCACAAGTCTAACTTTAGGCTTTAAGGACACAACAATCTCTCTGTCTCTTCAGAATATTCCTTAGTTTTAACCATTTTTTTACATAATGAAGTAAAATATAAAAAACTTTTGAGACGTCATGTAACTAAATTATTTTATTTATAAATTATTTTATACTTTAGCTGCGTTTAGTACCCAATAACATGATCAAAATTTACACATCAAAAACTAATTTTCAGCAAAACCGACAAAAACACTACTAGCTTTATGACCAGGAGTCGGCAAATATAGGCTGTAAGGGTTTTTGTTGTAAAAAAAGATATTGCGAGATACAAACAATGAAACCAATAAACGTATTTTTAATAATGTATTGCATGTAATTTAAGTAAAAGTGGAGGTGGCCAAATACTTTTGAGCATTAGAACAAACACCCGAACTATTATACCAAATTGTATATATTTTTTAAAGATATGTTTTTTTTATTGTCCTTACGGTGTATGAAATAGTAAAGTTTTTATAACCGTTAAGACAAAGTGGAAGCCGCTGAACAATGCAGGCGAAGCCGCGGACAAAAGCTAATAAAATATAAATTTCTACATTATAGTTTTATTGTATTTGTCGTTAATGTGCGATGACTCTGACATAATCTTATATGCACAAGATAGTGTTTTAATCATAACACTTTCAATTATATGTTTCTCAATGTTATTATAACTATATTTACTATATGTAGGAAGAAATAAAGGTTATCATGGTATTTTTATGGTGTTTTATTAAAATTAGGGTTTTTATGTATCCTCAAATCTTGATCGCTTTGCTGGTGGTAAGGATACAATTTTTTTAAAGCACATTGCTAATATGCTAATGATAACGACTTAAAAATCGATGGACGCTGATTTTCTTTTTTTTTGAGCTTGTGGTTAATGTTGTTAGCCCTATTGGCTTTTACAGCGACACCGGTTGGGTAGGGAAGAGGGTACTCTGTCCCTGATGAAAAGCAAGCACTACGTGGTTGCCTGTGAGAAATGAATGCTAACTGTACGCACACAATAAGCATGACTCATTTGTCATGTTCCGCCAGAGCCGAGCGTGCAAGCGAGAGAGCGGAATAAGCGATAGAGAGGCACGATCGGCCTAAGTGTTCGGCTTGTGACACATTACGCATCTATGCATTCAGTGTTACTTGTAATTAAATAGCACATTTTTACTTGTAATTAATCTGCAAAATTAAGTAAAAAAAAATATTTGAATTAGCAAGTGCAAATAACTATATATGTATTATACAATAATACAAAGGAGTTAATTGAAAATTACAATCTTTTCGATTAATTAACAGTTATTTGACAATAATTCAATTCATATAATTTTACATTAATGTTTTCATATATTGTTATTACGCAATGTTATCGTCCGTAAACCGATTACGGAAAAGTTAATATTTAATATTTCACGTCAACTTTTGCGTCGAAGTCGTGGTTAGAACGAAAATGCACTAATAACAGATAGGTACCATAAAGAATTGTATGTACCTTAGACCCGTATTTATAAATCGTCCTTAAGTCTTAGACCGATCTGTAGAGTGATTTATAAGTAAGTACTGTACCTTAATATCTAATAACTAAAACACATACGTTATACAAACACACACTGCTATGTAAAAATCCCGTAAGTTAGGCAAAGGTTATTGGAAAGGAACGTGTGGGTACTTTTTGGAATGGTATTATCGGTAACTGATAAAATAGTAGAATTTAATACTCAATTAAAATAATTTTAATCATATATTTTCAGATATAGATGTCAAAGAAATAAAAGATAATCTACAATCGCGCTCCCATTAAATTGGCAAAATACAGCAAGCTATATAAAATAGAATAAATAAAAGGGAGTTAGAGTTGAAGTTCATCAATAATTTACAATAATCTTAGCAATAATACTTACTGTTAGGTATGAATATAAATACACACTGTCTACATAAGGAAATAACGGGAGAACCATGAAACACTCCCCCGCGACTTTTCCCCCATCAGTTTTAAATTCGCTAAGCGCTTCACATATACAGCCAGCGTGTTTTTATTACAACTTAACTTGTTTTCTCGCCGAAAAAAACTCGCCAAGCAATAATATATCTTATTTTCATACACTAACGATGTTTTTATTTTTTGTAGTGGAGTGGGTGATATTAAAAGTTGCCACCCTTCTAAGTAGGCAATTTTTTTTTCGTTTTTTGTTCTTTCTTAATGTAAAAAGAAAACGCGAAAAGTTTCGGGACGCGACGAGTTTAAATTTTTTTCCACCCTTAATGCGCTTATTACGAGTGGGGAAAATTTATGTGCTTCTCAAAGTTTTCTAAATTACTTGTTTTTAATATTGAATTAATATACGCACTTGGTAATATTATTTATAAATATAACATATGTAGGTAATTACACCCAGTTATTATTTTAAAATATTTTACTATATCAAATATTCGCAATGTAATAAATGTTCTAAAAAGTATCTCCAATAGGTTGTATGTTTATTTGACCTTTATCAAGATCACATCACTGTATCATTTAAAAAAAAGTATAAGTAATTCATTAATAATTAATCTGTGCCAGTTTGAGAGAGCCTGTAAGTAGAAGCCGGCCGCACATTTGGCGCGAACGCGGGGCCGTCATTTACATTTTTATTTTATTTACAGCTTGCTCCGCGCTCTTCAATTCTGTGTTACACAAAAATAAATTTGCTTTCGGTTCTATCTCGGGCAAAAAACTCCAAGAGTATTTGTGGTTTTCAAAACTGATGGGATTTGTTTTAACTACTTATTAAACTTGTTTTTTATATAACCTAAGCTTGTGTTTATACCCGATAGAGTTACGGGACAACTTTATTATATTGCTGCTTTGCGTCTTTCTATCTAAGAATAGTTTGTGAACTATTTTGCGTTTGGTTTGGGAGTTGTTTTCTTTTTTGGAGTATTTTTTTATGTAAGTAAATATATTTATACTATAGCAGGTTAGGTCTTTACCCGTCTGGGTACTTGTGTTAATTAAGATACTGCATTCCCGGTCTTGTCCAGTTTTCAAGACATTGCGTCTTGAGTGGCGGAACTCAGCGCAGTGCTTTGACTTTTTACCAGAACGAGGAAATGGAAATAATTAATGGAATCAAACCCTTAACCTCACATTTACTCTTAAATTTATTATTTTGTTTTAATTTTCAATCTTTAAACGTACCTACTTAGTATTAATTTGGTGTCAAACGTAAGAGACGTGCGCTCTACATTTAAAAGCTCATTTAACGCAAATCTGGAACCCGCAGAATTTTTATAGCTTGTTAATTTGCCCTTTTATTTAAATAGTAAAGTGAGTGATTTAAACTGAATTATTCAAGTTACTTTAGGATTGTGTACTTGGTACATACTCTTTAACTACGATATTTTTTTCCAGGAATGCAAGAACAAATGAAGATAGAGATTTATTTTATCTAGCAAAACTTTTCTTTATCTGTGAATTTAGAAAAAAAATGTTGAAAAGTAATTTCTGTAATTTTTTGTAAAATGAGGCTCATTTAGGCATTACTCAAATATGATGACTGTCACAAAAAAATAATTACTTGGTGATATTTTTGGAATCGTTATTTTAAAAAACCGGACAAGCCCGAGTCGGGCTCGCCCACTGATGGTTGTTCCATACAAAAGTTTGAGGTCTCGAGCTTTTTCTGAAATTCAAGGTTAACTTAACCAGAGCCCTTTCATCTGATACTTTACTTGAACTAGCGGCTTTAATACCAAATTTTGCCTAGTACCTTTTTTCCTTAAAAGATACGGAACCCTAAAAATTACATGTTAGATTTTTTTGCTAAACCCGATACATATATTTAATAGAACTGCCTTTACAATCTCTATTTTAGATTATCTATTTTATCTATTTTAGATATTAGAACTTAGAACTAATTCAGGCTCCCTAGTTCAAAGTAATCTCTCGTATGTAAATCAAAGATGTAACCACAAAGACTAGACTACAGTCTAGAGCAAGACTATATGTATATTAACGTATCCTATCGTATGTATTTAATAAATACATAACTATAAATACTATTTATAGTTAAGTGAAAGTTAAATTTAAAGTCAATATTAATAAAACATAATTGAAGTCGATTTCTTTATAATTAACATAAGATTTTTCATCCATACTTATTCTATTTTATTTATTTTATTAGTTTCACACTGTATGCCGCACCCTGGGAATCTAGTTTTTATTCATTCCGTTCCTATTAAGACACTTCCTTACCCGACTTTCCATCGAATTCTCAAAGCAAAGCGTGCCTCGTTACCAGACCGAGGAAATGAAAATATTATACACTTCATTCTCTCAAATGAGAATCGAACCCACAACTGTCGCGCATACAGTCACACGTCCCTGCGCTACAGCGACCTCGAACTGCACTTATTTTCGATAACTTATTAACCTAAAAACAAACAAGTGCAATTCAAATCACAGAACGATCAACGTCCCAATCGCAAACGAGGCAAGTGGGTAGAAAATATCCCATTCCCATTCAATTTGACAGTAGGCACTTACTAGTTACTATAGAGAAAGTATTTGCTCATCCAATTAGCGGCCCCCGAACATGTGCAAGAAAACAAACAGACAGACAAAGCTTTGGTAAAAAGCGCAGATGTCGCCGCGGCATAATGTTGACTTAATTATATTGTATTTGACTTTGGTTTTGTTAATAAATGTGGTTAAAAACTATTGGAAACAAATTTAAAATTAATTGCAATTGGGCTGACGACTTTTTACCCAAAGTTATATTTTAAGTTAATTTTGTTTGATCGTGTCGATACATATTGGATAAAGAGACCACGGCGTTTTAATAAAAAGGGTTAAAGTAACAATTATATTGTAAGTATAATTTTATCCATGTGAAATTAAAATTATCACATTTTATACAATGCCAATTCTAACAATCAATTATTGCGGATTTTGCTATTAATAGAGGCCGTTGTGGCGCAGCGGCACAATGGTGCGACTGTAACGCGATCGTTGTGGGTTCGATCCCCACTCGAGGAAACGAAATATTCCAATAAAATTTATAGGGAAATTATACCCATAAATACCATTCGAATTCATTCCAAAAAATTAGACCATGAAAATCAAATAAATGGGACAATTTCATATAAAAAATGAAGCATACTTACAAAACGATGCAAACGTTCTTAAAATGACAAAAAAGGTTACAGAACCATTAAAGATCAATCAATGAACTGCTCGTACGTAACAATTAGAGATTTATAAATCCGACGCAAGCTCCGGCAGCAGATTGCCGAGAAATTATTCAAAAAGCAACCCCCGGCCTGGACTTGATGATATTGTATTAGTTGATCACATACGAATACGATTTTAAGGGACACTCGACTCGTATACTCAGAAACCTCTAAAACCTTACTTTTATGGCCAAAAAGCACAATTTTGCGGGATTGTTCGATTTTATTTAGGCCTTTTTAGTACTGAACTCCGACCCCCAATCTAAATTAAAATCTAAAACCTTGTAAACAAGGCAAGTGCTCACTTTTTCGGGGATCGTAACCCTCTGAATTAACGAGAGGTACGGAGGGGGCCGCGGTTTTGTCTCACTTTCGATGTGTTACGGATATTAATGTGACGTAACTTTACTATGGCTGTAGATGAACCTTTAATTTTATTTTTTTGTTAGTCAATTTTAAAGTAATTCACTTGGTTGAACACAATGGCCGTGGGTTCAAATTTTCTTTTAATTCCGATTAATGTTTGTATTTATAACATTGAAATTCTAACGTCTTAATTGGTTTTGTTATCGAGGACGTGTTGTTTCAGAATAAGGAAAGAGTGGAGAAAGAAGAGATTTATCACAGGGTCCCTCAGTTAATAGATTTAGAAGTTACGTTTCACATATAATAAGCTGGATATGTATATTTAAATAATATTTAAGTTTAAATATAAGTTAAACGTAGTTTTTTTGTAATTTATACAATTGTTATTAATATTAATTATATTAAAAATTCTCTATCAATTTTTCATTGGAAATGAAAGTTTTTTTATTATGAAATGTATCTTTTGTAGCTACTTTGTTTTTGTCAATGAATTCTAGAAAAGAAACGATTGTAAATATAAGCAACGTTATAAATGTCATAAACCGTCAGTTGTGAAAAAATAAAAAATAATCTTCAAAATAATAAAAAAACATATTTATTAAGTCATCATTAAACAAATATTAAACAAAACCAATATACAAAAATGCTCCAAAAATCAAATTACCAAAAAATAGTATTAATAACAAAAATTATAAAGACAAAAAAAATCAATACCTTTCAGCAACTCTAAAAGACTCCATAGATATTTGCGACGATTTCAGTACCAAAGAGCTCATGGGCGAAGATTTGGGTAAAGCAGGTTCTTTTCTATGTCGAAGGGAGAGGTAGGAACATTGTTTATAGGGTTTATCTACCACTTTGTGGTCTATGGATCTGCCGCGTTGTAGTTCTGATAGGTTGCTGGCCAGCTCTGTCGCCGCCTCGCCGTACAATCTTTGGCCGAGACGCACCTGTTTTCGAAGACATAACTTTAAAATTAT